>JANVCC010000065.1:3817188-3848239 GCA_025345505.1 Todiramphus chloris collaris | reverse complement strand
GAATGGAATAGAATAGGATAGGAATGGAATAGGAATAGAATAGGAATTGAATAGCAATAGAAATTTCAGTTGGAAGGGACCTACAACAACCATCTAGTCCAACTGCGGGATGCTTTTCTAACTGGTTTTTGGAGCGTGTGTAGCCCAGACAAGAACCCAGTCGGGTTTTTATGCCTCCCTCTTCCCTTCTTCCAGCATCTGGCCCACACCAAGCAGGGATATTAATGGTTGTGCTTGAAATATTGCCTGCTAACTCGGCCGTGCCTCAGTTTCCCCGTGTGTAAAGCAGGGAAGCTGACTCCTGCCTCTCTCACTCCTCTCTGGAAACAAGCTGTTTATTTGCCAAGTGCTCAGAGATACTGGGGCTCTGTTTGTTAATTGGCGAAACTGGAAAAGTCAGTTTGCAGATCAGGGGGTTTTCTGGGCTGTTTCCAGGCTCTGTACGGACACGTGGGCAGGGTGCCATGAGGATGGGGACATCCAGCCATCCCTGCTGACTAACACAGAGCTGGGTGATCATCCCCAGGGCATCTGCTCTCCTCACAGAAAACCCAGAGGGCATCCAGACAGCAAAGCTTTGCCCCTGCTCCTGGCTGCCAGGAAACAGCTGAGACTCCTGTTTTGGGATGAGATTCTCCTCTTTGCTCCCCAAAATTGCCTGCCTGCACGTTTGCACTGGCTGCCTTCCACAGCTTGGCCTCATCCCAGCCCTCTTCCGACAGCAAGATCCATCGCTGGGACCCCCCCCATCACTCATCCTGCCTCCCCGGGGCACAGACCCTAAAGGTTGGGGGTCCTTAAATCACCTTCATTTCCCCTTTCCCAGGCATTTCTGGCAGGGGGCAAAGTGGAGGGTGACTGGCTCAGGGCAGGAAGAGAGGGGCAGGGGGTAAGGGGCGGGGGGGGGGGGGTCTGAGCTCCTTCCTGGAGCATGTCGGGGTTGCTATGAGGTCGGTCCAGGGAAAAGCTGCACCAGGGTGAGGCAGCCTGATGGTTGTAATCTGCCCGGGATGAGTGGAAAAGCTGCAACGCTCCAGCCCCGTTTATTTTTCTTCTCCCCAGGGGTCCCCCGAATCCCCAGGCTGGTTTTGTTCTCGCTGAAGTCGGTGAAATCTTCATCTGCCCTTCCCACAGCTTCCTCCATCCCCTCTCCGTGGAGACCCCAGTGCCTCTCGGCAGCACCCAGTCCAGTCCAGCCCAACCCAGCACTCCCTCCCTGCTCAGAAGAGGGGAAATGATGAATTGTTCCTCCTGCAGCCACATGAAACCTTTGCTCTGAGATTTCCTCAGAGACAGGTAATAAACTCCACCAGGACAGAGCTTCCTAATGAACTTGGACCTCTCCTGGCTGTGACTGTTGGTTCCATCACCCACAGCCCTTGGGCACTGTCCGTTTTCTCTGGATAATGATGCTGTCCATGATGTCAGCTAACAGGGGGGGGTGGTTCTCGAGTGACCCCCGAAGGCCCTGTTCCTCAGATCATCAGTGGACCCCTCAGTCCCCTCTCCCTGATGGATGTCCCTTTCCTGTTGCCTTCAGCGAGGGCAAAAGGTGCTGCCTGTGCGTCCCCCCCCCTGGGATTTGGGGTGACTTTGGGCTTTCCCTGCCTGCGCTGGGTCAGGGGATGCTCTTCCACCCCACGGCGTGAGGAGAGGTCGGTGCAGCTCTGACTGCTGTCTTCACAGCCCAAACCTTCCCTTTCCTCAAGGGATACGACCTTTCAGGAGCTGTCTGGACACATTTCCCTCCTCCCTGCTCTGGTCCATGCTCGCCCTGGCAGACCCCAACCCTCCAGTCCATCCATCCTGATGCTCTCCAGCATTCAGCACTTCCCTCCCACACCCACCCAATGGTCCCCCAGTGCAAGATGGGATGTGACCCTGGCAGAGGTTCCAGATTAGGCTCCTCACAGAGATGCCAAAAGGGAGAAAAGGGAAGGAGAGGAGGCCAAGATTGCAAATGAAGCCCAAGCTGCCACTCAGAGATACTGTCCCTATGGCAACTGCTTCCAGCACCCCGGCTGCAGCATCTTCTCCTTTTCATCTCCTCCTCTGCGTATCTGTGCACAAAAGCGGGGCAGGAAACCTCCTGGAGAGGCTGGAGGGGGCTTAAGATCAGAGGCTATCACAGGGCTGTGAGGAGAGGTTAGAAATTGGGGGAATTCTGCCTGGAGAGCCAGGGGGCAACCAGCCTGGGTGGCAGCAGAGCTGTGACTCCTCACTGCAGCCCCACGTGCTGCCTGGGGAGATGCTGGATGGGCAAAGCCCAACCTCGTCCTTCCATCCCTCCTCAGGAGGCTGGTTTGGGGACAACTTAGGGTTTAAATCTTTGTGGCACTGGAAAGAGACCCTTCTCCTTACTTTTTTTCCCAGATTTCCCATTTCTCCCTGAGGGGATGCTGGGGACCTTCCCAGCCTGAGCTGAAGACCCCAGCAATGGTCAGGCAAGCCCAGAGATGGGAAGCCCTGCTGGGTTTGAGCCCAGCTCGGTTGAATTCAGGACTTTTAAGGCAGATGGGAGACAGGGGCTGATGCTGTGGGAGGGCAAAGGCATCACACCCAGCAGGAAAGCAAAACTTTTCCGAGTGTTATTGGGATGTTGTTCCAGAAAATCCCCAAGCTCCTCCCTCTACCCTTTTGAAAAGTGGTGAAGGTTGGAGCCTCCGAGCTGTGGTGGGTCCTTCCCGGAGCTGGGCTGGATGCATTAACCATCAGCAATGTGGTTGGGAGAAATGCATTTACATCCATCTCCCTGCAGGAGAGTGGCTCCAATCAGCGCCTGGCAGCCAAGTGCTCATCAAGGTGAAGTTCCCAGATGGGTAGAGGGGCTTCTCTGTGCCTTCCAGGCTCGTTAATATTCCCGGGGGGGATAAATCTTCAAGGAGAATTATTGCTCCATGCTAAGGGAGGGAGTGGGCTGGGGTAAAAGGTGGAGGCGAACACATCTCCTCTTCCCTGGGGAAATGTCAAACTGGGGCTGGGTCCAGCTTCTTCCACGAGCAAAGTTATGGTTGGACTTTATGGTTATTGGTCTTTCCCAACTCAAATGGTTTTATAAAGCTTGAGGCTGCCTGTATTTGAGACTTACAGGCTCCCCAGAGCTAGGGAGGGTACGTGCTGAAGGCTGAGCTGCAGCGGGTGAGTGCATCGCACTGGTGTGAGACTGGGCTGACTGGGACGGTGGCCTTCCTCCCTGTTGGGCTGAGCTCTGGAGCGAGCGCTCAGCGCAGTGGCCGCCTCCCCCCACCCCGCATCCCTGGAGCCTCTTCCCAGCAACTGTGATTGAATCAGAAGGGAGCTAATTTCCCAGTCTGCTGAGATGATGAGGTAAACTAATTGCTGCCTTCACTCTCTATGCAAATCAACCAGCCGCTGGCCCTCGCAACAAAGCCCCGAGCATCTGCAGGAGTGGGCTGCAAGTGGGGCTGGGAGCTGCCCCCCTCTCCCAGTTTGGGTGGGAGCTGCTGGGCTTTCGTGTGCTGACATCTGCTAATGCACCCCAGAGCATCCCTACCCGCCCCACGTGCCTCCAGCTCCGTCCCCTCCAACACCTTGCCCTGCCGGTACCCAGCCCAGATCCTGCCCTTCCACTTCAGTTGAGTCAATTATAGCACTTGGGGTTTGGTAATTAACTGGTTCCCAGTGGGTTAGGGCAGCTTTAGTGGCTCTTTGGTGAGGAGTCGGCTGCCTGTGTAAAGGAAGGGAAGGGAAGGGATGCTGCAACCAGCTTGTGCTCCAGCAGGCAGGTGAGAGCTTTCGAAAGGTCAGATAAAGGATGATCAATTGGCTAAGGGTAATCTGATTGGGATGAGCAGTGCCGTCTCCGTGAGGAAACGGGCCCTTCAGCCCTGCTGGAATTCTCCAAGCACGTAAACAACACCGAGGACAAGGAGGAAATTGGTAAAGGTAATTTTATTCTGGCTTCTAGAAGGGTTTTAATGAGGTCCGTAACATGACAGCAATAAGGAAATGCAGCTGGCATTTGCAGCAGGGGGAGCAGAACATCCACCTGGGAGAAGCAACGACTCTTTCTGGGTGAGCATCTCCAGGGCTTGCTTCGTGGATACTACGAGGCCAAGGCAACCAACCCAGGGATGTTTTAAATGGGGCTACAGCCTGGCGTGCCTGTGGAGATGGATCCTTCCAAACCCTTGAGGTCTGCACCTGGGTTTGGTGACCTGGAGAGGTCCCGTGCTGGGCTGGAAGAGGTTCTGTGGGTACCATGGGATGGGGAAACGCAGGTGCCAGAGGCTTGAACGTCCTTAGAAACCACGGGTGGTTTGCTCCAAGATCTCCAAGAGCTGCATGGCCTCAACCTCGCAGCTCCAGAGGAGCTGGGGTAGGATGCCAGGGCTGCAAGGCTGAGCCTTCAGACTCCCCAGGGATACACGAGACACGCTGAAAGCAAACAAACCATTATCTGCCGTTTCTGTCGCCAAAAGCCTCCCTCTGAGTCCTCTCACCCCCCGCAAACAGCACAACAAACAAGCACGTGTTGGGGAGGGGGTGGGAGCGAGGGCTGGAGGAGCTGCCATCCCCACGACTGCCTTGGTTTGGGGTTGTGTCTCTGTTTATGCCGGGAGCGGAGAGATGCAGCAACATAAATTCAGCAAGAGGAGGCAAAAGAAGCAGCTTTATTAATTTCTAACCTCGTTTTCTATCCCCTAGCCCCACGGGGCGATGGGTCAGTGGTCACCCATCTCCTAGGGGGATTGGCTCAAGTCCTACAGCACCCAGTGCAAAATATTTCTCCAATGGACCATAAACAGAACTCAGCAAAACACCAGGTGTGGGTCCAGCTTACAGAAACCATCCTGCTGTTTCTCATAGCACTGGTGAGAAAGGCAGGATTCTCACCGAATGTTGTGAGAACCTGAGAACATCCCTCTGCCAGCAGCTTTCCAGCATCCACAGGGCTGGGGCTGAATTTCTCCTGGAACTGGCTGAGCAGAACGTGGGAAAGCCGGGAGGTTTGGGATCATGTTCTTGAAACTGGCAGGATGAAGAAGAGGAGGAGGAGGAGGGTGGTGTGATGCTCAATGTGCAGGACTGGGGCTGAGCTTGGGGGCTGGGTTTTTGGGTGCAGTGTAAGTCAGAGCTGGGGACAAGCATCCCATAGATGCAAGGAATTAAACCAAGCTCTGTTTTACCTCTTGGGCTGCTCAGAAGGTGGTGAGAGAACCTCAGGGTGGCTTTTCCTTCATCCACTTCCCTCCCCATCCCCTGGCATGGGAAGGGGGAGGAGGACCCATTTGCCACTGCTCTGGGGGTGCTGGTGACTGAGCCCCCAGCCACCTCCAGCCCACCCCCAGTAGGATTAGGGGCCACCAACCCCTTTATTTTGCCCTCTGGGTCCTGCTGGCAGCCCTGGCTGGGGAAGGGATGGATGTGGCAGCTCTGGCCGAAACCTGAGCTGTGGCCACTGGCAGTGAGGGATGGGCTGGGGGGTGGCCACTGCTTTTGAAGATCTCCTTGTTTGAAAAGCATTAGGGCTCCCTGGCTGATAAAGGGAGGGATTTGCTGAAGCCGCTTGAGGTCCCATTTTCTCTGGAACCCATTTCCATGGCATGAATCACCGAGTGGAATGAACTCAATTAGTTCAGACAGAGGCAGGAGATAAATCAGGGTCCCATTAGGAAACCCTGAGGTTAATTTATGGCCTGGAGCTTCGCTGGCTGTCTCCCTTCTCTCCCCATATTCAACCTGCTCCAGAGCAAGCTGAGTAGCAGGGTGGGATCGCTGTTATCTTTCCCCGGGGTGGAAGATGCACTGGAGTTATTCAACCAGTTTCCAGACCTCGCCTTGACCAGATGACCCAGATCTGGAGGAGCGGAGCCTCTTTCCTCACAGGGAGCTTCATTCACCCGTTTGCTCATTCAGCCATCGCAGGTTCCCTGCAGAAGGGATGCTTGGGAGAAAGCTGGAGCCTTCCAGGAAATCTGGGCTGGAGCTGCTCTCTCAGGAACCCACAGCCTGGCTGCTGGAGGCTTTGCCCTGTTAAATCCATGGGCTCCTTGGGCCACATCCTGCTCCCCCTCCTTGCAATCCCAGGGGTGCTTGTTGGGTGAGCGGATCCCCATTAGCAGCTGAGGGAGGCAGAGCTCCAGGAGCGGGGAGATGAGCCTGGCTTTGGTCTCTCTGACTGATCTTTTAAGCCTTGAGCCTGCAGTGAGGTTGCTGGGAGCTCAGGGCGTGCTCTGGAAGCTGCATCTCTACCCTGGGCATCAGATCGAGATGCTTCTATGAATAATGTAGCTGCTCTGGTCTCCTTCCAGTCAATGGAGAGGGACAGGAATCTTCCGGGGACAATTTATATCTTAGATGAGCTGAATCATTGCCCAGGAAGAAAGAGGCATGTCCATCCCTTGCTGAGGGATCTGAAGGCAGACAACAGCTTGGGGAAGCTCAGGAGGAGGATTTGTCTTTATGCACACACCCAACTTCACTTTCCTCCCTGAGCCAGGATTTTCCAGGGCATGTAAATTGCCAGGAGCCTGCCCTTTGCTGTACGGACAACAGGAAAACCCTTGGGAAAGCCACTGGCCAGCTCAGGGTGATGGAACCCCAGACCCAAACTTCTCCAGGGATGTTTTCCCCAGAGCACGGGGCTGCTTGGGAGACTCTTGGGGAGGAGCAACTCCTTCCACACTTGTTTTCACTGTCAAGGTGCTTGGGTGTCCTGCTAGAGCATCTCTGCTGATGGCACAGGGCATTCCTGCCCCTTGGAGGCTGCAGGCTGGGGGGGGGGTCCCAGGGGGTCAGCTCTCCAGATCAGGCCACAGAGGTGGTTTTGCTCTGGAGGTCCCTGGTTGTTGTCACTGTGTTTGAAAAGAAGCCACAGAGCACTAACTGGCTTCTTCAAACGAGTGCTCGCAGGGAGAGGCTGAGCAGGGTGCCCGCTTTCTTCGCAATGGGCAGAATAAAAATTCAATAGATGTTGAATTTAAAATGTCAGCATCCCAGGGATCAAATTATGGAGTGTCCTGCTCCTTTCCTCCTGCCTGCTCTGGTGTAACCCAAGCAATGCAGGCTCGTGCTGTTGGGGTGACTGGTGCCCAGTGGGCAGGAGCAGACCCTGGCCCCAGCCTGATGTGGGGTCAGGTTCCTCTGGGCTCACTGCATCCTTCATCCGAGCCAGGTCCCTGAGGCTGCAGAGGTGGGATAGGGGAGGGGCACTCCACTGGAAAACAGCTTTTCCCATGATGTCCTCTCTCTAGAGGTGTTTAAAAGCACAAACCCTCTGCCCTCCACCCCAACCCCCAAATTCATGGCTTTCAAGTCGGTTTTGGCTCGAGGTCTTTGCCGAGGATGGGAACGTGATCCACTGTGTCAGGTCCTGTCTCTGCAGCTCGAGGGCTTGGCTTGATTATTCCGCATAAACAACTGGCCCAAAACACGCCGGCTGCTCCCTGCCCTGCTTCTCTGACGTCCCCTCGGATGGTTTTCTGTCTGCTGCTGCTGTTCAGCCAGGCAGCTCCCGGGGAGCTTGTGACGATGCTCTCTGCAGGTTGCCCTGGGTCGAAGGCGGCTGCTGGGCTGTCAGTTGCTTTCCTGCATCTTCTGCTCGTGGGAGGTTTCTGTAGGGACCCCGGGTCGAGAGGAGCTGGCAGCACGGCTGTTAGTCTGCCTGCTTCATCTGTAGGGCTCTGCACGGCGGGGCATCCACTCCCCGTGGTGCCCGTGCCCAGGCTGCCCCTGCTGCCACGTTGTCATGTTCTGCTGCAAAGGAGCCAGGAGCCCAGGGATGGTGGGGAGGCTGCACCCAGCCCTGCGAACCCCCTCCTGGGAACACCATTTCCGGCACCTCCAAAGGAAATTCAGATTAAGCCAAACCACCCCACGTGCTTTTTACCCCAACTATTGCATTTAATTAAAAGTAAAAAAAAAAAAAAGGGAAGGAGAAAAGGAATCTGTGCGTTCCTTCCATCTGTACAGGGCTTTGCTGAAAGCTTTGCTCACTCTGCACGGAAACCCTTGAGCCCAAAGTGCTTGGAGGGGTGAATTTCTCTCCCCAGCTCTAACCACGGCTGTCGGGCAGAAAGCAGCCCAGGCACGTTCCCCTCGAGGGAAACCTTCCCAGAGTGTCTCCTCCTGCCACTGTCCTTGCCGGGGCTTCTCAGAGGATGCTTGTCCCAGGAAGAGATGTCAAAAGGAGGGTGCGGGGTCCCCTCTGGGGCCAGGCAATGGTGACAGCTCGGATGAAGGGTGTGTGTGTCACCCCAACCTCGGGCAGCCTCTGGGGTGGGGGAGCTCTGCTTTGTCCTGACCATCCTCATCCCCTGGAGCTGGTGGCAAGGGGGTTGGTAAGCAGCTACTGCCCGCTGTCTTCATGTCACCACTGTCACAGCAGCAGGAGGGCAGCAGGGAAGGACAGGGGGAGGGTGTGTTACTGGTCCTGGCAGATGCTGGGGTGCTAATAACCCCCTAAAACTGCCCAGCACCTCACCACCTGGCAGGATCTACCCCCCAGGATCCACTTTTCTGGGTGTTTAACATATCCCCCCACTCCCTCTTCTGCAGCCTGAGCCTCTCTCCTGCCAGGCCCGGGGAAGCACTTGAACAAAGGATCCGCTTTGGGTGAGGGGATTGCAGAGCTCCTGGCCATCCATCTCTTTAGCTGGCAGCGACCACAAGGCTTAATTGAATTAAATGATTTAAGGATTTCCCCTCTGCTGCAGGGCAGGTGGGGAAGAAACAGTGGCTAGGAGCTGCATCTGTGTCCTGGCTTCATGCAGCCTCCTTGGGATGGGAGTTTCTGCTCCCCACCTCCAACCCTGTGGTGCAGCACCTTCATGGACCACTCATCCTTCATCCCGGCAGGAAAAAGAGACTTTCTCATTTCTTGCTCCCCTGCAAAGCCGTGGATGATACTGGGAGCTGCTTCCTGGTCCTGTAGATTTGGCTTTGCAAGGTGAGGACTCCATGTCCCCCGAGATGCCCCCAGTCCCTCCCGTTAGCTGACATGGCTGGGTCCCCAGTGTCATGACCTGCCCGTGCGATGGTGGCAAGGGCTGACCCCAGCAAGGATGTGGTGTCCAGTTAGGGTCTCTGGAGGACCGGGTGAATACCAGCTTTCCCCAGGACTGAGCTCCCCCTGCTCCCTCCCCAGGACCCTCACAGCCCCCAGAGGTCTGGCTCCAATAAATTTCAGTCTCCTCGGTGGGCAGCCATCAGCTGAAGTGTTTTTTCATCTCCGTTTCGTGGTCAGACTCATTATTTCTGCTTGTTGCTGCTGAGGCATCCCCAGATGACGTGGGGCTGGGGATGCTGGCTTGGGGGGCTGAGGGCACCCCACACCCCACCCAGGGCAGCTCTGCCCATTGCAAAGCGAAGCGGGGACGGGGCAGGATCTGGCCTCACCGTGAATGGATCTGGGGACACCAAGGAGCTATCCCACGGATGAGAGCACTCGGGGCAGAGGTGGGAACCAGAGGAGGAGAGATTCATTCCCTGGAGGCCCCCCCATCTCCATCCTAGCTCAGCAGATTCCCCATGGGGCAAGATCAGGCCATGCCTTTACCCTCACAGCTTTGGGGATGTTTCAGTAGCAGCTTTTGGTCAACAGGAGCTTTATTGCGGTGTCTGGGAGCGCGGCTGTGGGGCTGAACCCTGGGAGCTGCTCCCTCTTAGCCCCAGCCAGCCCCCAGTGCCCAGCCCACAAAGAACTGGCTTTCTCAGCACCTTTTCCCTGATGCTCTGTGATCTGTCTGAGAGCAGCTGAGTTAAGGATGGATTCATACAGCCCCCGAGCTGCCTCTTTCCCCATATCCGCGAATTAAACATTCTACATGTCAGTGGGGAATTTAGGGAATCAATTGGCAGGCAGTTAAAGTGCATTGAAATTTGGGTGTATGGAGAAATAGGCAGCAAAAAGGTTTAATCTCGGAGAGCTCCCGGTTGTTAACGGTGCCAGGGAATGAAAATGCTGGGAGAGAGCCATGGGGGAAGTAATACCTGGGGAGCGATGGAGATGCATTTGGCAGACAAAGCCCCCAGCCTTTTAGATGCTGGAGGAGTTAAAGGGAAGAACTGGAGGCGACGGGGCGCTCAGCCCGGGGAGGGGGGGAAGAGGGGAGATGCCAAACCCTGCTGTGGGCTGCCTGTCCAGGCTGCTGAAGCCAGAAATGGGGCAGGATGTGCTGGTGGGCAAAGAGTAAGGGCTGGGTGACCCCCCCATCCCACCCTGATGCCCATCAACCCCTCTCAATGCCCGTGAACCCCCCCAGTGCCCATGAACCCCCCCAGTCTTGGCTCTTGCTGCCAGTACGGGTGATTCCTACCCTGACTCAGAGGGAAGGGGCCCTGTGGTTTTGGGTGTGTGTCCCCCCCCCCCCCCCCAGTGCTCTGCCCTGGGGACAAAAGCCAGCCCGGGGCTGCTTGACCTCGCCGCCGTTTCATTTCGGGGTGGGTTCCTTTCACGGCAGCTTCCACAAAGCACCGGATTGTTTCCTTCCCTCGGCAGCCACCAGCTCCGGCAGCGTTCCTGCCTCCTCCGAGACGGCAGAAAGTGGAAGGGGGTTTTATTTTTTTTTGTCCAGGGTTGACTCCTGCACCCAGCATCGTCTGCCAGGCTCCTGGCTCAGCACAGCCCTGCCCTTGTGCTCAGCACGGTTTCGGCCGGGCTGAGGATGCTCTGGTTGGTACCACTTCTCTTGGGGGGGCTGCAGCGCAGCATCCCCCTGCCCCATCCCTCCTGCTCGAGCACAGGGGGATGCTGGGGACGAGCTGACCTTGGCAGGGACCGTGCCAAGGACAAGGTCACAGGCTGGGGCTGTGAACGTGCACAGGCATCCCCACCACAGCCCGGCTCAGCGATGAGAGGGGGACTCGGCAGCCCTCGCTGGGAGCAGATCGATCTGGCAGCTCAGAGCAGCCGGGTCGGGCTGGGGAGGCATCCGCCGGGGTCACGCAGACAAGAGCAAGCACCTGGGACTAATTGCACTAAATAAATGAGCAATTAAGGACGTTACAGGGAAACTAAAACATCCCAGACCTCTTCCTGACCCCCTCGTAGTTCGCCTGGAAACGGCTGCTCAGCCTGGCTGGTCCCCGGGGGGTGGGGGGCATCCCAGTCCCCTGCTGGGGCAGAACTGGGGGCCCGTGGGGTGCAGGCAGCTGCTGGCACTGAGGTGGGACTGAAATGCTCTTGTGCCAGGAGCAGATGTGCCGCAGAGGGAGATGGCAGGATTTGTCCCGGGCCCCTGGAGGGTTTTGGCTCAGGGTTGGGGGGTCCCATGTCGGGGAGAGCGATGGGGCTGGTGGGATGTGGTGGTGTCGGTCGGAGACTGCTGGGGTGCACCGGCTGCATCCCCCCAGCCTTGGCCTCCACCCTGTTCTGAGCAGAGCAAAAACCACCAGGAGGGTTTTTCCTCCCCGTGGGCACCTCAGCAGCAGAGACCCTCACTGAACGCCGGCCACGTCATCCCCACAACTGTCAGTTTGGCAGGTTTGCCTTCTGCAGATGATCTGGGGACTGTTCCTGCCCTTCCAGGACCTGGGCAGCAGCACACAAACTCTGCATCCCCCCCAGCAAAGAGGTTCAGGGGTCCCAGGTCTTCCCAGACTCCCAGCTCAAGGTGAACCCCTCCCCCCCACACACATCTTGGGGCCACATCCAGTGCAGGGCCAGCTCCTTCCAGCACTTTCTGTAAGGCATCAGCTCGGAGGAAAGCATTTTCAGCAGCTCTGGGTGGAGGGGAGCAGGGCTGGGGGCAGCCAGCCATCAACCCAACAGCAACGGTGGCACAGAGCCATCGATCACCCGGTCCTGAGTGGGTGGCTCAGGGTGGACAGCACCCACTGGGTGGCACTGGTTTTAGGAGGTGGGTGCTGAGGGAACCATAAACAAGCAAGGGAAGTGATGACCATGTAAGAAAGGGGAGAGGGGGAAAAGATGTCAGCCAAATCCCAGGGTGGGCTGGGTGTTTGTTACTGTGGTGTCTGCGGGAGCCCCCCAGCCCCCTGCAAAGCTGGGGGGTGAGAAGGTGCTTGTTAGAGGATGCTCTTGTGGTTCAGGATATGAGTGGTGGTGTGGGTCCCTGGGTGGGCACAGCTGGGCTGTGGGGAGGAGAAAGCCCCTGCTGGAGCTGCTCTTCACAGTGTGATGGAGAATTAATGAGTAGTTAATGAGTTTAATGAGGAGGACCAACCCTCCTGGCTGGTCTGGAGATGCTATAAGGTGGGTGGGGGGTGATGGGGATGCTGCACACAAACCTCACTGGGGGGTTTGTACAGCTCCCAGCACCCCAAAAATATTATTTTAAGTCTTAATGTAATTTAAGTGTTCATTTTCTTCAGCACTGGAAATCTTCCTCAAAAGGGGAAAGCAGCAGGGGCTGCTGCTGAGGCTTTACCTGCTCCCCCCCAACTTGCTCCCACCCACTACACTTAGAGAGCAGCCTGTGTGCTGGGAAGGAAATAAAAAGGTAGGCAATTAAAAAGCTGGTGGCCACAACGAGAGAGGGTCAGCAGTTCACGTGCTAATGCAAGCAGATTTGGTTATGATTCATTAAGTCATTAACTCCCTTTTAATTGGAGCTCCTTTATGGAGATGCCATTTTACCTTTGCAGAGAAAATGGGAGCTGGGAGAGCAGGGATGATGGGGGAGACACGCACACAATTCCCACCCCCCTTACAGCACGTGAGGCAGTGGGGAGCCCCCATCCCCCCTTCAAGACCATCTCGTGCTGTCAGAGACCCGAGAAGCCCGTTTACTTGGCAAATTTGGCACAAGCCAGAGAGGGGATGGGGAAGGGCTTTGGGAGCAGCTGGAGGATGCGGGGGGAAGATAAAAGGGCTGTGGGTTTTGGGGACACAACATCTTCCCTGGCCCAGCCCCAGCCAGGAGCTGCTGGCTGGCAATTACCAACCATTACAGCCTTCCCGGGAGCGGCATGAGGCTTAATGCAGCCGGTTTCAGCTGGCTGCTCGCTTCCATAGAGGAGGAAACTTTGTTAAGCGGCGATAACCATCGAGGAGAGCCGAGAAATCCTGGCCCTGGTGCCCGCAGCGCTGCTGGGACCCTGGGCTGCAGAGAGCTGGGATGCTCCAGTTCCAGCTCGCCGGGCACTGGGGAGCCCAGCACGGGTGACTGCAGCTCACTGATGCACAGAGATTGACTCTAGATTATTCCCTGATGGGATTAGGGATAATCCCAGTTTTCTCTAAACCCTCCAGGATTTTTCCATCCTCAGATTTATGGCTGAGCCCGGTGCTTGCCCAGGGGTCCCAGTCTGGTTCCACCACCTCCCTGGGGGTTATTTTGCTTCTCTGGGGCGAGTCAGGTGAAGTTGCCCGAATGAAAGACAGGCTCAATTTTAAAGCAGATTAATTAAGCTGCATTATGGGCCTGTGTGGACAAAGTTCAGAATGAAAACAGCCTTAATTCGATTTCTCTGACTTGCAAATCGTGGCAGGGAAGTCAGCTGAAATCACATTAAGGCCGTTTCCACTCTGAACCGTGTCCTCGCAGGGGTTTAATGTAGTTTAACTAATTGAATTTAAACGCTTATTGAGACTAACTGGGTTACGTGCCGGGCACAGGGCTGGAGCCACCGGGGCTCGGGCTGGGACCTCCACACGGGGCTGGCTGGGTGGGAACGGGGCAGCAGCAGCAGCCGTGTCCCACCGTGTGTGAACCAAATCCAGGGTTCAGGTTGGGGAAAAAACCTCGTTTCTGCCAAAAGCCACTCCCTGCTCAGGTGGTTCTGCCACCACATCCCTTGGATCATCGTCCGCCTTCCTGGCCCCGTGTCCCCAGGGTCACTGGGCGCCCGGATTCTCCACAGTTTGCAAACTTCATGCCATGGATTTTTCAGGGCTAGCGCTGGCCAGAAACGCCTGGTTGCGGAGAGATGGAGAAGAGGAGGCTTTTTGTTCCCCTGTCATAGTGGTCAGAGCTGGGCCAGGATGCCCAGCCCCGGCCGCGCTGCCTGAGGACAATGAGCCGCTTCTTGAAGCCGCCGTTTCTTTGCCCCATGGAGGAATGTCCCCCTGAAATGTGGTGGATGGCAGCAGCCTTGTTAAAAGCCTCAAATGAGGGGTGCAGGTCACTCAACAGCAGGGTCTTAGCCCCGTGCTGTCTCAGGGTGCACGTCCCCAGCCACCTTTGCCTCGTTCCCTGGGGCACAGGATGCTCCTGACTGCTTCAGGGCTGCTCAGCCCCGCTCAGCCCCTCGCCTCCATCCCAAACCCAGCAAGTCACCGACCACCGAATGTTTATGGCTCATCCCCCAGCCCACGGAGCTGGGAATGGTTTCGGTGGGCAGTGGGGAGACAGATGGGGTCCCCACAGACCAACAAGCAGTGGGTCAGCCCGTGCCGCTGGCGTTAGCCGCGGCTGAATCACCCGGCAGATATTCCCTGCACAAAGGACCCATTTTCCTTCATTTTCATCAGGCGGGTGTCGCTGGCTCCAACCCGGCGGCTGCTGGGGTTTCCACCCTAAAACCTGGGCCCTGGACCAAAAATCCCCATTGCCCTGAGCCTGTTGCCCTTTTTTTTTTTTGCCTGAATGGAGAACGTTCGTTTTACACGGTGGGGAAAAGGGAAAGGGGCTGCACAAACCCAGCAGCGAGCGCACCCACGACGGCTCCTGTGAAACACATAGTGTGGGGAGGGGTGAGGGGCAAAGCCCTGGCCCCCAGCTCCATAAATCCCAAGTTTCATGACTCAGTTTTGCCCCCTGCGTGAATCTTGTGTCAAAAGGGAATAAATCTCTTGGTGTTTACAGCCGCGGCTTCATCACCAATTAGGATGTCGTTACTGGATTAGATGAAAGTAGATAGAAGCCTCCTGGGGCAGAGTCATCCCTGGGGGAAAGCCCGGTGGCTCTGGGGGCTGATCCTGGCAGCTGGGCTGGAGGCAGAGGTGGATGCTGCCGGGGTTTATCCCTAGAAGGAGGCACGTGGCTGAGAGCAGACGTGGGAGCACCCAAAATTCAGCTTTACACTTCCCGCTTGCTGCAGCTGGGGGCAGGCAGGATCTGGCCCCCAAATCAGTCGAGGGGGACTTGGGGTTTGGGGAACAATGATGGTGAGGAGGGCCAGGTCCTGCTCAGGGAAGCTTTTAGGGCTTGGCTGTGAATCCCATGGGCAACCCCCATTTCATGGGGTCCCTGGTGTGTCTGGCAACCACCAAACACCTTCACCTCATCCTGTTCCTCTTCAGTGTCCGCTCCCTAGCACTGCTGAGGCACAAAAGAACTTTTGAGGCCTCAGAAAGAGCATTGCCAGAAACAGGCCGGGGCTTCCACAGCACATCTGTCTGCAGAGCTGCGCCAGGGACCCAGGGGTGTCACAAGGGACTCAGGAGGGGGTGACCTTCCCAGGCTGGAGATGCCCCAGTGCAGCCATCCCGGGCTGCGCAGAGGGGGTTGGGGGTGCACACAGTGAGCTGGGGATCTCTGGGGACATCGGCTGGGAGCTGCCCTCATTTTCGGGGCCCCCACCTGTCACCCCACTTAAAGGGCACCACAGGCACCCGGGAGCCTCCATCAACGGGTTGGTGAGTAGGTCCATGACTCAGTTTCCCCACATGGAGCAAAGTAGGGGAGAGGGGACCCTGTGAGGGGACACGATGCTCCCCGGGATCTGCTGGCCCCTAAAGGAGGCAGTTCTGCACCCTTTCCATCCCGAGATGCTGTCACGGAGGGCGGGGTGGCAGTGAAATCCAGTGTGCCCAACGGTGTCACATGAGAAGGAAAACCCACCGAGGGAGGTACCACGGCGGGGACAGGACGGGGCTGCCTCGGGGCAAGGCGGCTCCTCTGGGGTCTCCCCAGGCAGACGGCTGTGGTTTGGTTTTCTTTCCTTTAATTCCCTCTCTTTTTTCGCTTTTACTCGGGATTCTTGGAGCCGACCGGAGAGCGCTGCTTCCCTCTAGCGGCACCGGCCCCGCAGCTCGGGGGGCTGCCGGGCCGAACGGGAGGCTCGTGGCCGGGAACAAGGTGCCCCTTCCCGCCTCGGGACGGGGGCTGCCCGGAGGGGCCTGGCTGGTTTCTCCCGCCCCAGGGGCAGAGCCCATCGCGGGCGTCTGCCTGGCACGGGGGCAGCGCCGCAGCGGACGGAGATGTGGCCGGAGGTCTCGGGGGGTTCCTCCTCGGCGCTGTCGCCGCTCCGCCAAACTCAATTTATCCACCGCTGTCCCCTGCCCAGGCAGGGCCGCGAAAGGCCCGTTCCAGGGCCGGTGTCTCCCGTGACAAGGGAGCACCGGGCACCTCCCCCGGGAGTTCCGGCAGCACCTCCGACCCCCCCCCCTCAAGCCTTTGCCCCGGCCCCGGGCACCCCGGTTGCCGCTCCGCGTGTCTTCCGGCCGCCAGAACCACAGCTCCCAAGACGCCCCGCGGGGGAGCTCAGCCAATGGAAAGCGTCGTTGCTCAGCAAGCGGGCAGTCGCGGGGCACGCCGGGAGGCGTAGTCCGCCCGGCGCAGGGTAGGCCCGGTTAGAACTACAACTCCCAGAGTGCCGCGCAGCCGCGCGGGCCAATGAGGAGCGGGCGTCTTGGCGCGGGGCGCAGGCGCTGGGGCGGGTGGCCGCGGATTCATGTGGAGGTCAGGGGCGCCGCGGGGCCGGAGGGCGCGGTGGGTCCCGGGGCCGGGCCGGGGCTGAGCTGCACCGGGAGCGGGAGCCGAGGCCCGGAGGGAATCGAGCAGGGGCCGAGCTGCGGCCTGAGGGCGGGAGTGGGGCCTTGGCTGCCGCGCTCCTTGTCCTGGGGGCGAGAGGCCCTGGCGGGAGCGGGGGGGGGGATCCGGGCCGCGGGAGGCGGCCGGGCCGGGCTCAGGGCGCGGGGAGCCTGGGAAGGGGGAGCAGCGTTCGGGGGAGGCGGTGGGAGCTGCGAGGGGGGTGCCGGGGTGCGGGTGCCCGCACACGCCGGGTGCTGCGGGGCCCGAGGGCTCTGAGCTGAGAGGAGACGCGTGAGGTGTGCGGGGGAACGAGCCCGCGGGGCTGAGGTGGCTGTTGAAGGGCAAGAAGGAGCTGCTGGGGGTCGCGTTGCTGGTGCAGGTTGGGCTTTTGGGAGGGGGGGTTAACCCCCAGCTCCACAGGCATCTGCGTACGGGACCCCCTGAGCTTCTTGCTTAGTTGTTTAACGAGCTCGTGGGTTTGTTTTTCAGGAGAGAATTTTTAAAGGGGTTAGAACTGGACGTGTGAAATGGCTGCGAAGGTGTTTGAAAGCCTTGGGAAGCTTGGCCTTGGGTTGGCTGTCGCAGGTGGAGTTGTCAATTCTGCTCTTTATAATGGTGAGTGGGAGAAGCTGAGCACATCCAGGGTTCCTTATATCTTTATCTTTGGTCAGTATCTTGTCTGCTTTGTGTTTTTGTTCGTAAGGGCATTGGGGGAAGATAGACATGATGCCTTGCTGGACTCTTTTATACCTTGTGCATCACACAAGCAAGAGGATTGCAAGGTCCTTTCTCTAGAAAGCTGCTGTGAGGAGCAGACTGGGAGCCAGCAGTCATAGCTGCATCTTCTCTGCCTCATTGCTCCAAACAATCTGATTAATTTCACTGGTTTCCTGTAGCACAGGGTGTTAAGTAGCCCCGATGGACCATTTCCATGAGAAGGGGTTGGTGGTGCAGCAGGTGACCCAGCGAAACTGCACTTCATGTGCTGTTTTCTTCTCCAGTTGATGCAGGCCACAGAGCTGTCATCTTTGACCGATTCCGTGGGGTCCAGGACACAGTGGTAGGAGAAGGTACCCACTTCCTCATCCCCTGGGTACAGAAACCCATCATTTTCGACTGCCGCTCTCGCCCCCGGAACATTCCTGTCATCACTGGCAGCAAAGGTGAGTGGTTGGACCTGGTAACTGTGAGAACCAGATGATCTGATGATTTATGTTTTACCTTCTGGATGTGTCTATCTTCTGTCCCAAGTCCAGTTTGGCACAGAGTCAGGAATGGTTTGGTCTCTTATAATGGTTGGACTTGATGGATGTTAAATGTCTCTTAAATGGATCTTAAATGTCTCTTCCAACCAGAACAATTCTATGTGTCTTTTTAGTGACAGGACATATGAAAGGACCTTTCCTCCAGTCCTGTAAGTCATCCCATGATGTCTCTCTGCCTTTGCAGCAGGGCAAGTAATTCCCTGCGTTGCAAACAAACTGAAGCTTAAATCATATCCCTAAGGAGGATTTGGGTCCCAAGGGGAAGAGGGTACTGAAAACAACTCTGCTGGCAAAAAGAAGAGGGACTGTTGTCAGAGGAGGAAGCTGGAAAGGACGGCTTCAGGGCATCTGCTGTCCCTCTGGTTTGCCACCAAACTCCTGACTCTCTTCCTACAGATCTACAGAACGTGAACATCACGTTGCGGATCCTGTTCAGACCAGTTACCGCCCAGTTACCGCGGATCTTCACCAGTATCGGTGAGGACTACGACGAGCGTGTCCTGCCCTCCATCACAACCGAAATCCTCAAGTCCGTTGTGGTAAGGATGATGTGAGAGCTGCTGGGCTCTGCTCCTCATCTCTTTCTCCTCTTTTCAGCAGCGAGGGACCCACTGGAGCGTGCAATATGTTGTGCTCTAGAATAAGGCTTGTTTCCCACCCCCCCAGGCCCTCCCTGGCCATCCAGAGATGCTAATTGTGGCTACACTAATTGTTTCTCTGTTGGCCTGACTCGATTCAAGGTGGAGGAGCCCTGGGTGGAAATAGATTTCTTCGTGCGCTGCTCCTCGGGCTGGGAGTTGCAGTCAGGAGGGGGTGGGGAGTCTCACTGCTCCTGTAATCTTAGATTTCAGTTTACTGAAGAACTCTGGTTTGGGGAGCATCCCCAGGGGGCTGCCAGGTCACCAGCTCCTGTCCCAGCTTTTACCTGCAGTGCTCACCTGGACAA
Organism: Todiramphus chloris collaris; assembly: GCA_025345505.1. Taxonomy (NCBI): domain Eukaryota; kingdom Metazoa; phylum Chordata; class Aves; order Coraciiformes; family Alcedinidae; genus Todiramphus; species Todiramphus chloris. The sequence goes on along the minus strand of JANVCC010000065.1, from coordinate 3,829,406 downwards.
CCTCTCTTGCAGATCATGCTTCACTTCCCCGTCATTCAGTCTTTAAACACCAAGGAACTCAGTGGTTGCTACCTTTGGGAGAAGAATTGGGTCAACTCTTGGGCTCCTGGGCACAGAGACGGGCAGGATGTAGAGAATCCATCTCTTCTGGGAGCTTTCTTCTCACTGTTGTCCATCCTGATTCCAGGCTCGCTTCGACGCTGGGGAGTTGATCACTCAGAGGGAGTTGGTCTCCAGGCAAGTGAGCGAAGACCTGACGGAGAGAGCAGCAACCTTCGGGCTCATTCTGGACGACGTGTCCTTGGTAAGAGTTCTCCCTTCCTGGCTTTTCTTTTTGGAGTGTGCCCAAATAAGAGCAGGCTTAGCAGAGAGGAGTCTCAGAGGGTGGCCAGAGAAGGGTGGGCTGGAAGTCTGGGCCCGTGGACCGTGTCTGTCCGTCTGCAGTCACGCGGGATGTTGTGGTTACTGCTCAAGTGGTGCCTCTGGTTTTATCGTTGGCCTGTGACCTTGAGCAAGCCCTTGAAGGCTCCGCTCTGGCTTCTCGACAGTCTTTGCTCCTGCAGGGCTTCTGTAGCCCAGATGAAGAGGGAGTGGTTCTGTGGGTGATGGATCAGGCTGCACGGTGCTTTAGAGGGGGCAGCTTGTCCCCAAGCACCCTCAGACACGGGGGGAAAAAGCACAAAGCAGGAGGAGGTGGTGAAAATACCCACTTTTCATAGTATCTCTTTTTTTTTCTTGTCTGTGAAGTATTGTTCTCCAAGTCCAGGCTGTGTGGTTCTCTAAGTCCAGGAGCTCTTCCCTCCTACCCCCCTATAAGCTCTGTAAATGAAATCTTTTGTAACCTGGCTGGTCCCTGCACCTCGCCCTCTCCCGTGGGCCCCCCCTCAGAAGCCTGCTTAGAGGAAAGGGAGCTGAGCCCTTTCGTTTGGCTCTGAGCAGGAAGCCTTTACAGGAGGGTAATTTGTTGCTACAAAATGTGAGGTTTGACTCTGTTTCCGGTGTTCCCCACTGAACACACAACTGAAGGAAATTTGCCTTTTCCCTGCCCCATCCCGGGAACCTGCAGGGGTTCAGCCAGCCAGGGCTGAGCACACCAGTGCCAGAGGGAGCAGGGAAGGTGCAGGGAGGCTCGGCCGACACCTCTGGAGGGGAGCAGCCAGCAAGCCAGCTCCCTCTACCAGTGCCCGACCAGTGGTGGTGGCTGGGGAGCGTGGCCTGTCTCTGAAGGGACTGGTGTTACTGGTCTGCTGCGCTTGTGGTGTCTCCTTTGAGACTTCAAGACTGGACGGGGAGACCCCTTGTCCCAGTTGCTGTTCTTTTAAGGATCCAGGCTTCCCATCTCCATTCCAGTTTTACTGGTACAGGCAGGCTGCCTCCCTGCTGGGAGCTGCATGGCTCGTGGCTGTGCTGCTGCAAACTGTCAGCAGTGTGGACTTTGCTTAATTTCTGCCCTGCAGACTCACCTGACCTTTGGCAAGGAGTTCACGGAGGCGGTGGAAATGAAGCAAGTAGCCCAGCAAGAAGCAGAGAGAGCCAGATTCATTGTAGAAAAGGTACCTTGTCCTTCTGAAATGCTTTTGGAAACGCTCCTGGTGTCTCCTTCCTGCTCTAGCTCACAGCAAACGTCTCTCTGGCCTGCCCAGGAGGGCGGGCGTGTTGAATGACAAAGTCACTTAGGGTCACGGTGCTGCTGTGGTTCTCAGCTCTGGCACATGGTTATTGGAGAGATAAAGCCTAAGAGTGCTTTTGTTGGGTTTTGGGGTCTTTTTCCTTCCACTACCAATTAACAATCTTACTGGAGTGCTGACCAGAAATGTCTGGGTGGAGGAGGGAGGAAACGGTCAGAAATGGAGCTCAGGGTTGAGATTTGCAACCCAAGTGATCCCGTGGTCCGTAAATTTTTTTGAAGCTGTCCGTGGTGGTTGATATCCTGGGCACAGAGTGTCACTGACCACCCACGCTTAGAGCAGCCCTGGGGGAGCATCCACGGCAACAATTTCAGGTTCCAGTGCCCCAGTGACAGCCGAGAACACGCGGCTGGGCTGGGGAGAACCTGCAGCTACACCCAGAGTTAATCCAGGGGATGCAGTAAGATGCGTGTAATTGCCCAGGGTGATTAAACAGCACAAGTGTTTGTCTGACCTGGTTTTAACCACTGAAGTTCTCCAACCTTTCAGAGACAATTTTCCACCAGGATTGCCGTTGGGTGGGTTAATGTTTCATGAGGTCAGGACTGATAAGGAAATTTCAAGATGATTTTTGCAACCTTTTTTTTTCCACAGTTGGCAGAACAGTCTTAACAGAGCACAGCTTCCAAATAAAAATCACCTTCTACCTTCGCCCTCCTATTGAGGAACAGCACAGGAGGGTGGTGAAGTGGGAATTAGTATTTTGAACACAGCAGTAGCATCTTCCTTCTTTGTGGCCCTTATCTGGGTTTTTTCCCCCTCTGGATTCTTCTCCACCTCATCTGTTTCCTTTCAGGCTGAGCAGCAGAAGAAAGCAGCCGTCATCTCAGCCGAGGGAGACTCGAAAGCGGCCGAGCTGATAGCCAACTCCCTGGCCACGGCGGGCGATGGTTTGATAGAGCTGCGCAAGCTGGAGGCAGCTGAAGACATCGCCTACCAGCTCTCACGGTCCCGCAACATCACCTACCTGCCCTCCGGACAGTCTGTGCTCCTCCAGCTGCCCCAGTGACCCCGGAGCTAGCCTAGGTCACCTCGACCTACCAGCTCAGCCCTTTCCAAAAGAATCTTTGCCGTTTCCTCGTTGGTAAAAGGCGAGGGAATTAAAATTCAACCCTTTTTTTTTTTTTTGAATTCTTAATCAAATAAAACTGAACGCTCTTGGCAACAAACCTTCATTCCTCCCACAAACGGGCGGAGCAGCGGCTCCACCGACCATTCAGCTCAGTCTTTGAGAATTGCCCCTTTCCAGGCAGTTTGAGCAACAGGAGCAGAGTTTGCATCCGTTCACTCCTGGGACAAAGAGGTAGCCCGGGTGACACCCTGACCACCAGAGTCTGTATCAGTCGGGTCTCGCAGCGATTGCTTCAGTGCCTTCAGGCTGGCTGAGCCAGGGTCGGTACAGGCCTGCAGCTCCTGGACTGGGGCACAGGGATGCTAAGGGCTCGCTCTTTGGTCAAGCCAGCCTTTTTTTTTTTTTTCCAGCTGAGAGTAGGAGATGTCTCAGCCACGAGGACAGGGCTCTGCTGTGCCCGTGAGCCATGGCACTGAGAGCTGGAGGCCCAGGTCGAGTGGATTGTGGCTGGGGGTGAGAAGAGCAGAGAGTAGCACCTACTACACGACTCGGCTGGAGTAGGTGGATGTTGGGCATGGAGAAGATGCTTCCTCTGCTGGAAATGCTTCTCGTGTACGTGCTGGCAACGGGACGGCTCTGCTTCTCCCCCCACCACTGCCCACCGACCTGTTTGCTGCTGCTTGCCTGGTTGCACAGCATTGTTTCTCTCACCAAAGTCCCCAACGGGGGTGGTTTGGCCGATGGCAGATGGCACCTGGGACAGAGAGGGGACGAGCTGGCGCTCTGCGGCTCAGGCAGTTGGAGGTGGGCAGAATTCTCCGTTCCATCAATGCTTTTATTATTTAGAGAACCTGAGTTGTGAGGAGGATGTGATGAGTTTGAGATTGTATTGCCTTCAATAAATGTCACGGTCCCAACTGTAGACGTGTGGGGTGGTGGTTTTTTGGATATCTCAGAAGAAGGAAGGTCGGGTCGGTGGAGCAAGACACCTCATGCTTGTTCTGGATTGTTTGGATTAAAGTCACTTAGTGCAGACAAGTGCTCTTGCTCCTGACAGAGCTTGAAACGTCATTCTTGGGCTGAATTCCTGCCCCAAGGTAAGGCTGAGAGTATCTCGAGGTGGTTGTGAGGGCCTTTAACTGCTTCCCAGCTCAGGCTGTCGATTACTGTGTGATGTGCATTTTCCAGGGTGCTGTTTTGATGCCCTTGGAAAGAAAAGGGGTGTTTCTGGAGGCAGGGTACTTAGCCTGGCACAGCGCTGCCCCACCCCGTGACCTGGTGGCACTTGTCTGGTGTCATCCCCGAGCAACGCAGTCTTAGGTGGGTGTCATTGGGATGCTGAGCCCTCGGGAGAGCTGTGAAGGGTGGGCTCGTTTCATCGTTGCCCACTGGTGCCACAGACTCGCCTGCTTCTTCTGATGCTCCTACCCTGATGAGGTGCCTGAGCTTGCAGCCTGTGTTTAGCAGCTGAGCAGTCAGGTCCATAACTCCCATAACTTCCACACCTCTTTCCTCCTCCAGTGCTCTTGTTCTTTATCCTTCTGGTTTACTGCTTCGGACACTTGTAAGGAAGTTTCCCCTTTTCTCCCAAAGCTCCTTTAAAAGCCCCTTTAGCGTTTCCTGCGTTTCTCTCCCGTGAGTTTTGTGCACCAGGTGTTGGGTTCAAACCAGAAATCCCTCCTCAGCTTCTGCAGCTCTGCATTCCCTTTCCCTCCAGTCCTGCCTTTCCAGTGGAGTGTGGAGTGTTTCCTGCTGCTTTTGCCGTTAGCCTCTCTGGAGGAGACATCTGAGGCTCTGACGGTGGCCCCTGGGTCTGATTAATCACCCTTTCTTTTGCTTTGGGAGGTAATTCTTTTGACAAATAAATGTTCCCTGTCTGTTAACTGCTCCTTTACCCTCGCTTAATGCCTAAAGCTGCCATGAACTCAGACTCTCCGCTCGACATCTCGACCCTGGAGTGGCTCCCAGTTGCAGGGCAGAGCTATCGCAAGGCTTGCTGGAGGTGCTCCAGTAAATGGGAAATCTTTCCCCTTCACCTCTTCCTCTAGGAAAGCAAGAACGGGGCTGGCTCCTGCCTGGCCTGGAGGAGCAACCACCGCCTGTGGCACCCTGGCCGTGTCCCTGGGGTGAGATGCTGCAGCCCGAGGTGAGCCCTGATCGTGGTGGGATGCACCAGGATGGTGCCACTTGAAGGGAGGTGAAGGAACTTTGGGTTTGTTTCTGTGCACAGAAAAGCCAGTGGGCCCGTGGTCTGGTGGATTCCCCAGTTCTCTCTTGCGTGGGTTTTCTGCTGCTTACTGGGGAGGGGAGCTTTGAGGAGGGGAACGCTTTCTGGGATCACTTTTTCTTCATTTTTTGCCACCTATTTTCACAAACCACTTTGAATTTAGTATGTTTGGTAACTGCTGTCCCCTGTCAATTGAGTTGGAAATCGCTTTTCTCCAGAGGAAAGACAGCACGAGTGCATAAAGCCAGTCCTTCCCAGCAAGAGTGGGTGTGTTACTGAGCTGGAGAAAGCACACGCTTCCTTAAGCAGCTGGCTTAAAATTGACCAAAAATTTACTTGGAGAAAGGCCCTGCTGAGACCTCCAGGTAAGTGACCAGTCAGAGCTAAATGTGCTTGTCAGGCTCTCCCTCCCCAGAGCTGACTCAACCCAGCACTGAACCACATCCTCCTGGGTCTTCCCAGGGGTGTCTTACGAAGATGCTCAGAGGGCTGGAGCAGCTCTGCTGGGAGCACAGACTGAGAGAGTTGGGGTGGTTCAGCCTGGAGAAGAGAAGGCTCCGGGGAGACCTTCTTGTGGCCTCCAGGATCTGAAGGGGGCTACAAGAAATCTGGGCAGGGACTTGTTAGGCTGTGGGGCAGGGATAGGACTGGAGGGGATGGATCAAAACTAGAGAGAGGTTGATTCAGGTTGGACAGTAGGGAGAATTTCTTCCCCAGGAGGGTGGGGAGACACTGGCCCAGGGTGGGGAGACACTGGCCCAGGGTGGGGAGAGAGGTGGTGGATGCCCTATCCTTGGCAGTGTTGAAGCCCAGGCTGGCTGGGGCTCTGAGCACCCTGCTCTAGTGGGAGGTGTCCCTGCCCATGGCAGGGGGGCTGGAACTGGGTGAGCTTTCAGGTCCCTTCCAACCCTGCCCATTCTGTGATGGTGGCAGAGGTGTGCTGCTAACCCTGGCAGCCTGGAAGGACACTTGTGCTGAGGTCATTGCTCTCAGAAGGTGAGGTTGAGGAGCACCCAGGCTGCTCTCCCAGCAGATGGCAGCAGCAATTCCACTCCCTGCGTGGGAAAGGGGAGCAGAGGGGATCAGAGTGTCCCTCAGGCTCCCGTGGGGACAGGAGATTGGGGACATCACCGTGCCCTGGGCAGATGACACAAGGAGTGGCCAGGGACACACAGCAGCATCATCTCTGGGTGAGGAAGCAGCAGCACAACCTGGAAGAGCTGTCTGAGGGGGAATTCAACCCAGGCAGGCAGGAATTTGTACTGGAGAGCCCCGTGCTGGTAAAAGCTTGGCAGGTTTTAGTCTGAAACCCTGTAGTTTTGCAACCCCAGAGGAACAGCTTGTATTTGGCTGAATACAGCTCGAGCACTGAATTATGGGGACCAAGTTTTGGGCAAAGTTCTGCTGGAAATGGGGAACGTTACGACCTGCTGGGCTGACTTGAAGGGGGCTGTATGGGGAGGGGCCGGAAGACATCTTCCACGTCAGACCAACTGGAGTTGGGTGCTACCTTCATATCTGAGAGACCAAGTGACATCTCCCTGCCCAGTGCTCTGCTTTGGCCTCAAACCTCCAGACAGGTGAGGTTTGAGTTGATTTTTTTTTTTCTTCCTGGGAGACTCTGCCTGCCTGGCTTCTCCTTCCTTTCCTGCCGGTGGAAAAGCTCAGCTCTGCAGCAGCCGAGCAGCTGCTCGCAACCCTCAGACCAGCCAAACAAGCTTTTGTTCACCATAAACAAACAGGAAACTGCCTGGCTTCCTCTGCATGCTCCCACCTCGCTCTCTCCCCGTTTGAAAGATAACCAGTCTACCTGACTGGTGGGGAGCAGCCCTGGAGCTGTTGGGAGGGCTGGTGCAGCACAAGGAGCATCGCTGCCCCACAGCCGCTGATGCAGCAGGGCACAAACCTCTCCAGGTAAGGCAGTCGGGGAGGATTTGTACCCTGCAGCAAAGCTGGCAGCAGGGCTGAGGTGGTTAGAGCAAGGGCTAAGGGAGGAGTTTCCTTGTCGCTTCCTTTGTGCTGTTTATATCCAAGAGGATCTGTCCTGAAACACAGAGGATGTGGGGGGAGAAAGCGCTTCTGGAAGGCCTAAGCCAGGCTGCACGATGAGGAGCAATTCTTGAGGGCCAAATTTGGTTTAATTATTCCTTGCCTGGCAGTGGGGACTGAGATGTTCTTCGTGTGCCTGTTCTGCATCAGCAGCACTGAGCTGACTTCAGTCCAGCAAGTCCTGACTTAACCTGAACCATGTCTGAGAATTACACCAAGCTTACTTAGGGATGACTTGCTGCTTTGTGCTTCAGTTTTTCTGCCCGGTGAAGCAGAAGAGGAGTGTTCCAGGTAGTGGGGTATTGGGGTGAGTGACAGGGGACACCGTGGGACGCACAACAAAGTTCCAGACGAAGAGAAGCATCTGATTCTTTAGAGTACAAATTTTAGAACTATTCGTACGTAGGCAGCCTGCTGGGGAGACCACCTGAGGTTAGAGCAAAACTCTAAAGCTCATCAGACAACAAAGAGTAAAAAGCCAGTGCTGTGAGCCTCCCTCCCAACTGGCACATCCCAGAATCTGTATTTTACTTCAGCACAAAACTAAGGCTCCCCACAGAAATCATTTATTATTTTTGTAGTGTGATTTTTCCACAGAGGCTGATGGCTTTGACACTAGCCATGGACCACTGGGTACCTCCCAGTAGCCCCAAAAGTTACTCACCCAGCCGTGGATTTGCCAGACTTTCCTGTATTTTCTACTTGTCTGGGAGAGCTGAGTGTGTCTTCCCAGAAGGGCAGAGTTAAAGCTACTGGGGGGTACCCAGTGGGTACCTCAGTCTGCAGTTCTGCTTCTCATCATTGCGTGGCAGCTCTGCCAGTACCTGCTGCTCCCGAGGGCTGATCCTGGGCACAAGGAGATGCTGGGGGGATGTGTTATTTGGGGGCCTTATGCTGAGCTAGTAAAGGAGAAGGGAGAATGGGAACAAGAATTTCTTCCACTTCTACTTCGCTCTGCACGGTCTCCAAGCCCAGCACCTCTGCCCCCAGCAGCGGTGGTTCCCTCGGCCAGCGCAGGGTTTCCTGTCACAGCAGCTGGCAGGAAAACCCCTTTGTTTTCCTTCTGCTTCCTTTGCCGTTGCTTGAGAGGATCCCGAATCCCCCAGGATACCTAAAAGATAAACCATTAATCTGAGAGTGAAGGGATGGGGCTGTAGACCTGGGCAGAAAGGTGTCTGTGCTCTGTTCCTGCCTCTGCTTCTCGACCTCGGTTTGTTTTCCCAGGGGGACAGGGTCTGTTCTGGGCAGGGTCCTTGAGCAGCACCCAGCACCAAGGGCCCTTCTCCCTGGGGGAAGGAGGGAGTCCCAGTTGCACCTGCATTCTTCCAAGTGTCAAGTCCCAGTTCAGGCTGTTCCCAAACCAAGTGTGTTATCAGGAGGAGGCCTCAACTGAACACCAAGCACGCAGAGAAGGCTGGTGCTGTTCCACTGGCCCTGCTCAGTGCCAGCGGGGCCACCAGCACCACCAAGTCCCCTCTCAGCGTGGGAGGTGGCAGGTAGGACAGGAGGGAGAAACAAGGGCTAGGTGGGGTGGTTTGCTGGCCGCTGAGTTTCCCGGGAAATCATCACAGCAGGAGCCTGGGGAAAGCCAACAGCTCCCGTGACCTGGGCCCCATCTCCCAGCAGCACAACTCCGGGGGGACTGCAGGCCCTGGGCTGAGCAAACATCTCCCTTATTGGAGGATTCCAGCCCCAGTTTGCTGCCTGAAAGCTGCATAAACTGAAGTAGACAGCCGAGGGATTGCCCAGGAACATCCCTGTTTGCAAAGCCCAGCAGCCTGCCCACAGCCCAGGAGGATTCATGACTGATAAAAGCAGTTCACCTCTTGTTTGGCTGCCTCCTTCCCACGCTGCCCCACAACTGGTGTTAGTGGTTCCCCCGAGCTCCCTGCATCTCAACAATTCTCTCACTCCTTAAATTTGCTTTCTCAGCAAGCATAGAACATCCATCCCTCCAGAAACCCCCCAGGTGAGCAGCACTGTGTTCTGCTGTGCCCACAGCCCCTGCCCAGCAAATTCTCATGCTCTTTCTGTACTTTTCACCCTGGAAAGTCTTAAGCTGCTTAGCAGGGGAAAAAAAAAAAAACAGAAAAAAAAAATCTGGTTTCCAGGGAGGGCCAATGTCACCTCCTGCTGCTGCTTCTAGAGTGAGCTGCTAACAGCTGCTCGCTGAAAACACTGCAGCACTTCAGGGAGGAAATGAAGATCTGTATCGCTCGTCCCTGGCACTGCACGCTGGAGGAGGCCACTCGAGGGCATTTCCCACACCAGTTGAGCTCTAGAGAGAAGGGAAACGCCAGAGAGAAGGGGCAGGGGAGCCACAGCATCTTCCCGAGCAGGGAACAAGATGCGGAAAGTCACCTCTAGAAGTTACACAGCCAGGTGAGAGGAAAGCGGAGAGGACAGGGAGGAAACGGGAGGGCTGATAAGGATCTGCGGCTGGGAGGCAGGTGTGTGGAGGGAGCAGAGACGTGGGGTTGCTGCTGCTGCTGTGTTTTGTTTCCCTTCACCTGCCCGACGTGTCCTTTCACGTCAAGAGCTCGATCAAAGAGAAGGGTGGGAAGAGCTGAAACAGGCTTCCTTGTGGGAACGGGGCTGAGTGCCACGGCCAGCCTCTCGCCTGGATCCCTGCCTGGGAGCAGCCCCAGGAGCTGTCACCCTCCGTTAGCCCAACGCCCAGCGTGGGAGGCGTGGGACTGCTGGGTGCCCTGGGCACTCGGGAGCCAAACCACGCAGCAAGGAGGCCAGGAAGAGTCACTCTCCTGTAGCTGCCTCCTCCCTAGACCACCACTGATGTGTGGCCAGGAGGACAAGCGTTTTGGTTTCACCGTGTCAGAAACCCTTCAGAGCCCAAGGAGATTTGCACTCAGTCCTTGATTTATTGACTTTTAATTATTTTTTTTAACATTCTTCCTCTGCAGATTCAGGGTACCCACTGAGAAAGTGAGACTTAACACTTCCTTCTGATCTCTGCACAGCTCTTATTTGGAGGGGAGCGTGACATCACCCTCCCTGAAACCCATCTGAAGCTGAGGATGCAGAGCAGCTCTGTCAGGAAAGGACCCTGCAATCCTCCAGCAGCTATTTCAACACCAAGGGAACCTCATGCTGCAGAAGCCAAGCTAGGGAACCACAGACTGCTTCAGAGAAAAGGGAACAGCAAAACAGCCTGGAAAACCAAATGCTCTCCTCGCTCACTGGAGAGAGAGCTCGTTAAGGCCCCGGCCTAGTCTTGTCCCACGGATGCACACCAGCAGTGCCTTTGCCTTTGGGGGTGGTGAAATGGTTGATGGCTTTACCCATCTGTGCTCCTTTGGACAGTTCTTGGGGTGTTTCCAGCGCCTCTTCAGTTGCTTCTCTGCTGGAATCCCATATTTGGAAAGAAGAGCTCTGTCACTGCTGTCTTCTTCATCTTCCAAGAAAGAGGTCCCCAGCATTTTTCTTTGAAATTCTACAGCTTGGCATCCTTTACAGACACACAGTTAACCAACCGCAGCACCACATCCCCCGATACCCTCCCTCTTTTTCCTCAAGAAGCTGTGTTGCACAAGGGCGTTGGGCTCAGATGGAACAGAGCTGATCAAAAACCAGAGTCTCCCCTGGCTACCCCCCTCCCTCTCCAGCTATCTGCAGTCCCAGCAGAGATTAGAGCAGCCTGGGGCCTGCTCCAAACTGGGCCAGCTAACAGCTCCCAAGGGGGTGGTCACAGCAAAATGCACCCTGCTCCGCTCCTTTCCCATGCCCCCACAGCAGGGATGGCTGGGGCAAGGAAGAAAACCAGCAACATCCTTCTAATCCCACCCCAGGGCTTCCCCACCCTACCCCATCCCTTTTATCAGATGGTGAACTTTGACTCCAGCCCCATGCAGGGAGCTCCAACCCAGGGTTTATGTTCAACGCTCAAGAGCAGGTCAAATACGCTGCATTTCAGGGGGGTGAGCGTGTAGGGGTTATTTTTTTTCCCCCCAGAACCCCAAATCAAGTGTCTGAGACTGCTGGGGGGGCATTTGCAGCAAACAAAGCAGACGGGGAAGCAAACCAGAGTTTTGCTGCAGCCTGAAGGATTTTAAAAAGGGGACTACAGCAGGAACGCAATCCTGGGAGCGGGCAAGAGCGAGCCGAAGCTACAGGGCACAAGAGACTCCTGAAGTCCTTGGGAAGCAGCTAGAACTACCAAAGGGGCTGGGGCCCTTCCGTTTTGGTTTGGGTTTTCTTTTTTTTTTTTTCTCCCCCCCCGTTTCTGCTGCTCTCATCGAGTGTTTCACAGCAGCCAAACCTAAACCACAGCAGAGCCCTTCCCTCCTACACAGGGCTCAGCGGTGGTTTTCAGGGCTATGGAGCAGGTGTCGCAGCTTCCAGGGAGAGGTGGTTCCGCTGCCAGACGCTGAGCCAGCCTGGAATGCGACGGCCCTGACCCCCACCCCCAGCACAAGCCCCCTACCTGCCCCCAGCTCTACCGGCAACAAACCACGGCCTTTTCTTGTCCCATCTCCCTCGTACACCAAGCCCGGGCCCTGCAGGTGGGTGTCTCCAAGAAACCACGGGCCAGAGGCCAGTAGTGATTGGTATTTTAAGGGGAAAGGAAGTTTCACCGAGGGGTTTGGCGTAATGACAGCAGCCGACCGGCTCCGCTGGCTACCGGAGCGCAGCTCGGGGCCTCAGCGCCGAGGCCTTTTCGAAGCTCTTACCTGGCTGCCCAGGAGGGGCGGCCCTGCCAAGGCGCCTCCCCTCCCGAGGCCGCAGCCGCCGAGCGCAGCCTTGATTCCCCCCCCCCCTGTACTCCGCGAGCAGCGGGAGCGCCGGGGCCTGGCACTCGCTCCCGGGGCCTCGGCCTCGGTTAGCCGCAGCTCGCCCGGCCCAACCGGCGGCAATTAGAGCGGCCTCGCTAATTACCCGGCCGGAGTAACGGGCGGGCGGCCCCTCCCGCCCCCTCACCTGAGCCCCGCGCATGCGCAGACACCAACAACCCCCCCCCGCCCCCGTCCTCCCCCCTCACCTGCGCTCCGGGCCCCGCTCCGGCCCCGCCGCCGCCGCCGGAGGTGAGACAGCGGCCGGGCGCGAGCGGAGCGGGCGGGGGGCGCGAGGCGGCTGCGCGTGCGCCGCTCCCCTCGGCCTATGGCCGCCCCGCGTCCTGCTCCCGTCCCCGTTCCCCCCCCCTCCGCTCGCGCACACGCGCGGCCAA
>JANVCC010000065.1:3776577-3801316 GCA_025345505.1 Todiramphus chloris collaris | reverse complement strand
GCTGCTCTTGCTGCAGCCCAGGACAGGATTGGCCCTCTGGGCTGCGAAAGCAACTGATGGCTCATGGTGAGCTTCTCACCCACCAGCACTCCCACGTCCTTCTCTTCAGAGCTGCTCTCCAGCCAGTCACTGCCCATCCTATACTGGTGCTTGGGATTGCTCCAACCCAGAGCAATGCACATCGTGTCCATCCTCCCCATCCCACCCAGTAGCTTGGAACAGATAAAAGTGGTGATGGTGAAAGTAAAAAGACTGTTGAGCTTGTGGCAAATTGATGAGATCTCAAACAGCTCTCTCAGTTTGCATTTCTTACACCGAGCGGGTGTGTGTTGGGGTGGGGGAGAGGATCTCCCTGATTGTCCTGCCACCCCTGCCACCCCTGCCCCCGGGAGCAGTCTGCAGTGGGCACACTTGCCCACTCACGTGTCTGGGGCAGATAATGTCTCAGTCATCTGATGGGGATGCTTGTGGGTATCACATGATGGAGGCAGACGGGGTGCAGAACCTTCCCTGTTTCCAGGGCTGTTCTGGTGCCTCGTCCTGCCCACAAAGTGGGGGACAACTCCAGCTGGACACGTAGCAGTAACGTCGGGATTGCAGGCTCAGGGATAAGATTTGTAGGGAAATTACCTCGTAGTAATAATTAATATCTGGAAACCAGCCTGGCACGCTGGAAAACAAGCCTGCTCTGGAGCTGCACTTGTTTTTGCTGTGTGAGCAGAGGCCTCTAGTGGACACATGCTGCAGTCCGGCAGAAATCGCTGGCAGAGCTGCAAAGCCTCCAAATGATACCTTCAGCCAACAGAAGCACTTGTTCTGTCGGCGTAACCATCTCTCTGCTGGGCTCTTGCCAGCTGCTGTGCCAACTAAAGGTTGTGACTGCTCCACTCTCCCTGCCAAGGCTCTTGTGCCAGCAGACCCTTCGGTACAAACCAAATTCTGCTCTCAGTAAATATTGTACGTTGTGTGTTTGTGTAAGGGTCTGCACGTGAGCTGGTTCAAGTACTTCTTACCCATTCACAGAGGTGAACAAGAAGGCCAACAGTATCCCTGGCTTGTATCAGCACTGGTGTGGCCAGCTGGAGTAGAGCACGGCACTGGGCACTGGGAGGCTGTCCCCTGAAACCTGGGGTCAGGTTTGGGCCCCTCACTCCCAGAAGGACATTGAGGGGCTGGAGTGTGGCCAGAGAAGGGCAACGGAGCTGGGGAAGGGGCTGGAGCACAAGGGTGGTGAGGAGCAGCTGAGGGCCCTGGGCTTGTTGAGCCTGGAGAGAAGGAGGCTGAGGGGAGACCTTCTGGCTCTGCCAGCTCCTGACAGGAGGTTGGAGCCAGGGGGGTCAGGCTCTGCTCCCAAGGAACAAGCCCCAGGACAAGAGGAACCAGCCTCAAGTTGCCCCAGGGGAGGTTTAGGTTGGAGCTGAGGAACAATTCCTTCCCCTTGAGGGTTGTCCAGGGCTGTGCCAGGCTGCCCAGGGCAGTGGTGGATTCCCCGTGACCCCTGGAGGGGTTTCCAAGCCGTGGAGCTGTGGTGCTGAGGGCCAGGGGGCAGTGGTGCCCTGGCAGTGCTGAGTTAGTGGTTGGACTCCATGATCTAAAAGTTCTCTTCTAACCAAAATGATTCTCTGATTGTATAGAAACTTTGAGTGCTGTCCCGTGGCTGCCTTGCCTTCCCCATGTGTGATGCTGAGTATCATGGGCTGCTCTTTTTTTGTTGCAGAACTGTGATGAGAGGTTTCAGTACAAGTACCAGCTGCGTTCCCACATGAGCATCCACATTGGGCACAAACAGTTCATGTGCCAGTGGTGTGGCAAAGACTTCAACATGAAACAGTACTTTGATGAGCACATGAAAACACACACTGGTAAGGATTTCATCAAAGAAAAGAACAAGTACCTCCAGGACAAAAACTTCCCTTTATGTCCAGCTGTATTCCCTTCCTTGGAGTGTGGGATCAAAACCGTTAGTCAGGAAAGGTTAATTAAACTGTTATTCAGGGAAGGTTAATTAATACATGACCTCACTGTTAAATCTAATAGTCTGTAGTCCCACGACTCACTGGGGGGGGTGGAAATGAGAGGTTAACCTTAATTCCTTAGAAAATATTGTCTCGTGCATCAGAATCCCCAGGGGAGCGAGGATTTCCCAAGGGCTGCATGCCGGGGCGGACCAGCCCCGGCCGCGTCTGCTGGCGGTAGCAGACACCTCAGCTTTTGCAGCTCTCTGTAGGCTTTTCTGTAGCTTTTTGTTTGCTGAAGTGAGTCTGAGCAGACGCCCTGTGCCTGACCGATTGCTCTATCTGTGCTCGGCAGGAGAGAAGCCCTTTATCTGTGAAATCTGTGGGAAGAGCTTCACCAGCCGCCCGAACATGAAGAGACATCGCCGAACTCACACGGGGGAGAAGCCCTACCCGTGCGACGTGTGCGGCCAGCGATTTCGCTTCTCCAACATGCTCAAGGCACACAAGGAGAAGTGCTTCCGTGTCACCAGCCCCGTCAACGCCTCCACTGCTGTCCAGATCTCGCTGTCCACGGCTTCCCCTGCCAGCACGGTCCCCGCTGTGGTGAACACGCCCGCCACCCCAGCTCCACCCATCAACCTGAACCCCGTGAGCACGCTGCCTCCGCGCCCCATTCCCCACCCGTACTCACACCTCCACCTACATCCTCCTCCTCACCATCCGCATCACCTCCCGGTCCCCCCGGTTCCTCATTTGCCCCCTCCTCCGGCTCTTTTTAAGAGCGAGCCTTTAAATCACCGAGGCCAGAGTGAGGACAACTTTCTGCGGCACCTGGCAGATAAAAACAGTTCAGCACAGCACCACTAACCCCTTTGCTCCCTGCCAGCTGTTTTCCCAGTTGCTGCCTGTGGAAACACGCCCTCGTGGGAGCACCGAGGCTTAGTTGGTGAGGATCTTTGGCTTTTCTCTTAGCCCCGGGCACATGGTCCTCATTTTTTTGCCCCTTGAATCAGTTAATGAGCGAGGAAATCCTGGTTTGGATCAGCAGTGCTCCTTTGAACCTGGGAACCAACAGGACCGAATCCCAATTTGCTTGCGTTTTACTGGTGACTTTTATAAATTTCAGATACTGAGACTTGTGGAATTTTCTAATTTCATATCAGCTGATGAGGTATGCTTGCTTTTATATCCTGGACTTCTCCTCAAAGAGGAGACAGGCCTGGTTTTCTTTGTACTAATCGGAAAGGCTGTGAGATTAATACAGAGCATTAATTGTATCACTGTGTATCGTAATGGGTTTGGTTTGTTTTCAGCTTTTGGTGCCGGCGATGGAGTGAGCCAGCCACGTTATCACAGTATATTTCAGCATTATAAAGAAAGGCAAAAAAATTTTTTCTTGTTTGTGTAGCTCTCCTAACACACTCTTTATTTTACTACAGAAATTATTTTAGAGTTTTTTGTATAGACCTATTTAGTAGTCTGTTTTTAAAATGAAATGTATTTCAATAAGCGGTGTAATTTTTTCAGTGTAGCTGGACCTATGTTGTATAATAGATAAATTTTTATAATCATCAAAATGTGATTCTTAAAAGATGCATATAGCTTCTATAGTTAAAGTTATTCTTACAACCATACAACTTAAAAGGTGCTTCAGAGAAGAAAGGAACCCAAGAGGTCTCTGGAAAGGTTGCCTCAAAAGTGATGTTGAGTTCAGAACTTTACGTAATTTATTTTAATAGGGTTGGGGGTTTTTCTTTTTGTTGTTTGGTTTTGTTGGGCTTTGGGTTGGGTTTTCTTTCGGCTTTATTTTTTTTTAACCTTAACGTTTCCCTTTTCACAATTTCTCTTGAGCTTTTTGGCCAAGGATGAGGGGATGAGATATTCCCGACGGGTTTGAAGGGCTTTTCCCGGGATGATTGGGTGTCGGGCATCACATCAGCTGCTGCTTTTTGGGATTCCTGGCGTTGTCAGGAGAAGGGGGAATTAAGTGAGATCGTTAAACGTGGTGTTTCTTGCCTGGTTGGTTGGAAGAGTGGGAAGAGAAGTTTGAACGGGACGAGGGTGTTTCAGTCGCATCGTCGAGGAAACGCTGCCGGCGCCGTGCGAGGCTCCATCCCATAAACCTAAGGAGCAGAAAATGATGGGATGGTTTCTAGGGGGTCGTAGTCAGGCTCTTGGCAAAGCTCTGTTTTTAACAGTTGCAGGCTAGGAACCTCGGAATCGTAGGCACGTCGCTGTTTCATAATCCTGGGAGGCAATGACAGGTTAGTGCAGGGCTGGTGGGCTGGGAAGGCAGATGGATCGGGTTTAACCAGTGAGTAGCTGTTACTCTCCCAGGTTTGGGTTTCTCTTCAACTAAAACTCATTACAGCAGCATTATGCAAAGCTAGGAACTCGTTGCCACCTTCAGTGAAAACAATGTACTGTAAATCCTCTTTTTTTCCTTAAAATTCCTACTCTTCTGTGCTGCTTCTTCAAGGAAATCCCACCAAACTGTCCATCCAGAGATCCTCGTAGGCAGGTGTCCAACTCCCTGTTCTGCTTGGTGATGAACTGGGGGGTTTTGTGGCTACTGGGATTCATTTCTTTTTGGTTTTTTCCCAAGCTAGCAGAAATGGTGGAAATTCTTCCCGGCGTTACTTCCCCGAGGTTGATGCTGTTAACACTGTGTTTTGAAACACCACGTCCTCTGTTGAGAATTACCTCCTCAGTCGATGTTTTTCACCATTTTCCACCATCTGATCATTAAGTGTTGCTTGTTTGGGGGTTGGGGGTTTGGTTTTTTTTTTCATAACAAGCATAGGAAACTTTAGGAATCAGAAGGGGCAGTTTTGGCCCAAGAAACCCCACTCGTTTTTGACTGAGCTGAAACGCCTTCCAGCATTTCTGACAAATAAACCAATGTTTTTTAACTGTTTTCTCTAGAATATTTATATACACCCTTTTACCTTCTAGAAGAAAAAAAAGCCAATAATGAAAGTGAATTTCCACTGATGATGATGACTGTTGTATTGCCTGTGGCTGGTCTGCCCCAGAGATTCTATGCATTCCACGTCACATTTGCAACCTGCGTTTCTGTTGTGCCACTATTTTACGGTCAGGCCTGTTATTAAATGATTTTTAAATGCTAAAAACAAACAAAACAAAAAAAAAATCTTGGTAAATCAATTGTATTCCAGTTTTGCAAAATGATTTTCTTCTCAATAAATTTACAGTATTAGGCTGCTATTCAGAATTCTAAAAGCTGGGACAGTTTTTTTTCTATTCTTTAGCTCCGAGCAGTGACCCCTTGTATTTCTTCCTCCCCAGCCTTAGGAACTTCCTTTCTGTGGAAGGAGATTAAACTGTTTAACCCGCTTAAGTCTGTCAGAATATGACACGATGTCAACAGCTCCTCCTCATTATCTGGGCCATGCACACCAAAAGCTGACACACTGCTCTGGAAGCATCGTGGTGGGATGGATATCTTCTAGAGCACATCTTGCAGCAAGAAAAGGAAAACGGGCAGGAAATTCGAGGGTGAGATTTGCTGTGGTTTCTCACTTCTGCTTGAGAAAATCCAACCTTCATCAGAGTTTGCACCTAGGGAAGGTGCTGAGGTGTTTGCTGCTTTTCTCCTGCTGACAAACTAAGGGTAATGGTTTGTATCAGCTTTGCTGTATTTAAGTTCCAGGGTTGGTTTGTGTTGCTATAAAGCTTCCTGCAAGAAGAGAAAAGAGAAATTACACCAGCTTTGGTTTGTCTGGAAAATGGGACTCATTTAATGTTATTTATTTAATTATTTCTTCTTCTCCAAAACACTCCACAGCCCCTGGCAAAAGTTCACTGCATTTTTAAGGTGGAAATTCAGCAGGATTCCCTCCCCATCAGGAGGTCAGTGTTCTGAGAGGACGCTGTCCTCTCTGGAGTTTAAACTGGGAGTCCTCCCTAAAGGCACGAGCTGTGTGGGCTTGTTTGTTCAGCCTATTATCTCACACCGACTTACCTTTCTGGATAAAGGTGTGGTGATCACTTGGTTGGTGTTGTCTTGCCCTCTTGAGTTACTGTCTCTCCTATTTACACAGCTCAGCTACTCCTGAGGTGCCCTACCTTGTATCGGTGCGCACATCCAGAGGCACCCACCTTGTATTCCCAGCCAAATCTTAAACCAGCGACTTCTGAAGAAGTCCTTTAAGCTGAGTTCAGGCTTTTATCGTTGGGAAATTAGTTCAGATCTCCCCAGAAGAGTCCATCTGGGTGGTTTTGCCTGTGCCCAGTGCCCAGTTGTGTTCCTCGAGCGTGTAATAGCTGTTTTCAGCCTATTCAGGAGAGGAGGTGGAGCTCAGGGTATGCAGTTCCAAAGTTAAGGCAGTTTTATTCACTTTTAGCCAAGTTTGCCTCTGAGCTGAAAAGACTCCTATTCTTGTAATAAACTTAATTTGTTGCCTGTTTCTTGCATTCTAATGAACAATGGTGTGGCCATCAGCAGGGTGGAGTACCATTATTTTAGGCATTTGAGAGATACTCTTGTGCAGGGCTGTTTCTCTTCCTGCAAGGACAGTGTTGTGTTGATTACTTGCAGAGTATTTAGGGCACGTGCCTTTGAGACTACGCTGAAAGAATCTGCAGCTTGCAGCGGAACCTCCAGCTCCTTTCACTCGAGGCACTTGAGCTCAGGGTTGTAAAATGGTTACATTTAAATCAGGATTCTGTTCTGGCTTCGTGTTTCTGTTGACTTAACAGCATTTAAAACCAGACAAATGTAACGTAGAGCTCAGTGAGACTGCGTTTTTTACCCGCTAGTAAGAGACAGCTCACTTGGAAATGGGTGATGGATCAAGTGGCTGGTCTTAGTGTTGGGTTTGGTCTTTATTAAACCCAGCAGACGTGGCTTCCTGAGAGATGATGGAGGTGAATTCGATAAACGCTTGCCCATTCTCCTGACAGGATGGACTGGCAGGTTTTTCCAGCCTCTTATGTGTTACACTGTGGTTAAAATATCATAGAACCATAGAATATCTCAAGTTGGATCCCGTGAGGATCATCAAGCCCAGCTCCCTACTCCTCACAGGACTCCCTAAGCCATGTGACTGAGAGCATCATCCACATGCTCCTTCAGCTCTGAGTCTTGGTGCCCTGAGCAGTTCCCTGGGGAGCCTGTTGGGTGACCAACCTCTCTCCCAATGAAGAACCTTTTCCTAATGTCCAACCTGAGTGATTCTGAATGGAAAACACAACTTAATTCTTGTCTCTTAACCTGCTTCTGAACTTTGGAGCTCTGCTCCTCTTCAGGAGTGACTATAAAAGCTCTTCGGATCTCTGTCCTTCCTTGGTAATTACTGGTGGAGGTTTAAGGGTCTTTGAAACTGAAATTCAACTCAAATGAGTAAGTTCCACTGTTCTAGCAGACAGAAGGTAGGTTTTGAAGTAATTTGGCACTGGTAAGAGGTGGTGTCTTGCTGGCCTTGAAAAGCTATCAGTTAATTCCTACCTTTTTCTTTTAGCACATTGATTGTTCTAAAAATAAATCACGGAATATATTGTACATCTGCTGGAGAGCTGGCAGAAGAGTCAAAATCCATCCTTAAAGAGAGGGAAGTTCAAAAGAAAGGCATTTGCATTTCCAACTGACACTAGGGGGGGAAAAAAAGTCAGCCTTGGGGTTCACAGATGTTCCTATGCCAGACTTCTTTTTTGTAATCCTGGCAGCAACAAGGTCATTTTGGTGACCTTTTTTTAAATCCTGGCAGCAACAAGGTCATTTTGCAGGTTTTAAGATAGAATTCAGAATAAGAAATAAAAATTGCATTCATTTCCTCGCTGCTTTTTGACCCACCAAGGTCATTCCTGCTGAAGGTGACCCGTTCAGGTTGATTGGGATGCCCAAGGAAGGGGTTTGCTGTGGGTTGCCCACTGATCTCTGAAACCATCGGTGGCTTTTTTGGGCACCACCATTCCCCTCTTGTTAGCTCTGCCTTGTGAAATGAGGGTAAAGATTTGACAGGGATTTAGTGGTGTGGGATTTTACTGGGTTTGGGTTTTTTCCCATTTCTAAAATTGGCCTGTCCCTGATGGGGTTCTGAGGATTTTTATTTTTTTGGGTTGGTTTTTGTTTTATTGTTGTCTTTTAAAAATAAATCCTCTTGTTTCCTTGCTCCGTTGCTGCTTTCACAGACTGGAATTTCATCTCCTGATGAAACATCTCTGAGCATTGGGCAGAGCTGCTTTTGTACTGAGTCATGGCCTACATCTCTGCACGGAGTGGATCTGCTCTGCAATGTAGGCCACCTCTTTGTGCACCGAGGACTCGCGTCAAGCGCTGCAGCCGGAGGAGGCTGCCCGAGAACGGCAGTTGCTCTGGATGTTTGCAGTCTGCCCTTTTATTCCATCACATTGCCAAGTATTTCTTTCACCCCTGTCTTACCGGGCACTCTAATTTAGCAGGAAGATTTGGGGGGGGTGGTATGTGCTTGTGTTTATAATTCTCAGCCCGAGGCTCTTCCTCGTGCACTGCAGTGTGAAAATGGCACGGTTTAAACGCTGCAACGATAGGAAATTCTCCACCAAAAAGGACACGTGGCTTTTGTTGGAATTCCCTTTCCTGCCAAACTCTCGGGCAGAGCACGGAAACAGGCTAAAATCCCCCCGTGGAAGCCATCTATTAATTATTATCTTTCACTTGGGGAACTCTGAGCAGGGTCGTTACTGTTCGTTTTAATCAACCCACACAGCAGTCGCACAGTTACCCTTCCACCCAGGGAACAACTCTGCTGATCAGCTGAGGACCTCTTTCCAAGAACCTACACCTCTCCCATCTCCTCACCAAGGTGCCTGCTTTCCCAGAAGGTCACTGAAGCCTTTGGAGCTGCATTTTGACCAGTTTCAGAGGCTTGGTTTAAAGGTTAGCAGGGAAATAGCCCTGCCCTGTCAGGGACAGCCTGACTGATGGATGTTTTTTCTGATACACTGCTGAACTAATGTGCTTTTCCTAGGATAAGAAGAGGCAGTGAGGGCAGGAATGAAAATCTAACAAGCAGTTAGCCCGTGGTCTGTTCAGAGTGACTGCTGTTAAAATGATTACCCCTGAAGAGAATCCAGTTACTGATCCTGCTGGGCAGCCCCAGTTAGTTAGAACTGCCGGAATAAAGCACAGGGTGTCACCAAGCAACACAGAAGGCTGCTGCTTTGGGGGGCATTTTTTCATTCATTCACTTAAAACCACACGAGAAATACAAAGGTTTGATGGGAATTCTTATCTGGAGGAGGTTTTCGGGTGAGCTGCTAGAGAATTACCTTTTCTTCCTGGCTTAGAGTGGAAGGTACAGGAATGAAACCATCAGAAGAGCAGAGATTTTGGTTCTTGCTGGGTGAGCAGGGGGGTTCAGAAAGGACTTGGCTGTTCCCAGACACACACAGGCTGGCTCAGGCCTTTTTCCCTCCCCCAGACAACTGCAATCCAAAAACCAAATGGCTTTTGATAAAACAGAAGTTTTAAGAAGTGCTGCTTCACTCCAGCTGACTTGCTGCTAACACTGAGGTCGCATCCTTCCCGCTGAGAGGGATCGGGTGATGCTGCACCTTCCATGCTTCAACCCGCAGTTCCAAACTCACTTGGGGAAGACTTTGGGGAGTGTGTGCTTTGGGAGGGGGAGGTGTTTGGGTTTTTTGTGTGGTTTTTAACATGTAGCAATAACTAGTAAGTAAAATGTCTTGAGTGGCATGGGAAGGGCGTGAAAATGAATTGTTGCTCCGTTTGAAACATCATAACGTAGCACGTTTCTCACAAGTGCACAGTAATGATTTTTTCCCCTATGTGAAAAGTTGTGTTGAAAGAAGGATGGCTGTGTAGGGAGCTCAGACTTTCTGCTTTCTCTTAAACCCCAATTGTTGGAGCGAAGGCACTTAGACTTCGAATGAGAGCCGACACCAGCAAGAAGTGAAAGGAATTAACAAAGCAAAGTCAGGAGAAAGCTGCAGCACAGACCTCGAGTGCTGCCAGCCCCGACACCAGGAACGTTGCCCTGAACAAACCAGGACCTGCAGTTGCTGCTTCAGTCGGGCTTCTTGCTCCTTTGACTTGAACCCGTGTGACAGCCGAGAGCCGGTTCTGTTCACGAGCTTGCATTTTGCAATTTCCATCTCCAGATTGCCTCAGCTCCCTTTCATCTCTGGGCCAAGAATCAACTCCAGAACCTGACTTGGTCGCTCTGGGTCGTGCCCGTGTGCTGCTCCAGCCTGACTTGGTCGACCTGGGAGAATTGCACGGACGAGAAGACCGAGACGGTGTCTTATAAAATAGTTTCCAGTCTTCCTCCTTCCCGGAGTAACTCGAGGCAGGGCAGCAATCTCCAGTGTTTGCTATAAAACACTGGTATGTTTTCATCCCCACGCTTCAAGCTCAGCCTCCCTCCTGCGCCCTGTGGGAATTACTCAATACCTGAACCAGGAAGACAACTTTCTCAACAGGCGTTGGCAAAACGAAGGAAGTTTATGAGAAAAGAACTGGCTTAAAAGAGAACTTAACTCTTCAAGGGTTTCCAGCGGCGGTTACTCGAGCGGCTCGCGTGATTCGGTGGAGCGTATTCCTCTCGGATGAGTAAGTGTCCCTGCTCTGCAGATGTGGAACCAAGACCTGCCTGACGTGATGTAAGCCAGGGACAGATGGGGTCAGAGCTCGGCGTTATTTCTGAGCCAGACAACTGCCCTAACCACAGGATCCCCGCTTCCCTTTTCACTTCTTTTTAGCTTTTTCTACATAATTTCCTCTCTGAAGGTTTCTCGGCCGGTGGATAGCGTACGCTATAATAAAAGAGATAAGAATCAGCCACCTCTTACTTCGTGGTTGTATTAAAGCTGTGAACACACAGCAACAAAACCCCAGCAATTGGGAAATCTTACTCATCCCACAATGTGTTTCTGATCGCTTCGGCAGGGAACAGAACGTAACCGGCGTCTCAACTGGAGACGTCTCAGAGTAACGACACATAAAATTAGTTCAGACTGAAAAACGATGCCTTCCCAAGCAGCCCAAGCACGAAGGTATCAGCTTTCTGAGATCACGAGTAGCCCAAAGGTCTTAACGACGCTTAAAATCGAAGCCCGTGTCCTGCTCGATCTCTGCTTTGGTGACCGTGCTCTGATTCTTCGTGATTTCGGCAGGTTAAAGGACCCCGCTCCTCTCCTTTCACCGACCCCTTCCTGGAGGGTGCCAAAAGAAAACGCCTCGTGTGTCAACAGAGGGCTTGGAAGTTGGTATCAGCCACCCGATGACCCAGTTCCCCGGGGGCCGGCGGGAGAAGCGGGAGCGCGGAAGGAGCCGCGTTATCTAACTGGCCGTTGGAGAGGCAGGTTTGTCATGGGAAATGATTCATCGCCCGTCGCCACGGAAACCGGGGAGCGTGTCAGAACATCCCAGTTTACCTACAGTTCGAGTCTGTGCCCCTCTCCTTTTAGTAGTTCCCATCTTCAGGAATTTACACTTGTTAATCGTAGGGGAAAAAATATCCTACTTGCCCTGCTGTGTCTGAAATTGTTTCTACCCAAAAAGAATGGGCTTTTATTATAGTGTCTCACTCATTTTCATTTACTCATTTCAGGCTGATCACAGCCATCCATCCGCTCTGCCTACTGCTTCAGGAATCCAGAAATAATGTCAGCTTGTCACAGAAGAGAAATCCAGTGGTTTAAATTCATTTAGGCGAGCGGCGCTGCCGTAGCTCTCGACTTTTCCCGGCCCCCAGAAGCCGTTCCCTGGGCGGCTGCGATTTAATCTCTGGCCTTTCCCTCCAGCAGGAGACAGATCTGCGGGAGGAGAAGCTTGGGGAGGATTAGCCAGGAGATGGCAGTGGAGCTGACACTGCCTGCTTCTCCCAAGAAGCAAATGAAGTGGATGAAGGAAGGCAGCTTGTTCCTCTGCCAGGGTTGGAAGCTCTGCAGGAAGCAACCTGCTGAATTAAAAAACATTGCCAGTTTGCAGCTCGTTGCTAATTAATCGTCAATGTCCCCAATCCCTCCAGCTTTCACCCTGATGAAGTTGCATTTCGTAGAATCGTAGAACGATGTGGGTTGGAAGTGGCCTTAAGGACCAAGTTCTGGCAGCAGGTGCTCCAAGCCCCAGCCGACCTGGATTTGAGACCCAGCGATGGAGCAGCTGGAGCCACTGAAGGTCCTGGTGCTGCTGCAGGTGACTCTTGGCTGTGGCTCTTCCCAGCAGAGTTGTCTGAGCTCATTTCTGAATTCACAGAACCACTCAGGTTGGAAAAGCCCCTTGGGATCATCGTGTCCAACCATTAACCCTACTCTACAAGTTGACCCCTAGACCATCTCCCCCAACACCACATCCGAACGATTCCTAGATGCTCAATTGCACAGAGAGTTCTGTTCTCGGGGATTTTCCACGTACCCGAGGCTGCAGCGAGAGCTTTGGCACCTCTTGGTCCCTAGAAAGCGCCGTGATGAGCGGTGTCGGTCGATCGGGGGCATGACTGGCAAGGAGTAGGAGGATTTTTAGGCTTGGTTTATGGCAAAGCAGATCGAGCTCCAACCTCCTCCCACGTGAGGGATTCCCAGCTGCGTGCGGTGGGTTTTAGGAAGCGGGCTGCGGTTCCTGGGAGCATCATCTTGGGGGGGGAGAGCAGCCGGAGTGGCCAACACCGCTGCCCTGTAGCCTGCAGAGTCAGGTGGCCTTGTCTGGGAGTCTCTTGTGCTGCTTCAGCAGAACCTTATCCCACCTGATAAAAAAAATCCATCTCGTTGCCTTTGGATCCTGGTTTCTCCATGTTACGTAGAACAAAACACAGAAAATGCTTTGACTCCTGATGGGTGGCAGCCTCACTGCTCCTCTAACGAGTCCTCGTTTCTTCCGTAGTTGATTTTTAGCCTTAAATACAAAATAATGTCAACAGGAGAGGCTTTGGGAGGCCCAGGCTCGGACTGGGGTGGCCCACACCGAGCACAGTCGGCCACTTTCTATGTCAGGTTGTCCCAACGGCTGCTCTGCGGGGGGACTGGCAGGAGGAGATGTGTGAGGAGGTCACCCCACTTGGTCTTTCAACCTGAATGGAGTTTGCTGTCTTTTCTCTTGTTGGTTCTCGAGGTTTTTCCTGATGTTGACCATATAAATATTATTGGGCCACCAGAAATGCATCGCTGTAAAAGGAACAGTGTGTGTTGAGAGAATGCTGCGGTGAGGAGATGGCACGAGGTGACGAGCTGCAATTGGAAGTTTCCTCACCCGTGTGCCTTCAAGACTGAGCCCTAGGGTCCCCTTGTGAGTAAAGGAAAACCTGGTTCCACTCAGAGCTTCCCAAAATAGGTACCACAAACCGGGCACTGGTGCACAGAGATGTTGGGGGGGGCTACTGAATTGGTCGCACCAAACTCGTGTGTGCTGCAGGATGGAACTAAAGCAGGGGGAGGACGGGACGGACGGACGGACAGCTACGTGGACGCTGGGGTTTGGGGTTGTTTGCGTGCTGATGCAGTCGACTCGGTGGTGGAAAAACAGGAGGACAGGCTCGGAGAGGAGTGTGCGTCAGGGTGTCTCTTGCAGCGTGGGGATGTTCCACCCCTTGTGAGGAATCCGCCTGTTAATAAGAGGGTGGCCACTATTCAGGGGTTGCCAGGAGCCAGGTCAGCCCAATGCGGAGAGCACTGTCCTCACTTGCTCTCCAGGGTTCTTCACAGTGGAAAATCACTGGGATACGGGCTCCCCGGTGCCAAACTCCTCTGTCCGTGATGTTTCTGGAATGATCTTTGCCCTGCTGCCTTTCAGTGGGAAGGAGACAGAAGGCAGCGGAGAATTTGCCCTTTTGAGCTTCCCACTTGCCCTATACCCACGGACAAAGGGCTTGAAGCCCATGTTATGGGAGCTGGTGGAACTCCAAAGGGGGGAGAAACAGCCAAGCCCACGCAGTGCCGAGGAAACGGGGCGTGCTCTGCGTCCAGAACCCAGAATGGCTCAGACTAAATAGGAGATAAAATATTTCCTTGATAACCGGGGTTGTTTCTCCGGAGCTGTCGGTATGTAAAGGTCAGCGTCCTTTAAACCGGGAGCAAGGGCCGTTGAGAAAGGTCCCAGAATAGCAGCAGTTCGGCTGCAGAAAGGCTCAGAGCTCTGCTCTTTGGAACCAAATTTTGCCAAAAGAAGGAAACTTCAGCCCTTTGGAGGCTCCAGCTTGAGCACCCGGGCAACGTGGCGTTCCCTGGAGCAGCGTTGGGAGGAAAAAAAACAAAAACCTGTGGGTTTTTCAGCCCTTTTGAATTTTTGTTTGTGTCCTTCCATTCTTAGACTTCTTAAATTAAAAAGCACCACAAAACCCCAGGCTCTGGTGGTCTCTAACTACGTGTTTTCAAGGCTCGGCTGCTGGGTCCCCTCCCAGCCCACACCCTGAGCCTCCAGCCTTTGAACAAGCTGCTCTTCAGTCGTGGGTTTGGGCTTTGGTGCTTTTTTTATCACAGGCGACTCCAGTACAAATTAGACACCCTGCAAACCCCAAGATACCGCCGCCCGGAGCCGAGCCGGGTATTTCTGGGGGTGTGGATGCGCTCCTGTCTGGGTGCCAAGCCGGGCACCCTGCAATTCACTGTCCCCGGGACACCTACAATTGCCCTCGGCTCCCCCACATCCCCCCCCGGCCATGGGCAGCAGCTCAGCTCAGCCCGGGGCCGGTGGGTGCCGGGAAAAAGCTCATCCCGGAGCCACCGCTGCCAAATCCCCGCTATCTCCGGGGCTGCGTTTTGGGGACACCCCCGGGGGCTGCCCCCCTGCGCTAGCCCTGTATTTGGAGGGGCAAATTCTTCCCCTAAGGGGACCCTTTCCATCGGGGGGGGGGTTGTTCTGGCAACTTTCGGGGAGCCAACGGCGCTGCCGGGGCCGGGAGGGGGCACGGAACGGGAGGGGGGGGCGGAAAGGAACGGGGCGCCCCGGCCGCTCCCCCGCCCTGCGGGTTGGGGGCGTGGCTCCGCCAGGCCCCGCCCCTCCTGGGACGGCGCCGGCTCGGCTGCCATTGGCTGCCCGGGCCGTGACGTGCGGGGACTGCGGCGGTGCCGCCGAATCGCGCGGCGGCTCCGTTCGCGTCGCTTTAAAGGGGCCGCGTTCGCGGCAGCCCCGGCAGCGGTGCCGACTCCACCGGACCGGACCCGACCCGATCGGATCGGATCGGATCGGATCGGATCGGATCGGATCGGATCGGATCGGACCGGACTCCGCAGCCCTTCCCCGAGCTGCCGGTGCCCGGGTCCCGTTCACTGCCGAGACGCCGGGTTCTCTGCGCACCCACCGGCGACGGGGAGAACCGGGCGCTCCCGGGAGATTCTGACCCGGTAAGGAGGATGCGGGGGCTGCTCGGGCGCGAGTCCACGCGAAGGCGGCCGGTACCGGGAGGTGCTGACATCGCGGGAGGTTCCGAGGACCGGCGCACGAGGTGTCGGCACCGGGAGATGCCGATCCGCTGTAGCCGGTGCCGGTACCGGGAGATGCCCACTCGCTGAGGGTCTCCGCTGGCTGGGGTGGCTGGTGTCGGTACCGGGAGGTGCCGACCCTGTAGGACCCTGCGGGAACCGGGGCGGTTGGTGCCGATACCGGAGGCGCCTCACCCGGTTGTGCTCTCGGGGGCACGGGTGCGGCTGGTGCCGGTACCGGGGAAGTGCCAACCGGGCAGGAGCCTCCAAGCACCGGTCGCGCGTGAGTCAGCCCCGTGGCTGCTGTCACCGGTACCGGCAGGACCCGAGGAGAGACCATGCGTGACTCGGCACCGATGGGCAGCGGGCTGGGGCGGACGGGAGCCGGAGTCCCGGGGACCGCAGGAAGCTGACAGCGGCACCGGTACCGGGGAGGGCGGGTTGCGGGTGCCCGATGGCGAGTCCAGCATCACAGCGGGGGATCTGGGCTCGGATTTTGGACTCTCACAAACCGGCAGCCAAATCCAGCACCCACTGCTTGCCAACCGCAGCGTTTTGGGGCCAAACCCGCCTGTTTCGGGATTTTTGATTTTTTTTTTTTTATTCTGCAGAGCAGAGAGCTCCGGCCCTGCCGGCCGCAGCGGGAGCCCTCGGCTGCGGTAACACCGCGGCTTCCTGGCAAGCGGCAGGAAAAATAAACACCATTAAAAAAAAAATGGAACATCCTCACGACCCGAGGTGACCGCCCGCGGTACCGCAGCCGTGCCGACGGGGAGCCCGTGCCCCGGGGGACGCTGTTCCCGGTCCCCCCCCCTTACCCCGGGGATGACTGTTCCCGATCCCCCCTGCCCGGGGTATTTGGGGTGAAGCAGGAGCCACGGGACACAAGAAGGGGCGAGGTGGAAGAGGGTCGGGGCTGGCCGAGACTCCCCTCCAAGCTCTGTGTCCGGTGATTTGTTATTAATTGGCTCCTTTGCTTCTGCTTTGGGAGCGGTTTAGGTGACCAGGGATGGGAGCGGGTCAGGGTTTATTCCAGAAGTAGGGAAATCGGCTCCTGATCCCGGTGAGGTGCCTGATGGTGCTGGAGAGGGATGTTTCCCCTCTGCTTTTGGGGCAGCAGGACCCTGTCCTCTTGGTTTGTCCTTAATACCATCCTGGAAAGGTGGACAAATGAGTTTGTCAAAAGTCAGTGGTTGGGTTTTGAGTTAAAATTTAAAAAAAAAAACGCAAACAACAAAACAAAACTAAGAAAACAGAACATGTTGTACACACCAGAAACATCACATCGGTTTTCTGAAGGATGAAAACGTTATAAACAGGCAAGAGCAGGTTACGCTGGGTGATCAAACCCAGCCCAGGGACTGTGCCTGCCACTGGGAGATGCCCCAGTGCCCTCTCCCTGCCCAGGCTCTGCGGTCCCCGGCTCCAAAGTCAGGTTCTGATCCCGGTCCCCGCTCACACGGGTGCGACAAGGGTCACGTAGGGGCCTGATCCTGCGGGGCGGGGAGGATGCTCAGCTCTGCTCCGCTCCTCGCACCTCGTCCTGCGCTGAACCCGGCCCGGGATTAACCCCGAAGTCGGCCGGCGGCGCGGGGACCTGCGGGGAGCTGCGGGACGGGCAGCCGGAGCTGATCCGCAGAGATAAGGAGGGCAGCCAGTACTGCTGAGCTTCAGCCTTGTCCTCCCTGAGCCCCTTCGGGGCTGAAAGATCCGGGGGTGGCTGAAGGCATTGCCGGAGGGGAAGGAAACACTGAGATCTGGGGGATAAACCACCCTGGGAAATTCTTTTCGGGATGAGCCCCGCAGCTCAGAGCTGTTATCCGCTGTCTTTTCACCCTCCTCCTGAAGTAGTTTTGTTTGACTGATGCGATTAACGACCAAATACCTGGTTTTTTTTCCCGGTCCAACCTTCAGGCTTTGCAGAATGTTTGGAAGCGCGGCCGCTTTGCCTCTGTTTCGGAGGAAATCCCTGTTTTGCTGAAGGTGGACGGACAGGATCCTGGGAGGCAGACGCCAGGTGAGTCACCTCCGAGCAGAAACGGCTCTGCTGGGAGCAGGGACACGGTCCCGGGAGAGGTGACACGGTCCCGGGAGAGGTGACACGGTCCCGGGAGCAGGGACATAGTCCCGGGAGAGGTGACACGGTCCTCTGGGGTTTTTGGTCCTGCAGGGATTTCACTTCTCCCTACCCAGCCTGGAGCTGACTGCGATGTGCCCGTGGCCACCACCAGCTCCTGGCCGGATTTAACGGGGTAATTTAGGGCTGGGAGTTTCATTAAGTGTTTTTTTTAGCTCATCTCCGCTCCCCTCCTGTGCGGGACAGAGGCAGGGCTGGAGGTGGCTGCTGCCAGACCCTGCTTGTCTTTAGCTGGAGGGGATGAAACCCTGGTTTGACTCAGTAAGAGGCATTCCCAGCGCTGGTGTCTCCCTTCTCTTTATCGAATGGGGGAAGGATTGAATTTGCCCGACAGCCCCCAGAGGCGGGTGGGGAGAAGCCCCAAACTGTTACTCGCTAGGCTTAGGTTTTTAATTCCTCCTTTGCATCAAATCAGTGCCCATTTTGCTGCAATTAATGGTGTTGGTGACGGCCGGGAGCAGAAGGTGGCTCTGGCAGCAGCGGGGCAGGGATGCTCCGATCCCCTGCTGATGGATGGGGGCTCCAGGTGTCCAAACTGACTTCAAATCCCATAGAAAATGGTCTGGTGGCCTCTCCTCCCCCCACAACCCAGGAAGGCAAAGCTGCTGCCTGGGAGAGGCTCAGTGCCAGGGAGCTTGGTAGAGCGACTGATTTTGTTTTCCAGCTCTTGGGAGTGGCTGGATTTATCCAGCTGGGGCTACTGGGAGAGCAAAGTGATGCCAGAAAGGTGGGGAGGGGAGGAAAGAGCTGCATGAAGCTCTGCTGAGGTTAAATTAACATCAGCTTGAGGTGGGTGATGCCGCTTCTGACCTCACACTGGTCGGCTCTCGAAGGAGACAGGGCTAAAATGGGCCAGAAGAAACCAAAGTGGCTTTCCCCAGCTCGCAGGGCAGGTTTTTACGTACATAACAAAACGTTCCTTCAGGAGAGGTGGCTAAATGGGAGGTGAAAAGCACTCAAGGGACTGTGGATCAGCTGGAGGTTGCTCCTCAGGGCCCTGTTTGACCTCAGCTGCCCAAACCCCAAGATGTGTGACATTGGCCTTTCCTGCTCTGCAAAATACAAAAAAAACCTTTGGCCCAGAAAAGCTTTTTTGGGGTGGTTCTGCTCTCCATGTCCACAGGGCTAACCGACCATTCCAGGCTCTTCCCCTGTACCACAAAGTCTCCCTAAGGCTTAGACCCAAATTATTTTCTCACCGCTGGCAGCTCTTTGGAATATAATGTCCAAAATTACAGTTACTCTTTCACATTTACTCTTTTTTTCCACCCTCCTCTTGGTTTGGACGTGAAAATCGTGGTGGTTAATCCCACTCCCAGGCTGGCTGTAGCATTATTTATCTTGGAATGCTGTCTGCAAATAAACATCAGCTTTCGATGGATGCTTCTGCAAAGAACGACCTGGTGTTTGGTTTGAAGGCTTCACCAGAAACAACAAAAAAAAAATCACTTTTAGATTTCAACCCTGGGTTTAATTTGGAGCCCCTGCTCCCTCCTGGAGCCGTGTCACCTCTGAGGTGCAGTGTGGTTTATTATTTTAGCAGAGTCCTGAATCGCCTTTGTGCCCAAAATAGTTTGATGCTGGGCTCCAAAGCAGCCAAATCCCCCGCAAGTCACCTTCAGCTGCAGAACTCTTCCTGTTGTCACGCTGATGACAAAAGAAATCATTGAAATCACCGAAATCCTCCTAGTCCCAGCTAAGCTACTGGTGCCCAGTTAAAACTCCCCGTGTCCCAGTGTGGTGGTCCTCCTGCCAACCCTTCAGCTGAAGTTTTGAGGTTGGGGTTTTTTTGAGGTTTCTCATCGCTCTGGACCA
This sequence comes from Todiramphus chloris collaris, assembly GCA_025345505.1. Lineage (NCBI taxonomy): Eukaryota > Metazoa > Chordata > Aves > Coraciiformes > Alcedinidae > Todiramphus > Todiramphus chloris. Next base: position 3,782,026 of record JANVCC010000065.1, on the reverse strand, counting down.
CAAGAGATCGGCAAAATTCAGGAGATGGAACCTGGGCTCAGCCTTTGTCCCAGGGCAGGATGAGAGCCTGGACACCCGCTCTCATCCCAGGTTAATTCCTCTGTTACAAGCAACACCCCAAACTAATTCTATCAGGAGAAAATCAGGGCAGATTTGGAACGGGGGGTGTGTTGCCGGGGTTTATGGCCTGGATGCTTCCACGTGCAGCAAAGCCCGGGAGCTCGGGGGAGTTAAGAGGGATCAGAAGCATTAAACGGGCTCTGCCCACTCGCCCCGCTCTCCGGAGACCACTTTAATTCTTCCGTTCCTGGTACAAAAGGTCCCCAGCTTGGAAGTTCGCTGCAGGATGTCGAGCCATGGCCGTGGCCAAAGGTGGCAGCCGAGGAGACCCCCCCCAAGCATTAACCAAACTCCCCCTTCTCTGTGCTTTGCAGCCCGGCGAGCCCCAGGGTGATGCTCTTAAAATGAAAAGGTGCTGCGAGGGTGTCGGGCTGCCATGCCTGTTTAAGGTCAGTGCCGTGCTCACCCCCTGCCCCTCTCCATCCCCTCTCTCCTCGGGGGCAGGGAGCAGGAATCGGGTCCCCAGCCTGCAAACCTCCTCTGGGAGCGGGTGCTGCTGGGTCCCAGGGGGGTCAGCCGAGGGGAGTGGGTGGCACTGGGAGGCCGGGCTGGGGCTCGGTGGCTTCGCAGCCTGTGGGCACAGCGGGTGCACTCTGGGTTTAGGGGAGGGCAGGAGGTGGCTTTGAGCTCCCTCGGGCTTCTTGGGAGCTTGCAGAGCCTGACCCAGCGGAAAACTCCATCCAGGTGATGGGGCAAAAAAAAATCACCCTGCAAAATGTTTTCCTCCAGAGTTGCCCTGGCAGCAAGAGGGGTCTGCAGGGGCACAAACACTTTTTCAGCAGTGGGACAGGAGCAGGCTGGGGAGTAAACCCCTGCCCCAAGGACCCTCCCTACACACAACGCCCTTCAGCGTGTGCTGTCCCCGAGTCCCCTGGGAGGATGCTCGGCCCAGTGACCTCCTTGACTGCAGGAACAGGATTAGTGGTGACAAAATGATCTCTTTATAGGCAGGATAAACCCCTTAGGGCCAGGGCTGAGTATGTCAGGAGGGGATTAGCCCCACCCCAGGCCCAGCTGGGCTAATAAGCTGCCCTGGGGGCATGGTAGCCCAGCTCTGTGGGGCTGGCAGCCTCTTGCTGCTGTGGTTGCCACCATCGCCGTGCCAGGGCCGAAGCGAAGCTCCTGGAACTAACGGCTGGGCGTTCTCCTTCCGCCTGGCAGGGTGTTGGTATGGCCAGCCCCCGGCCTCCCAGATACCTCCTGGTCTTCGATTTTGATGAGACCATCATCAACGAGAACAGCGATGACTCCATCGTCCGGGCGGCACCGGGACAGGCGCTTCCGGAGCACATCCGCCAGACTTTCCGCGAGGGCTTCTACAACGAGTACATGCAGCGTGTCTTGGCCTACATGGGGGACCAGGGGGTCAAGATGGGGGACTTCAAGACTGTCTACGAGAACATCCCCCTGTCCCCCGGCATGCTGGACCTCTTCCAGTTCCTCTCCAAGAACCACGAGCTCTTCGAGATCATCCTCATCTCCGACGCCAACATGTTCGGCATCGAGTGCAACCTGAGGGCCGCCGGTTTCTACTCCCTCTTCCGCAAGATCTTCAGCAACCCGTCCAGCTTCGACAAGAGGGGTTACTTCACCTTGGGGCCCTATCACAGCCATAAGTGCCTTGACTGCCCGGCCAATATGTGCAAACGCAAAATCCTCACGGAGTACCTGGCCCAGAGAGCCCAGGAGGAGGTGGAGTTTGAGAGGGTCTTCTACGTGGGGGACGGTGCCAATGACTTCTGCCCTTCCGTGACTTTGACTTCGGCTGACGTGGCTTTCCCGCGGAAGGGCTACCCCATGCACCGCATGACCCAAGAGATGGAGAAGAAGCAGCCCGGGGCCTTCCAGGCCGCCGTCGTCCCCTGGGAGTCAGCGTCGGAGGTCGCCCGCTATCTCCAGGAGGTGCTCAAGAAGAAGTGTTGAGGATGGCTCGGAAGAGCCTCGCTTACTCTAAGCAGCTGGAAAGGGAGAAGCCTGGGGAGGAGTCACGTCCCGGACCCCGTGCCCGTCGGCACTGCGCGCTCGGCCCCTGCTGCTCCCAGGCTGCTTTCCTGCCTTTTCTCTCCCAGCTCCCTTCTCCTCGGTGACTAAAGCACTTTCTCCTTCCCCTGCCATGTGGAGATGAAGCCTTCTCTATGCAGCTCGGACATCTGCCCGCTGTGGGTGTTTGCCAACACTAACGGTGAACTTCTGTTGTTGTTCTCAGCTTGTTGGTTTGGGGTTTTTTTTTTTTACTGTTTCCCTTTGACTTGGCGAGAGCGACTCCTGACCGCCCAGAAGCCGGTGGGGCTGGAGACCTGCACATGCTTCCTCCTGCCTTCATCCCCCTCGCCTGCCACGCCGGGAGCCACGTGCTGTTGCCTTGAACCTGACACTCGAGGGATCTTTGTCTCGTCGGGAGGCTACTGGGAACTGAATCTGGGCAAGCTGGGGAGCCCAGCTTGCCCTCCACACCCCACCCGGGCAGGGCAGCCCCCCGGCCCAGTGGCTGAGCCTTGTGATGGAGTTAATTGTCCCTCGAGACTGAAAATAAACAACAGCCCACGACATGAGGGACAGGAAACCTTTGGGAAAGGTGGTACCTGGAGGAAAAAACAAACCCAAACCTCCTCTAGTCCATACCCACCCAGGGCACAGGCACAGCAACCGCATCCCTCCCCAGGGAGGGACCTGCCCTCGCCTCCCCCCCTCCATCCTCTGCTTCTGCTTCCAGGGCAAAACATCCCCCATGTCCCCGGGGCCGACGGGCTCCTCCTCGCCCCTGGCCATTACCAGTCCTCTCCTGGCGTTCGCTGGATCCTCACCAGTCCCCTCGTAAGGTCTCCTCCTGACCCGGTCGAGAGGTGCTGAGCCTCCTCCGGGAGGTGTGGTGCTGTCGCACTTCTCCTGGCATCGGGTCCCCAGAGGCCAACCCCCCCCCCCCCCTCATTCCCCTTGCCCCGCTGCGGTATTAATTACCCCTTCTAATTGCACTCTGCAGCGGGCACCCAACAGTATTCGCTGCTCTCTGGTGTTGGCTACTCCTGGATTTCTCCTCAGCCTTACCGGCCCCGGAGCGCGGCTCCTGCCTCCCCCGAAGCCTCGAAGCCCAAACGGGAGCAGTACGGAAAGAACCAAAGCAGCCCCCAATTCTTCTCTCCTATTTCATTTCCCCCCCCCCCCCGCCTTTGTTCTTCCTCCTCCGGCGCCTGTTCAACTGTGTGGAACTTAAAGCCATGGAATTAAAAGAAAAGCTATACAGAGCTATGTCTATAGATCTCGAGCTGTTTGTTGCAGACGCACACGGTGTTTGCATCCAGGACATAAAGCTGGGTGTGAAAGGGCTCCCAGTCGCACGTCTGTGTTGGTTTTTTACGTCTTCCTTGGGCTGGTGGAAGGGCGAGGGGAGCGGCGATGGAGGGGGGAGAAGCAGAGCGGGGCCGGGCAACAAGCGATGCTCTGCAGGGGACCCTTTGGTGCAGGATCGGGCCCCAGCTCGTGCCCACAGGGGATGGCAGGCAGGGTCCCGGGGGGCACGGCTGGGTGCTGCTCTCCTCCCCGTCTCCTCTCGCTGCCCTCGCTCCCCGGGAGCATCGCCAGGATCAAACCCGTGGGACCAACGTGCCGAGCACGCTGGGGAGCCCCAGCACCACACCTTCCTGGCACCAGCAGCAGCCGGTGCTGGCAAGACTGCAAAAAGACTAAAAGGAGACTGAGAGAAGGGCTGGGCAGGGGGGCACGGGTGGGCTGGGTGCCCACGCCGTGCGAACCCCCGCAGAGCTGTGTTCAGCCCCGGGCTGTGCAGAGCTGAAGGGCAGAGGCAAAGAGCAGCCCTGTCCCAGGCGGAGAAGGATACGGCCCGATCCGGGATGGGGGGGACCCGGGGGCCGCCTGCCCTGGGGGGCTCAGAAGGGCTCCACGTAATTCCCAGGGAAGAACCCAGCTTCTTCCCCCATGATGCCCTCGCACCAGCCGTCCGAGTACCGCCGCGTGACGAAGAGGAGGGTGCCGGGCTGGAAGGAGAGCTCGTTGTCCTTCTGCTGCGTGTAGGGGTAGAGGGCCACCACTGCCAGGGGAGGGAAAGCGTGGCCATGGAGCCCGGCAAGGTCACCACCGGGCACGGGGCGGCCACGAGCAGCCCCTGGCATCGCTGCCCGGCAGAGCGGGACCCTCAGCGACACCGGTATGGGTGGGGGGGCTGGGCCAAAAGCACCAGGATGGAGCTGGGGGTGACCTGGGGCTGCACCCAACCTTTCTCCAGGTAGCTCTCTGGGACCTGGGGGGGCTCCTCTGCAGCAGGCGGTGGTGGCGGGGGGGCCAAGTCCTCGAAGTCAGGCAAAGCCGGTGGTGGTGGCGGTGGCTCCAGGACATCGGGGGCTGCAAAACCCACAAAACCCACAAAACCAATCGCGGGGGCTGAAGGGCTCCGTGGGGGGCTGAAGAGCTCCGTGGGGGCAGAGGCCACACGAACCCCCCGCTGTGCCCCCTGAGGAGGAGCATCCCTGGACCCCAAGCACTCACCTGGGGGCAGGAGGTCCAGCGGGGGCACGGGCAGGTCCCCCGGAGGTGGGGGGGGCAGGTCCCCCGGGAGAGGTGGGGGTGCTGGGACAATGGCCAAGGGTGGTGGGGGGGGTCCTGGCAGGGAGGGGGGCGGTGGTGGCGTGGAGATGCCTTCACTGGGGGCTGCTGGGGCTCTGCTCGAGCTGGGGGGAATGGAAAAGTGGTGGTGTCAGGGTGGGGGGAGCAGCCTGAGCCCAATACCCCCCTCCCCCCCATTTTGAATAACATCCATTGGCCCCAGGGTGCCACTCACTGTGGTTACCACGAGGGCAGGAGATCCTGGCAGCTGCGTGCAAACCCTGTGCAAACCATTTCCCCACCCCGTGCCTCAGTTTCCCCACTGGGGACCCTCTCCATAAGAAGGTATTTTTGCTCCAGAGCCAAGCACTGCCCAGGGGAGCAAGCCCCCCCCTCCACAAACCCCGTAGTTTTCACCAAAGCTCCTTTGCAGCAGAACCCCCCGAGCAGCAGGCTGACAGTGGCCGCTCTCCCAGTGCCCCGTGAGGTCCTTCCACCCCCCCGGGCAGCACCAGTACCTGAGGGAGCTCAGCGAGGAGGTGGAGGTGGCCATGGAGACCTTGGCCTCAGGAACCACGGGTGGCTGGATGGGCTCAGGGACACGGGTGCTTCTCCTGTGGGCAGAGTGGCCGCTGACCCCTCAGCTTGGCCAGTGGCTCAGGACGGGGATGGGATTGGCAGGAGGATGGGATTAATGGGAATGGGATGAGGATGGGATGAGAATGGGGATGGGGTTGGCATGAGGATGGGATTAATGGGAATGGGATGAGGA
>JANVCC010000065.1:3711772-3732561 GCA_025345505.1 Todiramphus chloris collaris | reverse complement strand
AGGAAAGGAAAGGAGGGGAAAGGAAAAAAAGGAAAGGAAAGGAGGGGGAAGGAAAAAAAGGAAAGGAGGGGAAGGAAAAAAAGGAAAGAAGGGGAAAAAAAAAGATTCCAGATTCTTATCTTCTAATTACACAACTTCAGAAGGTGGCACAGGCTCATTTGTCAATGAGAAAAACCCATCTCAGCATGAAATGGCCCAAAGCCATTGGTCGGATTTGGCCACACAGGTAAGGATTGCTCCTCAGACCCTTCATCCTGCGAGGGAAAAGCATCTTCCTCCAGCATCCCCCCCCCGATCTGTGCAGGTATAGCAAACCCCCACACATCAATAGCCCCGACCCAGTTGGGTGGTTTCAAACCAAACCAGAACTGATGTTTCCCAAAGTCACCAAAGATTTTCCCCAAAAAATTCTGGCCGAAGGATTGGGAGGGTGGCTCTCCTGTCTGAAAGTCAAAATTAAGCACATAAAAAAGAGATTTTTCAAGCACTTCCAGCAGCTCAGCCACCGAGAAGGCTCCAAAACACCAAATTTTGTGACTACTGGAGATGCAAAGCAGGTGGATGAGGAGAAAGACCCCAACGCAGCCCTTAAAACCACAGTGTGTCGGGGGGAGCTGCAGGAAGCAAAGAGAGGGGGGGAGCACGCTCTGAAACCAGAGACCTCTCATTTCCATGCTAATCCACGGCCCCAAAACGAGAGGGAGAGAGATTAAGAAATTCAGAATGCGAAGAATGCCACAGTCCAAAGAGGGTCAAAAGGATTTCGAAGTGATAGAGGAAACCCCGTAGGTCTCCCACCGCCCACCCCTGCCACGGAAAGTTCTCCAGATAGCGACAAGCATCTGCATGGGCAGAGCATGTGTTCTGCACATACGTGACCAGAATCTGATGTGCTATGGAGAGAAAAGAGCCATTTATGTCCTCACACTGTCATTCTACTGGTGGCATCTAATTTTCTCCCCCTAAAAGAAAAAAAAAAATCAAGTAATTAAAAAAATAAAGAATCCAAAAGGATTAGATCTCCTTTTCTGAGTTCACTGAACCTCTTGTCCGGGCAGAGCATCACCCGGGGAAGGTGAGGGGCTGTTCTGCACTTCCAGGGCTGCTGTGCTTTTATTAATATGTTAATTAACCGACAATTCCTCCCACCGTGACCACGCCACTGGGATGATTTGCCACTCCTAACAGCTTCCATCGCTGATGGATCCCCACGAGGCCAGGCTCAGAGGGAGGCAGGTCTTTTAGCAGCCCAACCGGGTGAGCTGCCCGGAGAAGGATCCCGTAAAATCCCAGCATGAGGAGCACCCAAAGCCCTCGACTCCTGGCCCATCTGCACTGACGCCCATCCTACCCCGGGGCGAGCGGAATCGGGACCGCATCCACCACCCTTCAGCAAAGCCTGGCTCGCCATGGAGCGGGTGGAAACCTCCCCCTTGGATGAGCAGCCCCTGCTCGACTCTGGCTCCGTGGACGCGCTCGGCAGCGGCTGTGGTTAGAATTACAGAGGAAGTCATGAATAAATAAACCCGCTGTTTGCTCTGCCAGAAGCGGGGTCCTGCCGGATTTAAATCCGCGCGGCGAAAACGCCACTCTCCGTGCCACCGCCCGCCACGGCCCATTCTGCCCCCTCCCGCCCCCAGCAGAGCTTTACTCCAAATAAATAACTCCACGAGACGGCAATTCCCCGGCTTTTTATTCACGACGTGCCAAAGGCAGGAGCTCCTCCCTCCCGTGCCGCCCAAGGGTTCTCGCAAGCTCTTCTCGCCCGACCTCGGCTGCCAGCCAGGACCAGCGCTCGTGCCCATCGGGTCGGCAGGAGCCACGGATCAGCCCCAGCATCTCCAGCCTGCCAGAGAAGGCAACGGAGCTCACGGATGCTGCTCATCTGATGCTGGAGGTGGGAATTTCCCAGATCCTTGGAGTGAGCTGAAGCGGACCGATCAACCTGGTAAAAAAAACCCTGTCTATTTGCAGATGTGGATGGTTTCTGGCTTCTTCTTTTAAAATAAATAAGTTAAAAAGGGGTGGAGAGAGGAGGGTGACAGCTGCAGGGCTGGAAGGGGAGATGGACTTGCAGGATGGGTCCCGGCGTCACCCTTCTGCTCCATGCCAATGATGCTACTTGGGCTACCAGGGTTTTAGCATCCCCACTAACTTCAGCCCTTAAAAACCAGCCAATGCACCCGGCAGCCCCATGCAGATCTGCTGCTTCTCCTGCAGAACCAGGAGGCAAAGTGAGACCTTTGAAATCTCTTGACACGCTCAGTAAATCCTCCCTGGCCATGGGTTGGACTCAGCAGGGGGAAAAGTCACCTACCCTGATGTGCTCAGACTGCAAGAGGAGGCTGTGAGGGGACCCACATCATGAAGCCACATCACAGATGAGCATCTTGGGCCAGGTCACTCATTGCCCCCAAGCACTGGAAGCACCAAGATCTGCTCCTGTTTTTCCTCCAGCCAGCTCTTTAAAGAGGTCAACACACCAACAGGTTAAACCTTCCTGGGGGGAAAGGCAAAGAGATGGTGTAGAGTGCCAAGGAGGATCCTGCTGATACCCAGGTAACCATGGAGATCTCTCACCCTCTCACCCTGTGCCCATCAATGCCAAAGAGGTCAAACTCAAAGCGCACCAGGAGGAACCTCTTCTCCAGAAGTGAGAAAACAAGGTGAAATGGGAAAAAGAGGCAGCGAAGAAAAGCCCTGCTTGTTCAGGGAACACCCACTGCCCGTTTCCGACAGCCCTGGAGCCAACTGGAAACCAGTGTGTCCCTAACACTCCCAGACCCTCGATGTCACATGAGCAGCCACATCCTTGGAGCTGTACCCACCACACGAACAGCCTGGAACCTGCAGCAACCTTTGCAGAAAACCCCAGGGAAGAGGAATCATCATCATCATCAAGAATCCAAAATTAGTTGGGGGGTTTTTTTTTTTTTATTGTTTAGTTTATAAGTTTTAAATCTCCCTGGGAAACAGCCACGTGTGGATTCAGCCATCGGCATCCCCCCTGCTCTCAACCCTGGACGCGTTCCCCAGCGATCGCCTTCGAGGGGGTGGCCGGAGCCTCCCGCTTAATTAAGAATCTGCTGGTAATTCCCCGGAGTGGACTGGCACAGCGGTGCTGGTGGCAGAGACCCAAGAAAGGGGCACTAGCTAGTTAGGAGCAGGCAGCCTGGCCGGGGGCCAGCAGGAGGCTGAGGCTGGCGGCCGCGAGCCGAAGCCGCCGGCGAAGCGGCACTGGCACAGCCCGGCCGTGTTCGGGGGTCCCCCTCCCTTTTGCACGAGCCCCGTGCGGTGTTTTCACGGTGATGCTTTTACTCAGAGCAGTGGGAGCGGGGAGGAGAGCAGGACAGAAGATGCAGGATGCTCAGGTCACCCCAACTATTGCCTGCTGAACGTTTAGCCCCAAGCAGCATTCCCTGGGACACAACCACTGGCGCGTGATGCTCTACAGGGCTCCTCTTTAAGGAGCAATGACAACCCTCCAAGCACCTCCAGCACAGCCAGCCCCACAAATTTCCTTCCTCTTCCCCTACTCATCCAGGTTTTGTAGGGACAACTTGACTTTTCTTTAGCCCCAAAGCCAGGGGCTGATTTAGGGAACGTCTGCGACCCCAAGCACCACAGCAAGAGCTGCTGCTCCTCTGCTCACCATCACTCCCCATTAAGGTGTCACCAGTAGCTCTGTGACCACCCCAGAGCTGCACACACACACACCAGACACACTTTCCGTGGGATGTTGCCTAAAGCACTTCCCTTCTATCCAACACCTCCTGGACCTTCTCCGTCCCCCACCACGTATTTCTCAAAGCAGAGGTGACTAAAGGCACGAAGACATTGAGGGACCGAGTGCTGATGGCAAAGTACGGCCAAACTCTGGGCTCTCCCGACCCCAAGCACTGACCCCATCCTGGCCATCTCCTGCAGAAACCATTTACACAGCTCCTCGGGGCAGAAGGAGGACGCCCAAAGCCAGAGACATGGGAGGACCTACTAGAACTGAACAACATTAATGATGGCTTTTCAATCAAATGCAAATGCAATGCAAATTTGGGGGCTGAAAACACAGTGCATCCCTGATTCAATTAACAGCATTTCATTTATCTAGTTAGGCTTTGATTCAGGAAAGCACTTAATCCTGTGCTTAATGTGTTGTTGTTGTTGTTTTTTAAATGTTTTAAACATTTTTAAATAGGAAAATGTGGTTGCTAAGACACAAACGTTGCCAGGGGGACTCGGAGAAAAGTTGTAGCAGACATTACTTGCTTTTCCCTTATAAATTGATAGGCTTGCAATTTGCTGGCATTCCTGCGAAGCCAAGAACATTATCCCTAAACTTCCTTCAGCGGCAAGGAAACAAAACCCCCAAAAAAGCAGGTACCTGCTGGCAGCTGGCAGCAGATCCCCACCACCCCTCCGAGCACAGTCCTGTGCCGCCCAACCGCTCCACTCCGGAGGGATCTCTGCCTCCAAGCTTTAGCCACGTCACCTGTGATTTCCCACCTTTTATTCACCATCCTTTCCATTCCCTTCCAAGCCAACACATCTGTGTGGCACTGGGGCTTCCCAGCAGGCAAGGTCCTCGCTGGAAACGCTCAAACTCTGGCAAGGAAGGAAACAAAACCCCACATACCAAGTTCACCAGATGATGCTTGGGCAAGGCCAGCGATCTCCATTCCCTCCCCAAATGCAGCATTACTAAGGTTTGAGTCACACTTGTGCAGAGACCTGAATATTGTTCTGAATCCAGACCTTCCTGCCTGAGCTCCTCGCAGAGGTGCAGCAAGGCCAGGTTGAACTTTCACAGCCTTCATGGTTCGGAAGAGGAAAAAAAAAAAACCCAAACCCCAAATGTGGGAATGGGGAGGAACCACGGAAAGGTCTTTCCTTGAGCTTGCTAAGAGCCTAAAACCAGAGCTCTGAGGTTTGAAGGCATCACTTTTTTTTTTGAGCATTACCAATGCCATGTCAAGCACCAGGAACGTTGAATCTGAGCACACAAGTCTGCCCTGCATTAAAGGCATTCTGTTACAGCACTGGACTTTTCAGCCAGCACTAAGGTCATCACTGCCCTCTCCTGGCCATGCCACTGCCCATCCCCAGTCATCATCCCCCCCCAGGTTCCCTGTACCCCTCTTATGCCCCTTGCTTCAAAGCCTGACTTCACTGCTGAAGCTCCTTGCTGAGGCAGATTTGACTATGACCTCAGCTGTGACATCGGGCAGCTCAGACCTAGTCCCGCAGAGCAAGAAAAAAAAAAAAGTGGTAGAATCACATCGCAAAGCCCCAAAATGTTCTACAACTGAGCAGAACCCAGGAGGGATGGAATGGGAAAGGAGAAGGGAAGCCCTTTTCTCATCCTGCAAAGAGACTCAGCTTGCAGCCTGCTCAGGAAACACCCATTTAAACAATGACTTCTCTTTATCTCCCATAGAGCAAAAGAAAAAAAAAGTCTCCTGGAGAACCATTCCCTCCAAAACACCTTCTCCCACCAGATCTCAACTGACCACCATCAGTGCAACAAACTCTTTAATGCCCTTTCTTCTGAAAGCAGCTTGTGTTATCTCGAGTCGCTGCCCTCCTTCCTTCCAGCCCCAGTGACCCGCTCACCCTCGGATCCTAAATCCTCACAAGGAAACTACTTCCCAGGAACCACACAGCAGTGAAAAGCCCCCGTGGCCAGTGGGTGCTGTTCAGTGGGAGTCCTGGCCGAGGCACGAGAGGAGAGTCTGAGCTGCGCCTGTGCAACAGCAAAGCCAGAGCTGCAGGGTGGCTGATGGGAAAGATTTGGGGGTGGAATAAAAGGAAGAGGAGGTTGAGAAAGAAATATGCAAATACGCATAATGACAAGATTAAAGCAGCAGTAGCAGAATAAAAAGCAGAGAGAAAACGGGGTTCATCCCTTGAAGAGAAATGACCCAAAGAGGCCCCTCCTGAGGAGATCGGGCCAAGCCAACAAAGACATTTGGCCTCTTGCTGTTGGAGCAAGGCAGAAGTGACCCTGCTGTGGGCTTTCAACACATCATCCATGCAAGTCTCCTACAGCCCCACTCGCCTTGGCTAGTTCGTTATCTCTGGCAAGCAAGCACGCCGTGATTAATCCTTTCCATCAATCATCTCAGCAACCAGAATTTGATCTTGGGCTAATAAATCTGTCTAATTGGTTTCTCCCCATTAGCTCTCTTTTGGAACTGCTTTGTAGATGGAGAATCACGCCTAATAATTGATGAGATTTTTTTCAGGAAGCTGCCAAGGATGAGTTGTCCAAGAGCATCCCTTCAAAAGCTTTGGAGGACTCATTCCTGGTTTTAGAAGAGCTGCTGCATCTCAGATGCAGAGGTCAAGGGGCTGGTTGGTGCCCAGAGCTGGGAAAAAATGCTCCATCTTCTACTCCCTCCCCTATTAAACTGCTCTGCTGCCTTTCCACTCCTCATTTTCCCCACTGATCCCACACGGACGGTGCTGGCATGGAGCACATGCCCCATCCATCAAGCTAAGTGCCCACCTCCGAGAAGAGCCACCAAGAAGAGGTGCTTCAAAAAGCCAGTTTTGAAGAGGTGCTTTTAAAAGATGCAGAAATCTCAAGGAAATCTCCAAACCCCCTTATCTTCAACTCGCCCAGAAGAAGACTCTAGTCACCCCCCCAACTTCTGCAGCTAGTCCTCACCAAGGTCAATACATTAAGTATCCGTGGACAGGACAAGTTTAACAGTAAGTAATAGAGAAGAAAGATGGATGAGTTTTAGACAATGCCTCCATTTTGCATTATCTTGCCATTCCAATTTGCTGGCGGGTTGCCACGTATTGAAAGGCTCTTTCTGATGCTCTGAACATGCCCCAAAGCCAAGCCCAGCTGAAGTCGGTGGGTTCGCCCAACCGGCAACTCAAACCCCAGGCAGACACGTTGCCTGGGACAAAGGGGTGGCAGATAACACACTGGTTCCCTCCCTCTGTCCCACCGTGAGCCAGCAGCCAGTGGGACACGTTGAGGGATTTTCATCCCTTCAGAAAAATCCAAACTTCCAATTCCCAGCAACCCTCGAGCTGGCACAGGCTGGGCTATGACCGTGCCAACAAACGTGACGTTGGAAGGGAAACTCTCTCACAGGTTGCTCCGTGTGGAAAGGTGGCTGAAGCAGGACTTGTTCCTCGCTCCATCTTTCACCTGTGGATCTCAGAGCACTTCTGAGACCATCGCTTCAGAGCACAACCCAACAACCTCTCAGGTCGCTGGGCAAGGGAGAACGCAGCACCACCCGCACGTCCTCAGCATCCAAGGCAGTGCTGCCACCTCTCCGTGGCTCTCAGCTTCCCTCCATCCCTGACACCGAAACAAAAACCAGCATAAAAGCACACACAAAATAAAGTACATTCTGCTTTTTGATGCATTCAGCACGTTTCAGAGCATCTCCCTTCACCCACCAGGGACGACTGCAAATAGAGAAGGTCTTAAGTGTGGATTCTCAGCCAGGCACCTACCTCCAGGAGCTATCACACTGACCACCCACACCAGAGATGTCTCAGTCCACCAGGACTCCTGCCATCCTCCCACATCCTCCATCCTCCCCCAGACCCAAAAGCACGTGAAATAAAAGCTCGGGCAGCGTAAAACCCACAGCGTGGCCACGCTGACCTCCCACCCTTTTCCCTGCCTTTCTTAGGGTGCTGGGTTTCAGAAGGCAGCTGGGTGACACCCACAAACCCGTCACCCACTTCTCCTTGCCACGAGAGGGCACCTCTGCCCTCTTCCAGTCCCCAGCACGCATTTCTAACTGGTTTCCAGTGGCTGTGATGGTGCTGCAGGGCTTGGGGATGCTCTGAGATGAGGTCGGGCTCTGCCAAGCAAAGCTTCGAGCAGCTCCCACGCAGCGGGAACCCCAAACCCTGTCAGCACATGCTCTTGGGTGGGTCTGAAGCAGCTCTAATTTCTCAATAATTAAGCATCATTACCAGGGTGATTGACAGCTGTCACTCAGGTATGTTTCACAGAATTTTGCCTACAGAGCGTGGCCGTGGCTAGCTTTTTATTCTGCATTTCCAGCCCCCCCAGAGAGTGGGCTACTGGTCCCTTACTGGAGATCTCACAAAGCCCAGGGGCTCAGAGCAGGGGAAATGAGGAGGGGATTCGTTAAAGCCAAGGGGAGCTGCAGGGATTCGGGGCCCCAACAACAGACGCACGAGCACATGGCAGCAGCAGCAGCATGAGAAAGGAAGAGGAAACAAAACCGCCTGTGACTTCTGAGGGCTTTTCTGATTGAGGTCTGTCGGGAGGAGGAGGAGGGGGACGAGGCAGAGCAGGCACCAGCGGCTTTGAGGGCTGCTCCGCTGCGATGTTACGGTGCCAGAGAGAGGCACTGTGCCATGGACCCTCACGCCTGGCAGGTACAGATTTCTCAGATAAGGTTGGATCAAAAAAAACACAATAGAAGAGTCCCCATCCAGGGCTCTGTGCCAGTGGCACCGAGTCTGTTTTAAGCCAGATCAGGTTGAACCAGTGCAGCAACTGCACGCAGACAAGCCCTCCAAGACCAAGTCCAACTCATAAAGGGAGAGTCAAGAAGTTCCAACACGGATTACGCTACCTTCTGAGCTTAATTCAAGGGTGGACACCCTTTTACTGAACCTCAAGTTGAAACCCGTGATGCTCTTCTCAGACCTGCCAGTCCTCCCAGTCTGGGTGGCTTCAGACCTCCAGCAGCCCAGGCTGTGAGCAGCATGCTCATTCCCATCACATCAGGCACAGATCCCAGTCCAGAGCCCAGACAGGAACTCCCAAGCCCCTTCCAGCCCTGGCAGGTCCAGACAAGGAGGACACACAGATCTGTGGCAGGTTTGGTGGCACAGCCAGGGCTGCAGCCGAGCCCCAGCTGGGTTACAACCAGGATGTATTTTCCACTGAAAACTGTAAGTGAAATCAAAATGCTTCTGTTCTTCTCTCAAGAGAAGAAACTAACTGAGATGAAAAAGTACAAGCGAGAGTTGGGTTTTTTTTTTTTCACACCTTATTCTTCATTTCCAAAATAAATTTTAAATAGAAGACTCAAGTTCTTCACCAAATCAGGTTGAAGCCAGACTTGCTTTCTCTTGCATTTCCAGAAAGGAGATGAGACCAAAGCAAAACTCTTAGAAAATGTAATCTGGCATTTTCATTGAAAAATGAGAAATTTAAGGTTTCTCATGCAGAACCCACAAAAATCATCCTTTGGAACAACACCAAGAAACCAACCTCTGCCAACCCAGCCAAGGAAGCCACTGGCACCCGCAGAGCCCTCACAGAGGCAGCTGCCCTTGTCCCAAGGCATCTACTCAGGTTGGGGAGAGGGTTAAACCCTCCTGCCTGCTGCCTTCATCCCACCGGAGCTGGACCAGCAGCAGAGGGGATGTAAAGTTTCCAGCTGGGGGAAGATGTTCTCTGCTTGTTAGTCTGGGGTTGGGTTTTTATTTAGCAAGGGGGTCATGAGTAAGAGAAGGAAAAGGTTGAGGCTCAGGGAGGACAGGGCAGGAGCTGGAAAACATCAAGGATGGGGCGTTGCTGCTCCACTCCCATCCACCTTGCTGCAGAGTAAGCAGCGGTGTCGAAGCGAAGGCAGGGGCAGCGTGAAAAGCCACCCCGACAACCACCCCACGACCCCCCCAAGGAAATCCAACACACCGTGGGGGGAAACCCAGCACAAAGCCGCTGGAGCAGCCGATCTGGATTTCTCCCGAAGTGAATTCCCCCTCCGACACGTTCGTGCCCTCTCTCCTGCCTGCCTTCCCTAAACATTCACACGGCCAAGTTCTACGGGCGCAAACCGCGGCAGAAAGCGGCTTTCGAAGCTGCACCGACCCAAGCGTTGGGGGGGAAACTAAAGATGAAAAAAAAGAAATTGCCCTGGGCAAATATTCACGCCAGTAAGGAGGAGGAACAATATCACAGGGTGGATAAAGGCTCACCGGGGGGAAGCTCTTCATTCGAGGCATAGCTTTCTAAAGGAGTCACAGATATTCCCTCCCTCCCCGATGTATATCACATATAAAAGTCACAGCCACTTTGCATCTCTGCCACGAGCGAGAAGAGGCTGCAGATGTCAGAGAAATCTGTTGCGTTATTAGTTCAGCTGTAACTGAACACTAAACAATGACTATATAAAGTTCATATAAAGTTGTATATTTAGGCTGGAATTCAGCACACGCCTCATTTTACCACCGAGGCAGCCCCATTCACTTCAAAAGGATGACTTCCCCCGGTTAAAAGCGCATCCTTCGGAGCCTCGTGAATCCCAGCCTAAAAGCACACCGTTTATACGAGGTCCTTGGCTTCTCATGACATTACACCCCAGCAAACACCACTGGAAAAGCACAGCCACGGGCTCTTCTTCCTCAAGAGAGATCACAACTTGCTTCCAGTCTGTACTCATATGATTGTTTCCAAATATTTTTTTTTCTTTTTATGCCAGGGGCTCGAACCACGGGAGATCACAAAACACACGGGAATGTCTTCGTAGCAGAGAAAACACACACGCTCACACACGTGTCTTTATAGATAGATACACACATGGCACTACCCACTTGGGTGCTCCAGCCTGCTTGAACATGACCAAGGAATCATTTGGAGAAAATCAATAGTCCTGATTTTAAGGCAGAACCACAGAGCTCACCCCGGTAGGGTCGCTGGTGAGGACTGGAGTGTCTCCCCGCTGCCTCGATACCTTCACGTAGACATCATTTAATTGTGGGGAGTCCTCTGCATGCAACGCACTCAGGAGGTCTGAACCCACAGCTTCAGGCTGCAAAGGGGTTTCCGCAAAGCCAGTGCTTCACTGGGGATAGGTGCTGAAGAAAACATGGAGCTAGAAGGGAGAATCTCGGGCAGAGCATCAGAGCATCTCGGGCATCGGTCCAGCCCCGCCTTGCCATGCTGCAGCTCCAGACCCCTTATCCTGCATCCCACCTGTCCACGTGCACTCCCAGAATTTCCAAACAGTTCAACAAAACCTTTTACCACAAGGACTAAGCACAAGGGTTCTCAATGCAATGAGGAGCTAAAAAGTTGGGGAACGAGTAACTGCTCTGGCCCTGCCAGGCTGTGCCCTCCCCAGCACCCACCCCCTGCTCTGGGGCAGCAGCCACCTCGGTGGCATCGTGGGGCTGAAGGGGCAGGACCAGTAACTACCAGTAACTGCTGCAACCTGCTGGTGTGAGCTGGCAGATCCGAACCTCAAGAACTAGGAAGGAATCCCGACAGTCAGATTTTTCAAGAGCGCTCAGCACATCAGGCGCTAATCGCTTCTGAAAACGGAGCTTTTATTTAGACGCTTAAATGCAAGTTGGAAAAATCTGTCTCCAATTGTGGGTGAAAATCTGGCCCTGAGAGCCTTTCTTTCCTTTTTTTTTTTTCCCCCTTCTTTTCCCCTTTATTTGGCTCTAGATCATAATTCTCCTGTCGCTTTTACACTCCCAGTCCGGGAGGCAGCTCCCCCAGGATCTCCACTTTTTAACCTTGTTAAAAAAAGAAATTAAAAAAGAAAAAAAAAAATGGAAACTGCAGCAGGACCTTCACTGGAGTCAAAACTTTCTCCTTTTTCCACAACCCCCTTTCCCTGTAATCTCAAGTGCTGTTTACACACAGCAATAGCCCCGGAGCAGGCAGGGTTTGCATCTCTCCGCGGAGTCCCGCCAGCTCCCAGCCCCTTCCTCGGGCACGGGGCTGCTGCTGCTTTTTTAGAGGTGGACCGTGGTCGCAGCATCTTAAACCCAACCTGGTGGGTTGCTCTTGAGCTGAGCACACGGACCTAGTTCTGCCAGGGATGCCCCATGGATTAGGGGTTTCTTTTCTCCCTACGGACCAGACAATTACAGTAGCCAGAAAAGTGTGAAATTTCAGCTCCCACGATGTCAGGGCTCCCAAGTGTCAGTTACAATAAAATAAATGACCCATTTCCTGACGGGTTGTGAGGGCTCCTTCAAGAAGGACAGACAGATTTTTTATGTTTGTTTATTTTCTCCTTTTTCCCCCCCTCCCCTGATGGGCAGGCTGCACTCCCCTGCTCCTTCGCATCAGGAGGTGGGAGTAGTGATGCTCTCAGCCCTGTGCTGCTTCCCAGTGCCCTCCTGGCTGCTCCCCTCCAGTTCCCAGCATCATCCCCACTGGTGTCCCCTGGTCCCTCCCCGCTGAGTTCCACCAGCTCCTGACCCCCCACTTCCAGTTAGAATCTCGATAAACTGTCCCCGGGCTCTTCAGGTTTTATTAGCCTCCTTGGGGAAGTTCCCATGCCGGGGCTGTAAAGGCAGCTGGGGTGGGCTCAGCTTGAGACATCGGCACCAGGAGGATGAACAGCTTCCCAAAAGCACTTCCCAACGCCCACCGACCACCTGAAGACCCCAAAGCCTCCCCTTTGAACAGGCATCAACATCCACAAGTCGCAGCAGTACCGAAACACAGCTTGCTTCACTTGAGATGCTCCTAAAAATGAAGCAGAACCCCAGGGAAGGGGACAACGTCCCCTACAGGAAGGGCTGGCAGGGGTCAGAAACGGGCTGCAGGACCCCAACCCTCAGGAGACCCTTTCAGAAAGCTCCAGCCATTGCCAACTCTGCCCAGAGGAGAAAAATCAAGCGGCTTTCCATTAAAGCAGGATTTTTCTTTTGAAACTAGACACTTGAACCCGTGAAGATTTCTCCAGAATCTTCAAGAGCAGGCTATGGACACTGGATATAAATTGCTATGGAGCTGGTGTCCACTCCCCTTCGGTGGGTTAGTCCATCAGAAGCAGAAAACTGACACTGGTTTTCAGAAAACCACCTTAAAACAACACCTCCCATTCACTTTCCCACAGCATCCCAGGGGCACAACTGGTGTAAGAACTCCAGCCTGCTTTGGTCCGAGACACCAGAGAAGGACTTGGGTGAGGAGGAACCTCCTGAGGTCGCCTTGGCCAACCCCAAGGCTCCCCCAGCCTTACAAGGACATGAGACTCAATGCTGCCCGGGCAGAACATCTCTCAGTTCACCAGAAAACACGCGAGGATGAGGACAGACAGACAGAGACAGATACATCCCTCCAGCACCTCTTGCAGAAACAAGGAAACCCTTCCAGCTGGGACCTCCACAATCCTCCCAGCTCCCCAAGCTCCAAGATAAAGCTGCAATTTTCAGGGGAAACTCCAGCAAAGATTTCCTGGGCTCAATTCCCCCGCAGGGTTTGTACGTTTACGAGTAATGAGCAAATGACCTGGGACAGCAGCCGGGATAAACCACCACACACATTCCCAGGGTGGACAAACAACCCCTGTGGGTCTGAGCTCCTCATTTCATAAAATGTTGGTTAAAAGAAACCACAAAACAACTATTTTTTTTTAAGGAAACTATTCCCTAAGTGCCTCTGCAACACCCCTCACGCCTCTCCCCATGGCAGCTCAAAGCCATCCCAGTCAGATGTAGGATGATGTAGGACATCAGCCCCCTCACTGATGCATTTTTTGCTCCTGTGACACTTGTTTTCTCTAAAGTTTTTTCCACTTGGCCAGGCAAGTGCATTCTCAACCTGCCAGGTGCTCAGGGCAGGATCCCCTCCCAGATCATTTCCCTGCTTCAAACCAGGCAGTGTAAGAGTTTAAAGGTACACAAATGCTCAAAGCCATTGGTCAGTAAGGATGGGCAGAGCTTGCAGACTGCTACTATTGTCATTTTCTCCCCACTATCCCCCAGTTTGTCAGGTTCCATGGCTGGGAACACCTCTCACCCCCAAACCCAGAGAGGCAGCTGCTCAGAATCGGGTGATTTAGGAGCTCGCATCCTCACTTAAGCTTTTAAATGCCTCTGATCATGGTGAAAATACAGAGTTTTCGCATAAAACTTTTGAAAAGCTCCTCTCTAATTAAAAAAAAAAGACCAAAAACAACAAAGAAAAACAACCAAAACCAACAAGCAAAGAGACAACAAAAGAAAAAACAAACAAATGAACAAACAACCGCAAACCAACACACAACAAATGAGATCAGTCTCTGCAAGCTCTTTAAAAGGTTCTTTTCCAAAAGAAATCTGCAATATCCAGATTTCAGGTTTCTCAATTGCTCAGTTTTCTCCTCCTCCTCTCCTTAGTTTTTGGGAAGAGGAAGACACCAGCATCCCCCCAGTGCTTCCCTACACATTTGCCTTAGGCTCCCCCTTCTCCCCAACAAAACTCTCCAATAAAACCAGGGACATCACTCAAAGAAGCAGGAAAAAAACCCCACCACCTTCTGCCTGCACCAACAGAGGCACCTTCCACTCCTACATCCAGCAAATCTGGAAGGCAGCAGAAAGGTGGGTGCTGGAATCAGCAGGGAAAAGGGTCTGGAAATATTTTTCCTCCTGCTCCAACCTGGAGTTGCAAACCCCCACGGTCAACCCCGGGCCATCGCAAGCAGGCTGAACTCTCCCCAAAACCCTGCTGCTAACTCTGGCAAACATTAACATCCCTGGGGTTTGGCTTGGGGGAGGGGGGGGGGGCAAATCTCAACTATTTTACATCGTTTTTTTAATTCTGAAAGGTCTCAATTTTCAAAGTGAGTACTTTAACCCCAGCCTCCCTTAGTCGTATCTCTGTTTGCTTGGGTTTTTTAACCTAAAAGGCAAAGATAGAGGCAAATTCTACTGGAGAAGCAGCTTCAGCCCCAACCATTGCCACCAAGGTTCTCTGGGGAATCCACTCTCATCTTCTCTTCTGAATTTAAAAGTCACCAGGCTCTTTACCAAACAGCATCTACACCAGACAGGCTCTGACTTCTACAGGTCCAAAACTCAAAGCTACAAAGTTTAGAGTTAAATCCCAACTTTTTGGACATATCTGCCAGTTTCGGCTCTTAGGTGGAAAGGGGAAATAAAAACATTTCTGTCACTTCAGGTCGGAAATCAGTAAATATATTCTTTTTCCCAGGTATGTTAAAGTGGATTCAATTGCCTCCGTTTGAAACTTTATGGATTTGTGCTGACAAATTGTTAATGACTAACTTAATGACAAATTATTTCCAGTTTTTCTCACTGGAAATCATCAAAAATCTATTAATTTCCAAATGACCACAGTTCTCAGAGGTGTAAAAAAAATCAGTAACCAAGAGCTCTCAGCTCAGAGCTGGGGGCTCCCAGGAATAAAATGAAGAAGAACTCGAGTTTATTGCCCTTTTTGGTACTCAAAAATAAAACTGCAGTACCAAACCAAACCCCATTAAACTCGACATCCTCAGAAAGGAGCATTCATCCTGCCTTCCACTTTTCAAGCCCCGCTGTAAACAAGGGTGTTGCTAATTTATTTTGGGTTTTTCTTTTTTAAATGCTACTATAACTTGTACCCCAGACCGAGTTTAAGAGGAAAAAGAATGATTTTAAGAGTGGATTAAAAGCATATTTTGTCTCAGCATTCAAGACAGTGTCTTTATTTTAATGGAAAAGAACTACCACTTTTTCTTTTTTAGTCCCATTTTCACAGAACCCGAAGGGCAGGAGGGAAAAATGCACATTTTTTGATTAATTCTGGCAAACAAAGAAATCACACCGGCTGTTATCAAAAATTTCTAACTATTTCGTTACAAATAATTAATTGCACGACCGTGCACGTGCAAAGAGAACTTTACTCCGGTGTGAAAAACACTGATTTGAAACAAAGACTAGGGGGAAAAAAAAAAAAAAGGAACGATTTCAAGCTTTCTCCATCCAGTTCTACACTCTACACTAAATCCTCAAGTCATTAGCAACAATTAATAATTCCCACCTCCTCTTGGGAGCACAGGGACCCTCTAAACCTACGAGTTGCTTGTGAATGACCTCGACTTAAAAACACCCTTTCAGTTTGAAGTCTAAGGGCTGTTATCAACCCAAGTCCCTCTTCCCCACCCACAATTACTTGGTTTCATTCTCTCTGGTCGACTCACTTCCACATTCCTCATATTTGGAATGTCTGCTTGATGGATTCACTTTTTTCCCCCCTCGCCCCTCCTCCTCCTCTTCATTCATTCATTCTTTCGACCCCATCGACTTCAGGCTTTTCAGCTTCCCAGTTCCAACCACCCCAAACCAAACCTTAAGCAGGAAAACTGAAATATCTTTTTTTTTCCCCTTTAAAAAAAAAAATATATTTTCTTTTTTAACCTTCCGAAGAATATACCATGCAATATGTAAGATTTCATTTTTAATTCTCTTTTCTCCAAGTCTATCAGCAAAGTTAGAGGGGAAAAAAAAACCCCAAACCAAAACAACAAACAACTCCCAAAGAGCAACGAGATACTTTAAACAAATCTAAACTAACTTGAAAACTCAGGGTTTGGGTTTTGTTGGGGTTTTTTTTTTTTTAATGAAAAAAAAGGTATTTATCAGTACTGATTCTTCTTTACAGTCCAATACTTCCAAAGTATTTCGTTAAAATGGTTCCCCGCGATCATTAACATAATTTGCAGCTTTAAGTGTTGTTTGAAGAATCACCGTAATTAAACAACTCTAAATCAGTTTATCCTTCTCGGGGATTCTGCTGCAGCAGCCACACACCCCAATCACTCCTCCTCGTGCCATATGAACATTATTTTTTTAATTAATTTCTCTTGATGGGCTTATGGACAGGAGAGATTTTCAAGGAGGAAAGATGCCAAGCAGGGAGGATTTCTTTCCAACACAGACACATTCATTTCTAAAACCACCCCAATCACTTTGCCTGAACCTTCCTATTTTACACTTTCAATCAGAACAAAACACAACGAAAAACTTGGGTTTTGGCTTGGGTTTGGTTTGATTTCTTTTTTTTTTTCCCCTTTTTTTTTTTTTTTCCCCCATTTACGAAATTTGCTGGGAAGGGCACGCATTGCCCATGACTTGTTTTCCCACATTTCTAAAGGGGGAAAGAAAAAAAAAATTGCTATCAGGTCTGGTGGGGGGAGGGGGAGGCTGTTAGATCCCACCAAACCCATCGGATTTTGTCCTCACTGCTCACACTTAATTAACCATTTCCTGTTCTATGTGCCTTTAAACTGGAAAATCCAGTCTTAAAAACAAGCAGAAAGGAACGAACTTAAAAAAAAAAAGAAAGGAAAAAAAAAAAAAGAAAAATTAAGTCACCTTTGAGGAAGCCCCCCCCAGCACCTCAGCCCTTATGCAAACCGGGGGGAACCCAAAATCCACCAAATCACCCCCAAAACTCTTTCGGAGCCAACAACCTGCCAAGTTTCCAAGCAGCTGCCAAAAAGAGTTGCTTGGGTTTTTTTTTTTTCCCGACCCAGAAACACAAAACTACTTCCCCAAAGTGAGACAAAGTAACGGCGGCTGCAGCACAGACCTGGGGGGGGGGGGGGACACCCCCCAGAACCTCCCCCACCCCAGGCAACCCCCGACCCCTCCCCAAGCAACGCGGCTCCTACCGCTTTAAACCCAGCACCCGCGGAGAGGGGTGGGCTCATTTAACCCCCCCAGCCCCTCCAAAAAAGGGGGGTTAGCAGCTAAAGACGGGGCACAGCACGTTCGCAGCAGCTCCAGGAGTAACACAAACCGACCTTCCTTCCACCCATTGTAAAATTCCACACACACACACCCCCCCCCACCCCCAACCCCCAGCATTTCTCTGAATTCCAAAGAAATATTCCCATTTTCAGCGAATTTCTGGGGGACAAGAGCCGCCCCCCGCCAAGAACTATTGATGATCCAGGGAAATTAATAAAGCAAGAGGTTTGGGGAGAGTTATTTTGTTACCCTTCATTGAGCGTTCCCACCACCGCCCCTTCGCTCATTGATAACGAAGCCCCAGCGCTGTGAGCAGCGCTATCGATCACCCCGCCACGAGGGGCTCTAAAAGAAAGAAAGATGGAAAAAAAACCCAAAAAAAGACTAAAAATCTTGGCTAGGAAATTAAGTGGATTTGGGTTTTCGCCTTCGGGCTCAGCCCCTGCCAGGGGAGCCCCATCCTGCCAGGGCTGGAAAGTTTGGCAGCCCCCGAAAGCCAGGGGTAAGGGGGGGTACCCCTAAAAACGGGCTCCCGGTACCCAGATGGGGGGAGGTGGGGGGTTCGTCAAAAGGTGAAGGAATTGGGAGAGTTTGGGGAGGAAGAGTTGGCTTCGCCTCCTCCCTGCGTTGAAGTAACGGCCTCGTCACGTGGCCGCCGCGGGTTTCGGGCTGCACGATCCAACGTGGACTATTTGGGCTTGGGGACTAACTCGCCCTCAGCCCGGGTGGCCTCTTCTTGAGCTGGGTAGGGGGGTGTCTCTGGGAAAAAAATAACATATATATATATAAAATACTCTTTGTGTTTCCCATCCAAGCCCCAGCGGGGCTGGGGACCGCGGTGGCCAGGGCTGCTCCCGCGTCCTGCTCGCCAGCCCCGCGCGCAACAACAAAGGGCCAAGAAGATGGAGAAGGGCCGGGCTGGGCAAGGGCGGCAGGCGAAGTCACTTGGCAGGTAGATGGAAAGAGACAAGAAACGTGGGTTTTGCCCCCAGATAAAAGTTGCCGGTGGGGAGGATGTAGGCCAGCGCCCCTCGCTCACTGGGTTTTAAATCCCTCCCCAGCTTGGCACGCTGAGCCCAGCCCCATGTTGGTTTTTGGTTGGTTTAATTTTTCTTTTCTTTAAGGCTTCACCACCAAAGCTCAGAAAATTTCACTTTTGTAAAATACAAATTTTACCTTGGGGGGAGGGGAAAAAAAAAACCACAACAACAACCCACACGAAAAGAAACACCCAACAAAACACAACATTTTCCAGTTCTCTTGGAAAACAAAAGATTTTCGCCCATTTCACAGCAGAAGAGCCGCACAAGGCTGGGAAATTCTTCCAGTGCCACAAGTTTGAAAACCCCAACCCAAAACGCCTCAGCCATCCATCACCTTGGCTGAGCTGCTGGGTAATTGGTGAACCATTTCTCTTTATTTCAAAAATAATATATATCTATATATACACACACCAAAACAAAACAACCAAACAAAAACAAAGCCCCCACCAAAACCAAAACGATAAACTTGCTCACACAGGAAGTTTGGGTTTTTTTAAACCAAAACAAAAACAATTAAACATCGATCCTCAAACCTGCTCTCACCTCGCTGGGAACACAGCTAAAGCCAGATCAACATCTCGAATTTTACATGCACATATTTGGGTACAATTTTTTTGCCTCTTATCTCAGTTTTTTTTTTTTTTAACCCCAACAGATTTTTTTTTTTTTAAGAAATTAAAAAAAAACAAATAAGAAAGCAAGCAAGCAATTAAAACACCATATTACCTTTGCTTTTTAGGTACTGAGTGTTCAATCTCTAGCTGTTTTCCATGAAGCTCCACTTTCCCTAAAAACAAAATGCGTCTGGGTTTGAAAATCTGGGTGGAGTGGTCAGCAAGCTTTGGGTAAGACACTATCACGTGAAACCTCGCAATTTAATTCAAATTAGGACCAACTACGCACAAATACATTTTCCGATGCCTTTACAAGTGCATTTTATTAAATACAAGACTGGCTTCAAATGGGAAGCGGTGGGAGGGAGTGGTGAGTTTAGCTGCCTGGACAATGTTCCTTAGGAATATTTAATTCCTTAGTTCATCTTCCTTGGAGTGAAAGAAAATGAGGAATAATATTTTGAGACCAATTCTTCGCCTTTATTTAATCGCGCCTTGGCTAAGCCCTGCAAGAAGTCCTTCGGGCAGGGAGCTTCCCCCCCATTAAAAGGCTCAAAAATTGTAACTCCATGGCAGAAATGGATTTCTCTTTGAAAATGGAGTGGGTTTCTTTGCTGCTGGGTTATTATGATGATGATTTTTTTTTTTTATTTTTTTTATTTGGGGGTTGGGGGGGGGTGTAGAAGGTAAGAACCCAGCGGGAGGCGGGGGGGGGCGGGCCCGGAAAAAGGGGCGGGGGGGGGAAGGGGGGGGATACCAAAAAAGAAATGTAAAATTCAAATATTTTCAAAATTCTCTTGCTTCCCGGGGAGCTTTTTCTCTCCCAGCGAGCAGCATGGCGACCTTCGCGCTACTCCACACATCACATGCCCCAGGAAACCCAGTTTCAAATCAAAATGGCCAAAGTCCCAGCCCACCCGCCCGGGCCGCGACGGGACCCCCGCACCGAGCCCCGCCGGGGCGGCCGCTCCGCAGCCTGCGGGGAAAGGCGGGGGCGGCCCACGCGGGACGGGGGGATGCGGGGGTGAGGGGGGGGCCCCCCGCTCTTTGCCACCCCACACTCTTGCTTTTCTATTTTTCTTCTCTTTTTTGGGGGGGGGAGGGGGAAGCGGGGGGTCCACCGCCCCGCCCGCCGCTGCAAACCCCGACGGGGCGCAACGGAACGGGGGGGGACCCTGCACTTGGGGCGGGGTGGGGGGCACCGAGCCCCCGGGGAGCGGGGGAGGGGGGGGTTGGGGAGAGAGAGAGAGAAGGAAGAGGGGCGAGGAAGGCGAGATAACGCCGCTTACCCGAAAAAGTTTCGATGGCTTTCATGGCCCACTGCTCGTCGGGGCAGTCCACAAAGGCATAGCCGGACTTGACCAGGAACTGCCCGCTGAAGGAGATCTTGTGGTCGTTGAAGACTTTCTCCAAGTCGGCCGGAGTCACGTTCTCGTTTAGGTTCCCGATGTACAGCTTGTTCATGGTGGCGGTGGCGGGGGGCGGCGGCGGCGGCGGCGGCAGCGGGCGGGCGGCAGAGACGCGCCGGGGCTCGGAGCGCGGCTCCCGGGGGGGCTCCACCGTGCAGCCCGCGCCGTCGGGCTCCGGCCGCGCTCAGCCGCCCCACAGCCGGGCCGGGGGCTTCTTGGGTTGGGTGGTTTTTTTTTTTTAACCCTCCTCTTTTCGGTTGGGGGTTCCCCCCCCCCCCCCC
>JANVCC010000065.1:3677495-3710740 GCA_025345505.1 Todiramphus chloris collaris | reverse complement strand
CTCCCTCCCTCCCTCCCGCCGCTCTGCAAGTAGAGGCACAGTCCGACCCCTCCGCGCCTGCAATTAAAAGGAACGGGAAAACCCGCTCCCGCCTGCCCCGCCCGTCGGGCCGGGGGCTCCGCTCTACGCTCCCCCCCCCCCCCCCCCCCCCCCCCCCCAACCGCGGCCGGGGAGAAGAGAAAAAAAAAAAAAGAAAAAAAAATTTATAAAAAATTCCCGAACAGAGGATTTTTGCCTATCGAGAACTGAAGGCTTTTTCCGGCGCGGCTCTCCCGGGCAGCTCCGCGCTCCCTGCGCGGGTGCGCAGCCGGCTCCGCGCCGCCCCACCCCCCGCGCCTCCCCCAGCCGCCTTTCGGGGGGACCGGGGGCGGGGGGCGGCCGGGCCCCTCCAGGGCTGCTGGCAGATTTGTTTGTTCCCTCGGTGCTACACCCAGATGGGATGGATTCTGTTGATTTGATTTTAGTTTATTTTTTATTGGTTCAATATTTTATTATGAGTATTTTTCTCCTGGCTGAGGAAGAGCCACGCGGAGAATTTGTTAGTAAATAAAATTGACGCTACTCGGGAGTCAAAAGTTGTGTAAACCTTCAGAACTAGATGCACACACCCAAGGACATTTGTACATCCTCTCTGCTACAGCCTCCTAGGAAAAGTCATTAAAATTAATTCTAAAAATCCCGGGAAATGGTCATTTAAAGCAAAACGCCTTTAACTTTCCCTCCTTTATCTGCTCCATTCGGTTATCCCGGGATCTTTGCCTTGAAAACATGGAGATGCTGCTCACCAGGGAAAGTTTGGTTCCCATCCTTCCAGCTGCATTACTTGGCTCTCCTCAAAGTACCAAACCAAATCAGCCCGAGGAGCCTTTGCGGGAGCTCTGCCGTGGCCATGTGCGTGTTTCCGAGAATTCCAGGGAGTCACCCCAGCTCCGAACTCACAGGTGAAGAGAAGAGAGCAAGGAAATGGGGGAAATAAATTCCCTGCAGCTCAGAAAGGGCACTTCAAGCCTTCCCTGCCTGAAAACTTGGGTGTTCACCTTCCTCCACTGCTACGTGTGGTGTGTGTGTGTCTGTCTGTGTGTGCCCCCCAAACAGCTCAGAGAAATGATCCACTATCTGCTGCGGATCTATTTCTAATCTGGACCAGAATACTTTTGTTGTTGCTTTTATTGGGTTACCCAGTGCCTTCCCCGTGTAACATAATCCTTGGCAATAATGAAATGAAGGGAACTAACCAAAGAAAAGAAAAGAGAAAAGAAAAAGAAAAGAAAAGAGAAAAAGAAAAGAAAAAGAAAAAGAAAAAGAGAAGGAAAAGATGCAAACAAAGAGGGAAGTCTTCAATTTAGATCTGAAACAAGAAAGGGTATCAGTCAACCTCCTTCCCCTCGCTGGAGCATTCCAGATACAAGGTATTTAGAGAATGTGAGCAGCAGAGACTAAATCATTGATCTGTGGTAGGGGGGAGAGAGCCGGGGGGAGAGGGCTGCCCCCCAAACCCCAACTGCCCCGGCTGAGCCAGGGCAGAACCAGCTCTGCAAAGCCCCCTCCCCAAAGGGAAACGGTTCTCCCCTCGCTGATTTAAATGTTACCAGCAACTGCACCAGAAATCCAGTGGGATTTGTGGAGCCAGGGAAGGGCTGAGCAACAGTTTGTACCCGGGCAGCGTCGCCTGGAATAGCTTCTCTGGCCTTTGTCCTCCCCCAGGATTTTCCTAAATTGGGTTGTAGTTTTTACAGATCCCTCTGAGGAGCTGATTTTTCTTCGGGGGGGGTTTACAAACATTTTCAAATTTTTACTGCCTCGCTCTCCCATCCATGCAAAGCTGCTTCTGATTTAATCCATAAAAATCTGATTTGGGGCAAAAGATGGCTTTTTAAAAAGTTTTACATCTTTGAATCAGGCAGAAATGGTCTCAATGAGTTTCTACAATTTATCTACAGCTCCAGATAATTAGTGGTGCCACTTAGGAATTTAGGAAACTATCTTAAGGGAGAAGGTTGAAGCTGGGTGGTAAATAATGCAGCTGAGATTTCACTGAAATGGAGGTTTGATACCAAAGGGTGGAATTCCTGTAGCCTGCTGAATGTTGATCCGAGGCAGAAAATATCTTAAATAGAAATAATTTTTAATGTCAGATGAGAAGTAGACAAGAGCAGATTACATTCTGTTATTTTTCTGTCAGTTATCATTTGAATCTTTCTTTAATTTGTTTTGTTTGGTTGGGGTTTTTTTGGTCTGGCTTTTTTTTTGTTTTTAATCTCTGGTGATATCACTAGGTTTTAATTTGGACAGTTAGAAAACCCACTTAGAAACCCCAGAAACTTTGGGGAAAAAAAAGAAATCTTCATTTCTGGAAGCCTGAAAATATGTATTAATCACCATCTAATAAATAGGTGTGAAAGCTTTCAGTAAAATACACAGGTCATAAACATAAAAAAAAAAAAAGAAGAATTTTGTTTGCAAAGAAACTGTTTCAAACAAATCTCAACTAGCAGAAATAATCTGAATGTGGAGCAAGCCTGTCCTTAAAACACAGGTGAGAATTCAACAGAATAAGAAGAGTGAGGGTAACAGTTGGGAAATATTTCCTTTGACTTAAGTGGAATCCCAGTTTAAACCACCTTTTGTTCAGTTTTTATTATGTGGAAAATATTCACAACTGGAAAAAGCAGCTCACATCTACGAAGATCCAGTTGATTAAAGCTGGTGGTGATAAATTGGTTACGAACGAAACTCGCTATGAAATGAATAGTTTGCTTTAAAACAAAAACTGAGGTTTGAAGTAGGTTCTTAGCAATCTCCTGCTTCTCTGTGCATCTCAAACACCACCGTGGCATTTAAACACTGGTTTGTTGGAGCTCAGGAGCTGAGGAGCATCCCCAGTGCCAAGGAAGGGCTGAGTGGTGGGCGATGCCCCTCTGCTCCCTGGAAGGTGGGAGGCTCAGAAGCAGCTGAAGATGGAAATGGTTAAACCTGCAACTTGATCAAAGACCTGCCTGTTCCCTAAACATTTCAGTGCTTCAATTCAAAACAAAGCAAATACTGCAATAAACTCTGGCTTCAAAATCGACTCCCATCCTGAAAAATCCTTTAGTTCTGGTACTAAAAAGCTGGAGCCTCTTTAAAACCAACCCAACAGAAAAACCCACAACCAAACAACGATTCGCTTCTCCTCTACATCTGCTGCTTTGCAGTTTCTGGGCTCCCACAAGGACATGGTGCTGAGCTCCACTCAGGGCTGGGGTTGGCTGCGCTTCCCAGGTCTCCTGGAGCAACAATCTGAAATCTCCATCGGGGTTTCGGAACACACGGAGAAATGTTCACATTTCCAACAAACAAAGCTGCTTTGCCTAGATTTAGTTCTTTTCCCCACAATGGAAATGGTTTTGTTTGGGGGGGTTCTGTCCTTTTCTTTGGGTGAGTAGCAAACCTGACCGGTGAGGGAAGGAAAACTCTTCTAGGAATGAGCCCAAAATGTTGTTGTTCAGATGGTCCCCTTCATTTTCAATTTCTCCCCAGATGAATACGCCGCTCCTCCTTTACAGCAGACCTTTCTAACCTGTCAATTTAAGCTTTTCTTCCTCAAAAACCAGCATGAGCAGCTGGACAGACAACTGGAGCAGCCATTTTCCCTACGGATGTCTGGGACGATGGGGAAAAGTTTGGGTCTTGGTACAACAATAAACTAAACTAACACAGTCGAGAAAGCATCGTGGGGGATGAATCCTGCCGTTGCTGAACTCCCCCTGACCTTATTTCAAGTAGGAGCTGCTCTTTTGAACCCCCCTCCAAACATTCGCTGCACTTATAAAGCACAGATTAAGTGTTTTCCTTTCAGTAACCGTAGGTATTTGTATCAGATTTCCTCCAGTCTGAAATAAATGCATTTATATCAGATTTATGCTCCGCGAGTACAAATTTGGGGGGCCCTATAATTTGGAGTCACCCTTTAAATCCCCCGAAGAACAGTGGGCTCTCCGGCACTCACCGCTTTTCAGCCCTCCACTTTTTCAACTCCTTGTAGCAGGAGGCAACGAAAAGCCCAGCCACTAATGCCATTCCCTTCTCTTTTCTTTTTTTTTTTTTGCCTAATTCTTTATACCCAAAACAAGTGTATCCCGGGAGGGGGGGAGCTGCACGGCGACACTTTCTGTTGTGGGTCACTTTATAAAAATAGAGGTCATTTCACAGTCGAAATCTTGACCCATACCCCACCGCCTGCACCGGGGCACCCGCACTGCTGGGCTGCCAGGAAGGTGGTGTTAGGAAAGCAGCAAGGGCATGAGATAGAAATAATTCCACGTTACTGAACCGGCCACTTGGGCAGGCACCTTGCCGTGGACTGGGTTGTCTGGGTTCTCGTCCTGCTGGTACATAGCTGGGATTTAGCTGGACTGATTATTTCCTCTCCTTTCCCGCAGCTCCACCGCTCTAATCTCCCCAGCTGGTTAGTTCTGGCTCTAGCCTTGCTCGAAGGGGGTATGAAAGGATGGGGTTGCCATTAAGAGAGCTGTCACAAGGTAAAGTGCTAACAGGGTCAAGCACAGGTAGCTGTAATGCTACAGCGAGTCCAGATCATCTCTCTAGCCTCTGGAAGCAGTGACAGTGCTCGCTATGTGGAGGTGAAAGAGGCAGTTGTGAGATTTTTATACACAGCTCGGGGGTTGAGGTAAATCTTCCACACATGGATATCACTGGTGCTGCCCTGGGCTTTTTGTTACACCAGTTACTGTCTTGTGGGTCCTTGTTCCTGGGTGGGTATGAGGAGCATTTAAGAAAAAAGAACGAAGCAGAGAACGCAGCGAGGAGAAATCCATGTTCTTCATGTTTTCTGGTTCCCACTTGGAGTTGTTGTAGGGTTTTCCCCCCACACACAAAGATCTGGTGATCAGGAAGGCTCTGAGACCACCACCCCAGTGAACTGAATTCATCAAGAACAACCCCTGGAGCTGTAAAAGGCCCCGGGGTTTGTTTGCAGTTACAAGGGAGTATTGGCATTTAAAACCATATCTGGTATTCTGCCATTGTGAAAAAACCTGTTTCGTTCCCGCAAGCACTGGAGGGGGAGGCAGGTCTGAACCCAGACGAGAGGGCGAAGTGGTGTTCGTCACTCCAAAGATGCCCTAGAAATCCTCCCAGCCCATCACCAGCGTCCCCAGCACAGCTCGGTGCGTGAGCACTGGGCAGGGCTCAGCACAAGGTTTATGGGATGAGCAGGCAGGCAAAGCCTCGCTGCCTTCAGCCGGAGCCGGAGCCGCTTTCACCGCTTTTTGGGAAGTCTGAGCTCCCTGGCAGAGCCCTGGCACCCGGGACTGGGTGGATGGTTCCCCTCCCCACGGTACCAGCCTTGGCTGCAGGAGGTACAGAAGCCACCGAGGCTGAGAGAGGGCAGCGGGACGCCCAGCAGCACTGGGAAGGGTGGGGAAAGCTGTGATGCAGACTGGGGGGTCAGGCAGCTCCTTTTGAAGACTTGTGCTTTGGTGAAGGTGCAAGAGGACGGGAGAATAAAGCAGGTGAGAGTTACCTCCTCTGGGAGACATTGATGGTGTTTTCAGGGAGAGAAATGAGCTCCAAAATAAAAGCTTTTGAGCCTCTAACCCTTGGACAGCAGCAAAGCTGAGCTAAGGACAGAGTCAGTCCTGAATCAGGACCACAGTTGGAGTGACACTCCAGTGCCCATGATTTCAGGGAGAGGATGAGAGTGAAAACAACTTAAATATCCCTCCTTCCTGTGATTTGAGGAGCAGCACAAACGTCAGCAGCAATCAATCGTAGCCAGTTGCAATGAGGAGTCTCAGATCAGTCTCAGATCTGCACACAGAATGCAGCAGACAGGGCTGTTTTCACCTTGGACAAGCAACACCCAAAATCCTTCTCTGGCAGAGCAGAGGTGCCCTCAGCACGAAACAGCAACCAAAGAGCACTGCTCCAGAGGGAAAGGGAAAGTCCTACTCGGTGCATCAGCTGGGAATAGGAGAGAGGTGTAAACTGCACCGTTGGAGGTGGGATGTTAGAGTTAAGCACTAAGAAAGTTATTGGGAAGTTTGCAGCTTTTCCATTTCTGAAAGCTTTCAGGAAGGGCTCAGACTCATCCTTTCAGAGTGATGTAAGCGGAGCTGAGGCTGCCTGGGAGCAGGGCAGGGAATGGATGACCTCCTAAGGTCACTTCAAGTCCTATTTTCCATGATTACAGGGACATCTAATACTTGAAATGCTTTGTAATCAAAGTTGCCCTTCAGATGTTTCGGCGTCTCAAAGCCGAGCAGGAGGACTGGTTCAGTAGCGCAGCTGTGATCTTCCCAACGCATTCCCGAATTCCTGAAACACCAACTCCTCGAGTCAGGTCTGCTGTAGAGAAGAGCAGAGCAGAGCTTGCTCACTAAGCACTGTCTGGGCGAAGCAGGGTAGCCCCAGCTCTCCCGATTAATTTGCAAGGAGACAAATGAGGAAACCTGAGCTAAAGTGTCCTCTGTCCCGAGCTGGGACCCAGCTGAAGCTCACAAAGCGACTTTTATCAGTGGAGACCACAGATAAGGCTACGAGGGTAGCACTGGTGTGGCTGCAATGGGCTGAAACTAAAGGGGAGTGAGGTTGGCATTGTTAATCAGATGGAAAAAGCATCTGCGGGCACATGGCCCTTCTCGAGGTCAGCGCTTCATCAGCCACCTCTGCACATCCCAGACCTGGACTGGCAGGCAAAGGTTCAGCATTTTAGGCATCCATCAGTGGGTAGCACCCAGACAGAACGAAACGTCGACAGCACCCGCTTGTCTTTGGGAAAGCATTTCCACGTATCTGGGGGGTGGGGGGGTTTGTTGGAAAGCTTGGGAGAAATTTGATCATGATGCTGCTGCCCAAACTGCATCACGAGCAGATGCCCTGAAATAACCATAACTGTGAACCCCGGGTCAACATTTAATGTTGCTGGATATTTATTTCACTCTATTAACTTTATATCCTATAGAGGCACTTAATGAGAGGAAAACAAATAGGTTGCACTTTGGAGAAACAAGATATCTGGAGTTGGCTGGGAGCGAGGTACCCAGAATCCACACAATAAAGGCACCAGGATAAACCATTCCGTGCTATTGATTAGCAACTTGTGCTAAGAGTGCAAACTGGCTACTTGTAACTACTACAGTCCATTGCTTGTTACAACAGGCACGATGCTCCCGCATGGGAGAAAAGCTTTTGGAGACCCTGGTGTGTTTGTGTGCTGCTAGAGAAAGGACCGAGCAGCGTGTTAAGCAGTTCCTGTGAAAGTAGTAATTACTCCCTAATAGCACCAAATAGCTTCCGAGCCTTTATCTTCACGCAAAGTAGGTGCGATGCTTTTTACTGGAGAGGAAGGTTGTGCTGGGGAGCTGGAGGACTGCAAGAGCTCAGCTCTATCAGCACCAGGGTAGGCTGGATGTGGCTCATTCTGCTCTCTACAGTTTCCTGGTGCAGGAATACAGGTAGCAGTTGGAACCAGCCTGTGTCGGACACTGTCCCAGCAGCACTTCTCAGAAGAGCAGAGGGGAAAAAAAACCCAAACCCCAACGCTTTTTAGAAAGGAAGTGCAAAACAAATAACCTTTATGTGGAGACACCTCATCACAGTGGGTCTCTAGACATGTTTGGGATGAGCTACACCGAGGGCACGGTGCCAGCACAGCAAAACCCTCTCCCGCACCGAAACCACCGACACGTCAGTTTTGCCATTATTACTGCCATTCCATTAAGGGCTGTTTCTTGCTCAGCCCTGTCAACCAGAAATCCTACTCCTTTCCCACATAAATCCCCGCTGTAGCTGAGCCAGCACAAACCTGGAAGGATACACAGACACACACACGCAGACTCATCCCTCCTCCATCCAGGTGTGGGGGGTTGCTGCTCCAACCAGCTCTGCTCAGCTCCACAGGGAAAGAAAAAAACAACCCCCAAACCAACCCAACAAACAAGGCTGGCAGACCTGAGGGGAAGGTTGTAACTTGTATAACCTCCTGCAAAAGTTCAGGCTGCTCAGAGGGAACCAAGCTGGGGATGGGACTGTGCTCCTCAAGCATGGTCAGTCACGGGGACTGCTCTGCTGCGGGAGCAGAGCTCAGCCACTGCGGGTTAGCCTGGTGCACACATCATCATAGAATGGTCAGGATTGGAAGGAACCTTAAAGATCATTCAGTTCCAACCCCCCTGCCGTGGGCAGGGACAAATTCTGCACTGCTCCTTCAACAGCTCGAAGCTGGGTGCGACAGGGATCCTAAAGCAGCAGGTACACACCTGGTAGCAGCCCCCAGATGGGATTTACACATTAAAATCCACTGGGTCCTTTTCTCTCAGGGGAAATGGGGCAGGTCAGGCACCCCAGAGAACATCTTACCAGGCACAGAGTCACAGTAGAGCTGATGGGAAGTGGATTTACCCCTTGCACTCCGACAGCACAAGTAACATCTGCACAACATCTGCTCTCCTGGACCCAGCTGTGCAAGGGCAGCATGAGGTAGTAGCCTCACTGACCCGTGTCCCCAGCAGCTGCAAAGCCACAGGGAAACACTTCATCACTCAGGACAGAAAAAGCCCAAATGGGTGCTCAGCTCCAGCTGCGGCCCCTCACCCTACATAGGTGGTTGCTGTGCCACCACCCTCCTCGTTATCCAATGCAGCATCACCATTTCCTACTTGTTTTCCACACTCCAGCACCAAGTTTTCTCCTCTTAGTATGAGAGGGGAGGGGGACAGATGCTGTTTGCAGTAGCTAGGGATTGCAGACCACACTTGGGATGGTCAGAGTTGATACCAACAAAAACACCCATGATGGAAGCTGCTGGTTTTGGTTAAGTTGTTCCTCATGTGAGAAAAAGGAGCAAATTGGATCCCTCTAAGTTGTCCCTTCGACTTAACAAAAGAAAAGGTGGCAACTGAGGACGTTTTCCCCCTGTGGAAAGGGGTGCTCTGTGGCATTAAGGTTTAGACTGATGCCAGCTACATTATGCCCACGTTCGTTCTTGATTTCGTGATACAACGCTGTTTAATTGCCATTAATGTAAACATATTTTAAAAGGTTCTTTTCCTGCTCTGCAGGTCAATGGATCTAATGAAGCAGTTCTAAGTGGGTTTGAATTGCTTTGATTAGGTGCTTGATTTCCTGTTTACCTCATGGAAGTGGGTTTGTCCCGCACAGTTAATGTGTATAAAAGCCCTGAAGGATCTGCTGGGCAGCAGAAGGAGCTGAAACCCTCCAGGCAGCTTCAGAGGAGAAAGGTAAGAAGCTCTATGTCTCTCTTTTTAACTTAACTTTTTTTTTTCCCTCTGTAAGATGACAGTGGGAGCAGAGAGTGTTTGTGTCAGGCAGTAGCTGGAGCAGCGCAGGAACAGCTTGTGCCTTTGGCTGAGGTTTTTCTCCAAGTGGTACAAAACTGGCTGTTTTCTCAGTAGCTTTGAGGGACAAGCCCTGCAGCAGCTCACGTGTTGGGTTGTTTCAGAGGAGGGTTCAGGACTATCTGCACCCGTGCAGGGGAACGAAGAGAAATTGTTTCTTAGCTGGGTTTTAGGACCTCCCAACAACAAATAAACTGGGGGTAATGCTTTTCTCAAAGCAATGTTGCACAGGGGACTGGAAGAACTTCATGGTACAAAGATCCTGCCAGTTGCTCCTGTGTTCGTGAAGAAGTTCAACCATAGGATTGAAACAGCACAGGTAGCACAGCAAACTCCAAGCCAGGCAGGGTTAGTAGAGTTCAGCTACTCCAGTTCAGTGCCACACAGGCAAAGGGCTCTTGTCTTAATTCAGAAATGGTTTTTCACCAATCTCTGAAAACAGAAGCTTCTTTTCCTCCCTGTTTGGGTAAATTCTGCAGAGGGGTGCTGCCCTTTCTTAGAATTAAGGCTGCAGTACATTTCCTCTCATCTCATCCCAAATACTGACCCTAAGCAGAACAATATTCTTGTAGAATTCGTCTGTTTTCAGATCCACCAGGGTACCCACTCTGATGTCACCAACATATGAAACAAAAAGAAAAAACAAAGGAAAAGTCTCTGTTATTTAATAATGATTTTTCTTCCCCATTCTCACTTTAAATACTCTTCAGCTCTTTGTATAATGAAATTTACTTCTGCCGTTAACATACTCTGTAATTCTTTGTCTTTTATTGCTTTAGCTTTAAGTATTTCAGGGATTTTACCAGGGTTCAGGACATTACATCTTTGCTTTCAAGAGCATCCCTCAGAACTCGATGTATCTGAGATAATGTAATGCATTTAGTGGTTTTCTCACTTCATAGGAAGGTAATTTTATTTTTAATTCGTAAAAGATTGCCACAATTTTTCCAGAGATAAAACTTCCCACAATTACCAACGAGATCCAAACTTCCAGCTTCTCCCTCTCTCCAAAACAATAACTGGGCTGTTGTAAAGAGCACAAATAACTACTTAGAGGGGTGAAGTTGTATCAGTGTGTGACTGAATTTTTGAAGGATGGGATATCTGAGTCCCGATCTAGACCTTTTCCTGGTGTTGCTGTATTATTCCTGTTACAGCATCTCTCCATTGCAACGCCGCTTCCAGAAACGGCTGTAACAAAGAGTGAGCTGAGGGACAACAAAATATATCTGTGAGCCACGATCAAACCCAAATTCGTACGGAGTTTGCAGAGCTGGAATAGTAATTAAAAGAGCTCAAATGTCCAAGGGCTGTCGAGCCGAGCTGTGGACGTGAGGGCTAGGAACAGCTTGAAACTAATAAATCTTGGAATCTGATCCTGTCAGTGCCGGTGGGATATTTTTCATAACTGATGCTCGCTGACTGTGGCTCCAGTCCCTCCATAAGGCACTATCCATCCCGATGGAGAACGTCCCAGAAATTAGATCAGGCTCCTAAATCCCGCGGCAACGCGGCGAGGGATAAGCTGGATGCCACCGCGACTGAACCGCCCGATCCCAATGTCTGTTCCCGCTCGCATACTCCAGATTGAATCGACCCTTAAAGCACAATGAGGTACCCACAGGGTCAGCTTGTAAACACGGGGGAAGACAAAGCCCTCGCCTCCAGGAATGCGCGACCCACAATGAATTTGATGGTGACAATAAAAGTATAGGGGACCAACATTAAAAGGCACCGCGGTGGGAAAGAGCATTGGCATTGAGAAAGGAATTTAACGGGGAACGGCAGAAGAGGGCTTTGTGAGGATGGAGAAGGCTGCTTGAAGCACGAGGGCTGAAGAAAACACATTTACAAGCCGAGGCACGTGCCCGGCTGCTGCACGTCCCTCTGGGTTCACCGTCCTGTCGCTTCGGTGTCCCGTGTGTTACAGGGGCTGGCTATCCGGAGTGCCCTCTGCTTTTGAACAGAGAAAGCAGCCAAGAAAATGATGTCTTTCAAAGTTCTCTCTCTGCTCCTCGCTTCTCTGGGCTTTGTTTTGATGGAGGAGAATGTCTCGGGGTAAGTGTTTTGGAAAGTTCATCGTGTATTTTGAGCCTTTTCCAGCTCCCCACTGGAGGCACATGGACTCTTTCCATTGGCATCTTGGTAAGTAGGTGAGAACAGGAGTCCTGAGGTAGATCTCAGATAACAGACAGCCACAAGTACAGAGATGAGCAAATGATAAGAGAGATATCGAACTAAAGCCCTGAGCCTTTGAGCCAGAGCCAGGAACTCCCAAGTTTTCCCTACAAACTCCATGGCTCGGGGTTAGGAAGAACAAGCTGAAAGTCAACCAGGAAGAGAGGGTGGCTGGCTGAGAACTAGAAACAAGATGTAATCACCTAACAGGCAGGAGGCTGGGGGGCATCCGGTGTTTGAATGCTACTGAAAACAGGACCAGTTACACAAAGCAGGTATATAATATAGACTTCCCCTCTTTTTCCCTGACTCCTGCTACAAAATTTCCAGCTACCACCTGAGAAGATCCAAAAGAATCCTTATTAGAGCAGTGGGAGTTGCTGCAATCCCAGTTAGTAGAACACAAAAAAAATGATCAGCCTTGAAATGCTTTGTTAAGTTAGTGCCACTGACTGTATCTACGCTGTCAGACCAGCACTGGTCTCAAGATCAGCCCTTGTCTCCCCACGCCTGAAGCTCTGGAGGACACAGGAAAGGCTTCCTTAGCTCTAGGTGTGCAGCTCACTGGAGGAGGGAGCTGAGCACACTTGATGCCTCAGCTCCGAGCCAAAGTCCACGTGAGTCAGGCTACAGCAGGGAAAACCACACCGCTCCAGACTACTGGCCAATATCCCAAGCTCATCTCTTTCCCAAGCTGTCAAACCTTGAGCTGCAACTGTGTTGGCAGCCAGCAAAACAGCCAAGGAGCACGATAGATCCTTCTCGGGGCAGGAAGGGTCACCTGCACGTGCAGAGGTCTAAAAGTGCCCCCCAGACCTCGCGGGAAGCGGGGACCGCGTGGGCCGTTGCCACGACCCGAGCGGAACCCGTGCGACGCGCGGGACTCGCTCTCTCTGTGCTCCAGCGTAAGCCTAAGGACTCCCAGTGCCAGACCAGTGCAAAGACGCTACTCTGAGGCCACCCTGGCAAGCGATTACAGCCGCACGATGGATAGCATGCTGAAGAAGAACTTTGTGGAGTGGTTGCTAGCCAGACGGGAGAAGAAAAGCGAGTAAGTGTGTAGCGTTTCAATGCTCCCACCATCCAAACTTAAAGCTGTCGTCAGCCAACTGATGGCTACAGAAGAATGGAGAGCCGAGGATATTTTTCTTGGAAGGCAACAGTGATTCTCTGGGGAGTCGGTTTTCTTTTTTTTTTTCTTCTTCTTTTTATTTTTTTCTAAGTCCTAGAACCGTTTCTGGTCTGTCGGCACACAACAGCTCTCCTCTCCCAGTCCAAGACCGCCTCCTCCCCTGGCTGCTGGTGGATGGAGAGGGAGGGAGCTGGGGGCTGTGGAAAAGCAGCATTCTGGCCCCATCTTGTGGCATCTCGGGCTGACATCGTCCCGTTTCTCCTTCCCAGCAACATCAGCGAGCCGTACAAGAGGGAGGCTGAGCCCCAAGTACCAGCTGCCAGCGGAGAAAGATTGGAGCCGGGCACCCAGGAAGCCAAAGAATTCTTCGACTGGCTTCTTAAAGCCAAGAAAAATCAGAGGTAAGAGGGGAGAATAGAAAGTCTGGTCACAGGAATGAGGTCCCCAAGCATTTAATTTCCAAAGGAATGTTTTGGGGCAGGTGTCGATGGGAAGAGCATCACATCGGGTAACGAGAGGACTTTTGATTTCAAAAGGAAAGCTGCACGTGTTTCAATTCTGCCTTGTGAGTGAGGAAAAGAACAGCGACCCCCAGCATAAGCCTCCCTAATTTTGACATTTCTGGCAAAATCCAAAATTGAAAAAAGCAGGGCTGATTTGGGGGCTTCTTTTCTTTTGCAAACGTCAGCACAGCCCCATCAAAACCCACCGCTCGATAAGGTCAGAGCCCAGATTTTTGACAGGGCTGCCACAAATCCGCTCCCCTGACATCCCAACGTCCCCGTGAAGGGAGAAGTCAAAACAAAGCGCTTTGACCTAATCAAAACAAAAAACCCTCTCGAAAGAAAACTCTCCAGAGAAAATGAAATGGATGCATTCCTGCAAAACGTTTTGATTGGATCAAATCAACTCCCACAGGGAGTAACAGAGTCCCACTCGCCCGCACTTCACACACTCAGCATGTTGAACCAGAAAAAAAGGAAAAGAGGAACAAAAAAGAACCAAAATGTTTCTTCTCTCATCTGCTACAAGCTCCTACTATAAAAAGCCTCTCACCTAGAAAACCCTGTGGGAGAGATGCTGCCTGAGCCAGGAGGAATCTCCCGGGTCATTTCCACTCTGAGCATCCCCAGTAAAGGGCACAGATTAAATATCTTTAAGCTGTAACCATCTTAAAATCGTGATGGTGACGATATCGGAGCAGGTACCTCTGGGCAAGGTAAGGGAGCCCAGATGGGACGTGTTGCTGCGGCAGCTCGTGCCGTCGTTCCCCAAACCATCTGGCCAGGGGGACGTTGGTGGATCTCGGCGCTGCGTGGCTTTGTGCTGCATGGCTTTGTGCTGCATCAGCACATCCACAGCCTGTTGATAGCCAGCTTCACCTCCCCCCCCGGGTCTTGGCTCATGTCACCAACGTTCATTAAAAGAAAGAGGCAAAATAGATGCACGAGTCCAAAGAGAAACCCATTCTCGGGTGCTTTCTATGTTTAAAACACCCAATGTTTAAAACACCTATGTTTAAAACACCCCAAACACCTATAACTGAATAAGGGGTACTTATCTTTTCTTTAACGTGATGGGGACTGTAGAAAAACTGACAGGTTGCTGCTGCTTAGTCCTCAAATGGTGGCATGAAGGAAAAAAAAGCACTTACCACACACAGCCCACATCATTCAGGAGCAATCCTGGTGTCTTCTGGCAAAAAGAAATAATAGTAAAATAAGGGAATTTCTAACTACAGGGAGTCATGGGACAGTCACCCAGAACAAGAATCTGGGGGCATTTGTTGTTTTTTACAGGCTCTGCCTGAAAACTGCTTTAGAAAGCCGGGTGTGGGGGCTGAGCCAGGGTGGGGGGAACTGAGCAGAGTTATGGTTCACAGAGGTGTCTCGGGCCAAGCGCTCGGAAAATCAGACACCGAGAATTGCCAGCCGTACTGAAAATACAGAATCAAAGACACGAGGGCTTTGAGGGATCTCCAGAGGTCATTCAGCCTGACCTCTGCTCCAAAGCAGGATCAACATGCCCTAAACTTCCCGACAGATGTTTGTCTAACCTGTTCTGGGAGGGGGTTGGAGGGAAACCTTTGATGCTAGAGATGAATCAGCTTGATGAACTTCATTTAAAAAAAAAATAAGAAAAAAAGAATACCGTGTTCTAGTTTCTCCCTTAATCTCCTTAATTGCAAATAATAAAAAAAAAGACTTGTGGGGGAAAGTCCTTCTCAGAAACAAAGGCTTTCCTTTGTGAGTTTGGAGTGTAGCTTCTGCTTCGCTCCCACTCTGCCTTTGTTTTGGTGCCCGCGGGGTCTGTGAGGAGGTGGGGTGCAGGGGGGTGTCACTGGATGGTTCCTTCCCGTCCCCCAAGCCCAACAGACACATTCACTGCTGGGCAGCCCACACGTGCCAAGCTCAAGGGGCTGCTGTGTGCAAGGAGCTCACTGTGTCTGGAAGAGGATAAAGCTTTTTGTGGGTTTATCCGAGTCGAAGATGTTAGAAGACAAGGAAAACAAACTCTCCGGGTGAGCTTGAGGGGGCTGGGACAGGAGGCTGTTTTATCCTGGACCTGAATTGTTGCCTCTCCTCTCTTTATGTCCTGGCATGTTTCTTGCAGTTTTACTTCTCTGGAAGGGTCAGAAGGTTTGAAGGATGTTTTGAACCAGGAGTTTCTGGCGTGGCTGATGACGACTGATCTCTGCAGACCAACGTGAGTGTCCGTTCTACCTACTCCTGTGGTTAGAAGCATCCCTACTGATCCTTTTCCAGCCCCCCGCCCCAGGGGTACTGGCTGCAGTGCTTGTGCCGTGAATTTAGGGTTTCTTTAGGTGACCACTGAGTGCTGATGTGGCCACCAGCTCAGCTGGAGTTGTCTGGAGAGTTAAGAACTCTAGCCAGGGTTTGGTTCAGCAAAAGCATCCTCAGACCATTGGTACAACAAAGATGCTAGAAGACAAATGTCAAAAAATGACTAGAGGTTTGTAAATCCTTTTCCCCCTCTTTTAATGAGAAAAAGGTGTTCCTCAGACCACTTAC
Organism: Todiramphus chloris collaris; assembly: GCA_025345505.1. Classification (NCBI taxonomy): domain Eukaryota; kingdom Metazoa; phylum Chordata; class Aves; order Coraciiformes; family Alcedinidae; genus Todiramphus; species Todiramphus chloris. Next base: position 3,695,039 of record JANVCC010000065.1, on the reverse strand, counting down.
ACTGCTAAGAACAGAGGTCTGAGAGAAACACACAAAGCTGGGGTTCCAAAGGTGCAGGGGAGGCCCCCAAGGAGGCTCAAGGGAACGTGGAGCCCACCCTACGCTTAGTTGAGTAAGACAAAGGCTGAGAGAGACAAAGTCACCATCTATAAAAAAACAAAACAAAAACAGAGCAAGAAAAGAGCTGTTTATGCTAATGGCAAAAGTTGGCACGAGAACAAAAAGGGATGAACTGGCCATGAATAAATGTAGGTTGGAAATAAGAGGCAGCTCTGTGCTAGAGACAATTCCCTGCAGCTTGGGCAGACAATGTGAGCCAAGTGGGCAGCCAGCAGAGAGAGAAAACAAACAACTGGTGAGCTCATACTGCTGCCTTTCCCGCAGAGAAACGCTGATTTGCATCTCTCCCCTCTGCCAGTTGTGGATTTTCTTTCTCAAAACTTGTAGGTACTTTGCCAGGCAGTAACTTTGCCCCATGTCACACTGTCACCTTGGATTTGCAAGGTATCGGAGGAGGCTGGAGGGTAGAGAAGGTGGCAACTTATGCTTGTTTCCTACAGGAACCAAAATGGGTCAAGTGCAGTACTGCAGGAATTGGGTTTTTCTCTCCTCTTTTTGCTGTTTTAGGTCCATGTAACTCCAGAACCTTCTGAGAAGCTTCTTCTTCACGCTATCGAGACAGAGGAGAAGGTGGAAGGTGTCTCCTGTACCCTCCGTCTTGTGCACATTGCGTTTTGCCCATGCAAGCAATAAAGAGCTCGTTCTGAAGCTGAAATAAGACTTGGATTGGGGGATAGGCTATAAAATATCACTAAACTGGTAAAAAAAGAAAAGTGCCCTGCCAAACACGGCTTAGAAGGGTTGCCCTTGGGGTCAAGCAGCCTGCAGCTGAAGGGTGAGGTGGGAAGACCCCCGACTGCAGGACTTGGGGGGGGGGGTTCAGGAGCCAGCAACACTGCTGGGGGGCTGTGGGCAGGGAAGCTCAGCCCGGGCTGGAGCAGAACGAGCCCTGGCCCCGGGCTGGGCCTGCGGGACCCGGCCAAAGGGGGCCCGGGGACTCGCCCTCCCTCCTGACCCCCCCCCCCCCAAACCGGGGGGGGATCCCCACCCACAGAGGGGTCCCAGCCCCTCTCCCGCAACCCCCAGCAGGTCTCTCCCCGCACACGGCCCCCCCCGGTGGGGTCCCAGCCCCGCAGTGCCCCCCAAATCCCAGGGGGACCGGGCCCGAGGGGGGGGAATGGGGGGGGAGGGGGTGACCCCACCCCCTGCGCGCGCGGCAGCGCCGCCCGTCGCGGGGTGATGACGTCAGGAGGAGCGCCGAGCGCGGCGGGGCCGGGATGCACCGGCGGGGGGTGGGAGCCGGAGCCATCGCCAAGAAGAAGCTCGCGGAGGTCGGAGGGGCCGGGACCCGCCGGGGAGGGGGATAGGGAAGGCGGGGGGGACCGGGGCCGTGGCGGGCGGGCCCCGTGCGGGGGGTGCCGGGCCCCACCGGTCTCTGGTGGGGGGCTGCCGAGCTCCGTCGGGCCCGTGGAGAGGGACTGGGACCCACCGGTCTCTGAGCTCCTTCGGGTCCGTGGGAGGGATCCGGCTACTTCGGCCCTGTGATGGGGGATCCAGGCCCGGAGGAGGGGAACCGGGACCCACCGATGCTATGGGGGAAGGGTCCGTGGCTGCCGGGACACAGTGGCCCCGGGACAGGTTGCCAGACCCTGCTGGTGTTGGGTGGGGAGCTGCCAAGCTCCATTGGCGGTCCTGTAGGAGGAAGTCTCCAGGCTCCTTCAGCCCTGGGATTTGGGGTTCCAGGCTCGGTGTGGGGCCATCCCTGTCCTCACATCTGCCACCAGCCCCGCTCCAAGCCCAGGGTGCTCCAAGCTTCCTGGCAGCCTCGCCACTCACCCGGGCCACTGGGCCACATGTCCTCCTGGTTCATTCATCCTTAAGAAGCATCTCCCTCATCCATTTTTGGGTTTGAGTTCATCTGCCCATCATCTCCGTCTCCATCATCCCGTTTTTCTCCTGCAGGCGAAGTACAAGGAGCGAGGGACTGTCCTGGCCGAAGACCAGTTGGCCCAGGTGGGAGATCCAGCCCTGCCCTGGCTGCGGTGGTTGTGAGCCCAGCTGCAGCCCAGGCTTCCTTCCCTCCTCCTCCTCCTCCTCCTCAGTGCCTGGAGCGCTGCCAACAGGCAGGGTGGATAAGAGTGCCACCCGTCAGGCTGCTTTGCCATGGGAGCTGTGGTCTTTGCTACAGTTGGTGCTCTGCCTCCTTCTCCAGCCCTCGGCAAGACCTCCTTTCTGGGGCACTGTTTCTGCCCCATGTACATCACAGAGTAGCTGCTGCCCCCCCTTCTGATCTTATCTCCTGGCTCAGAACAGCCCTTTGCCTCGTCTTAGTTCCACTGTGGTTTGATATTGGCTTGAATTCAGTGTTAAAAACGAGGAGAATTCTGATTTCATTGGGTGATTTTTATCTTGTTTCTGTCCTTTAAGACCCCTGGGGCCATTGGCGCTGGGTGGGCAGCACGGCAGAGACCTTTGTGAGGACTCTGCTCCCTTAGTGCCCGTTGGGAGCTGTGTTTATGCAAAAACTCCATTAATTTAAGACAGAAATGCTTCCTCGCCATTCTCTTTCAGATGTCAAAGCAGCTGGACATGTTTAAGACCAACTTAGAAGAGTTTGCCAGCAAGCACAAGCAAGAGATCCGCAAAAACCCCGAGTTCCGGGTCCAGTTCCAGGACATGTGTGCAACCATTGGCGTGGATCCTTTGGCGTGTGAGCACCGGGGGTTAATGCCTGAGGGTTATCTCACTGTCCTCCTGCTGTCAACAGCTCCAGGAGAAGCTGAAGTTTCCTTGAGGAGAGCTGGTGCTGGTTTGCTTCTTGAGGGGTGGGAACTGGGGGAATGGACCGCTGGGTGTTAGTTAAAAAGAGCAGGGGAGGGGGGAACAGCATCCAAACTGCAGACTCTTTTATACGAAGAGATCCGAGTCCTCATGGTGAGGTCTGCGAGCAGCCCGTGTGGCACCTTGGCTAAGGAAGGAGATCTGTGCCAACTCCTTGTCCCTTTCCCCTTTCTCTCTTGGCAGCCGGTAAAGGATTCTGGTCAGAGATGCTGGGAGTCGGAGACTTTTACTATGAACTGGGTGTGCAGATCATTGAAGTTTGCTTGGCTCTGAAACACAGGAATGGAGGTGAGGGTCCCGCTGCGTCTGGTTTCTGGGAGATACTCAGTGTCGTGTCCTTGTCTTTCACAGATTAGTGAGATGGAGGATTTGTCTTCACCGTCCGCCCCAAAAAGCCTTGGTTTGTTTCTATCCCGTGTTACAGCTACACCAGCTTTAGTGATTCCCCCAGGAATCAACAAGCTCTGCCCTGGTTAGGTTACTAAACCATAACTCGCAGGGTTGTGGGGAAGGAGCAGGGATCAGGGGCAATCTGGGAGCACAAAACCAAGGAGTTTCGTTCTGGGAGCAGAAGCGACTCGATGGTTTTCTCACCCGAGGCTGGACCCTGGGAACGGCGACCGCGCGAAGGCCCCTTGACCGCTCTCGCTGCGGTGATTTCGTTGCTCTGCAGTAACGTTTTCCTCTCCCCTTCTGCTGCCTTCTAGGTCTGATAACGCTGGAAGAACTCCACCAGCAAGTGCTGAAGGGAAGGGGGAAGTTTGCTCAGGATGTCAGCCAGTGAGTGTCTGTACGTTACAGGAAAGGGGAATCGAGTAGCATTTGGGGAAGAAAAGGGGGTGACAGATCTCGGTTGGACTCCAAATTTAACTTCTCATTAACACGTGCTCCACAAGAAATGACTTCACCGTTGCAGACAGCAGCAGTGAGCTGCTCTCCAGGAGCCCTGAGGTGTAAAGGGCTGTTGTCTCAAGCTGGAGATGATTAGTTCCCTGCAAATCCAGCTCTCTTACTGGCATAGTCTGCTGAAGCTGCTGTGATCTCCTGAGCTGCAAGGAAGGACTGGTAACGTGTCGTTACAGAAGCAGATTTTGGGACCTACCTCACCCTCATCACTAACTGGGGCTGAGTCTTAAGGTTTAGCTCTTAAAGCTCAGATGGATGTGTCTCTAACCCAAGGCAGGGGGCGGGGGGGACAACACAGGTATATAAATTAAATTGCTGTCTCAAAATCCTTTTTGTCTGCCAATGACCTGAAAAGTGCAACGAGCTCCAAGGAGCTGTCACTGCAGGTTGGGTGTTCCTCGTAGCTCGAGGCCTTCACGTTAAAGCCCTCACTCTGGCCTCTGCTTGGCAGGGACGACCTCCTGCGTGCAATCAAGAAGCTGAAGGTCTTGGGGAATGGCTTTGGGATTATCCCCGTCGGAGGAACGTACCTGATCCAGTCGGTACCGGCAGAACTGAACATGGATCACACAGTCGTCTTGCAGCTGGCAGAGGTATCAAGGCAGGAGACTTTAAAATACAGGAGAGGGAGCTGTGATGAGACCCCGGGCAAAACTGTCCACGCTCTTCTCAACTATGGGTTTAAGTCTTGAGTAAAAGCCCAGTTGTTTTTTCCTCTCATTTCAGAAAAAGGGCTACGTCACGGTCAGCGAGATCAGGTCCAGTCTGAAGTGGGAGGCGGAACGTGCAAAGCAAGTGCTGGTACGTGTGAGGGTCTCTTGTGCACGTGTAGAGCGACCGGTCCCGCAGCAGGCACTTTGCTGGGGCTGTGTTCTCGGGGCACGCAGGAGATCCTGCACAGGACACGCCACCTAGGCAGAGGTTGAGGAATGGGGCATCTCAGGAGCTGCAGATAACCCTGTGGCTTCACTAATATCCATTAGGACTCGAGTCATGTTAGCTCAGACCCTACGTAAACACGCAGGGTGGGTGCAGCTCGATGGGATTTCTCAGAGTCAAGTTGGGCTACAACATTTCTTACTCAAGCCCTACACCCTCCCTTACTAGAAGCAACGTGGGGTGAATGGCGTGGTCTGTTGTCGATGGCTTCTCAGCCACACGGTTAACGTTTCCCTCCTGGTTTTCACTCTGTAGGAACACTTGCTGAAGGAAGGAATGGCCTGGCTGGACACGCAGGCGGCGGGAGAACCTCAGTACTGGCTGCCTGCTCTCTTTACAGAGCTGTACTCCCAGGAAATCACTCCAGAGGAAGCCAGGGAGGCAATCCCTTGACTGCTATGTGCTGTGCGCCTGCCTAGAATTCTTCTCGGGAAGCTATTTGCATATCACCTGAAACACAGGGACAGTGGACTTGAAATAAAAAGTTTTGTAAAAAGTAGCTTGGAGAGTTCAATAGGGCTAATTCTTACTTGCTTACCTCTGAATTTTCTCCTCTGCTGGGGGCAGAAATGCCACTTATTGCAGACAGCTAATTACCTTGTCACCACAAGCTTCGGAGGATGCAAAGGTGACTCTGGCTAAAGAACCCCAGAGCCAGCAGTGCCACTGCAATACCACCCCGTGCTCCTCTGAACGAGGTGTTGTTCCACTAAGGAGTTACCACCACAGTCTAGATTCTGCCAAAACAAACTTTATTGCACCAAAAAAAAAAAAAAGAAAAAAAAGAAAAAAAAATTTCTTATGTACAATAGTATATAAACAAGGTATCTTAAGAGTGACACTTGTGCATATATTTTCAACTCCAATTAGGTCTAAAAATCTGTTGCTAAAACATCTCTGCCTAGAGCAGTCATTTGAGGATTGTCACTTTGAAATGGAAACATTCAGAAATGGTAGGACAGGCGACATTAGAGCTAGAAAACTAATACTTCTCTCTGACAGCCACATGCTAGTTATGTGAGTAGTGTCCACGATAAGGCATTTTCTCGTTGCGTTGTATCCGTGGATGGGAACGCCACATGCATCACAAACAGCTTTCAGAACCGGCTCTGCCTCGGGAAGGCAGCAGGCCCAGCTCTACCCACAATGCTACTGAACGGTGAGAAACAACGTGACATTTACAACGGGACCGAGGAGGCTGTAAAAGTAGCTGACAGCTCAGGGCTGCTGGGGAGACCCCGCTGTCTCCCCGAGACCTCAAGGTGAACGCCGCTTTAGTTACTCTCATCTGGTCTAGGTGTTGAGTGACTCCTAAGCTCAGCTTTCCCTCGAGGGTTTAACTCAAAATCAAGCCAATGACAGACCCAGGGGAGTTTGCTCACTAAAGGGACAAAAAAAACCCCCCACCAGGCTCCCCAAGTTGTTAACCAACACCTTAACTCAGCTAACGTTTCCATCTTGCAGCTTTTCAGAGCTGCTTAAGCAGCGGTGGCCAAGCTTCCGACTTCTGCCGGGGTCGACGTCAAGCGGAGAGCAAAAATAATTCGGCAGCACACGGGGCCCGGCTTCCCATGTGCCCTGCAACCAAGCTGAGGGCTTGGAAGTTCTCCCACCACCATCAGTCTGCAACGGGGCTGAGCTGGTGGGAAGGTGGTTAAGGAAACTTGGGGGGGAGGGCCCAGGATGATGTGCACTTTGTGCTTCGCTTTCTCGCCAATGCTCCCATAAAAATAATAATAATTAAAAAAAAAAAAGGTAGATTAAGCTCTTTCTCAACAAAAACCAACACTGCTCCAACAAATCATCACCAGGCTCGGGTACCTGGAGAAACAGGGTACTGCACCTGCACCCAAGTGCCAGGGAACGCAGCGTCGCAGCCGGCGCGGACACCTCCCCGAGAGGCCGCCCCTTCGCTCGCCCTCAAAAGCCACCGTTGAAAAACATTCCAAGCTCTGAAGTGTTCAACCCCAACGACACTTGGTCTGCTCGTGCTCGGCCAGGTTTGGCAAAGGAATTTGTCAGGAACAAGGAGTACACCTCTGGGGAACCCCTTCCAGAGCCAGCGGCTTCCTAAACCAGAACTGCCCCTTTTTCTAGCGTTTCAATCTGGTGGATCGAGGTGGCAGGAGGAAAATAAAATAGTATGCTGAGTAGAGAGGTGGAAAGCAAAGAGTAGTTCAGTTAAGGAAACAAAACAGCTCCATTCAGAGCAGCCCAAAGGAAGTATTTCTAGAATGCTAAATTCAAATCAACACCTTAAAAAATATATATATAATACACAAAGGAGATTTATTTTTAAGTGCTCCCCCCAGGCCCGTCTCTGCCCAGTGAATTTTCTCACCCTCCCTTCCCCAAAACACCAGGATAATCACACCCTGCACTCGACTTAGGGGGTTTCTTGATGTTTCCACTTTTCATCCACCCCCTGGAGCCTGAAGTCTCGGTGGACGAAGTCACCCAGGCCACGAGTAAAGCTTTCAGAAAGGAGCCCAGATTCCACCACTGCTCTTTTTATCTTTGGTCTGTCTAGAACAGCGTCTAGAAGAACGACATCAGGTAGAGAGGGCTCCATCTCTCCCAACCCACACAAAAAGGGTTCTCCTGGGTGCCCGTGGGCCCTGCCAGACCCTGGGCTCATCGAGCACTCCCACAGCTACAGCTCCACGGTCAGCGTGGCCCCAGGAAGGGGCTCACTGTCTAGGAACAGAAAAGCTGTAAAGAGATTCGCAGTCTAGAGCTCATTCTTTAATCAAATGGAGAAGGGGGGAAAAAAAAAAAAAAAGGAAAAAATAAAAATAAAACAAACTCAAAAAAAAAAAACCCAACCAGTGTAGGTGTTTCCAAAAAAAATAACCTGATGCCACATGCTCCAGCTTTCTAGCGTAGTACCTTTTAAGAGTAGCCTGTCACAAGCTTGGCTTTGTCTAGCGTGAAGTCGTCCCATTCAGCGTTACCCGCCAGAGCAGGAAGAGGAGAAAGGAGCTAATCCCAGTTTTCTCCGCTCTGGCAGCAGTTTGGTTGTCGAGTCTGTTGGGGTTACTCTAGAGTGTGAAGACAGAACATCCCCACGGCTTGGCCTCGCCACCGTTAACGCAGCTCTAAGCTTTAGAGCAACCTTGAGTGTCTGTCTCTGTCTCGGAGGAGCTGCTCTCAGAGTCTATTTCTGTATTCTCCTGCTGGTGTTTCTCTTGCACCTTCTGCCGAATTCCTTGCAAACGCACTAATAGGGACTGATAGTCAAAGTGGCCTCGTTTCTCACCAAAAGGATCCTGGAAGAAAACCAGATAATCCCGTTAATACCGACCGTTATCCTTCTGCTGAGAGGCAGAAAGAAGAAAGCTGAGTAGTAACTGGGCAAGAAATGGCCAAAGACTTAAGGGTTAAATCCCAACTTATGATGGAGAGGCCCCTTAACTTGCCACTCTGGTGGCAGAGGTTGAAGACTGATGATAATTTGTGTTTGGAGCCTCCTTTGGGAAACCTACAAGCCCCAGCTACCTTCAAATCCAGCTGGAAGCCTGAGCAGACGTGGGTTGGTTTTCTACTACAGCTTGGGGGAAGTAAAGGATTCCAAAGATTTGCCTCAGGACCACACCAGGGGAGCAAGGAAAACGTTACAAATGAAATCTCTAAAATCCAGAAGCCAAAGACTTGACCACACTTTACATTCGTGCCACAGAGCCTGTCCAAACGAAAGCATCACTGTTCTCCTTTCTCTCCCCCAGCTGAGATGCAGCCAAGTCAGAGGCACAAAATCTTTGAAGATCATTTAAGTTTTGCTGCTTTAACCCTCAGCCCAGGTCGAAGCCACGCTGCCAGGGTTACATAAGGTGGTGCTGGTGGAGTTTACACTGTCCTGTCTGATGGGAATTTTTGGTGAGAGTTAATAAGACAGCACATCTGGCAAGCACTCAGCTGATACTGGGCCTGGAGTGACCTCATCTGAAATACAGGATAACGAGGAGAACAATCCCACCTCTCCAGCACGTTGTGTTCACCCTCCCTGCACTACTGTTTATAAGCGAGGCAAAAACCAGGCATGACAGTCACTGCCTCTGGGAACTGAGCAGCACACAGTGATCTTCATAAACCCTGGAGAAAACAGCTGAGTCCTGGCTGCTTGCAGAAGAAACATGAGTGGGCCACCCCTGACAATCTTCTAACAGCACCAGACTTCACTACAGAGCCTTTAGTTCAACATTCTCTACAGCTCTAAGTCAGGCACAGAGCTTCCTTACAGGAATTTCTCACTTTCAGTTGATGAATTCCACAGCCAGTGATGGCACTGACAGGAAAAAAGGACTCTGAGACACAAGAACATTAAATGAGCCACCTCCATCTTTTCTTAGCAGTGGAATTTCTCAACGAGTCAGCCAAGAGGTGGCTGACAGGAAGGAAGACACATCTGTTGATATGCAAATAGTTTGGCAATCTCTTCTTTGAAGTCTCTTTTCCAGCAGAAATAAGCTCCTGTATTCAACCTGTCTAGATGAGTCTGGTGAACTGTCACTGCTCCTGCACCCCTTCCTCCCCCAGGAACTTTTGACTCAGTCACTTCTAGGGAATGTCAAAAAACCCAAAACGTTCCTGTCTGCTGTATGAGCCAAAAAAAATCTTAGGAAAAGAGAAATTCTAGCAGAAACCCAACAGGAAAATACTGCAATGGAGTTCAGTTGCCACCAGCATCAGATAAGCTGCACGTGCCCTCCCTGCTTAGCACCAAATCCACATGGGAGTCAACTGTGCTGGTTCTACTGCTGAAAGAAGAACCTGCTTGTCTGGAGAGCATCTCTGGTCCAGCACTCTGAACTCTAACAGCCTTGAAAACACTGTGTGCATGCTCTGATCTCAGGGAAGGCGGTGATTTATCCCCAGGGATGGTTCAGGTCTCAGTTTCATGATTGAAAGTTGGAAGATAACAGTTCATAGAAAAGACCCAGATCCACCCCCACATACCTCTAGGTGCTGCACGTTGTTGTTTGTCAATAACCCTTATCTAAGGCTGTGTGTTATCAACCAGTAAACTCTGGCACCCACCTGCATTGTCTGTCCTTGGAGATAAAGCCTCTCTTTACACACCCCTTCATAGAAGTCGTAGTACTCCATGAAGGATTTCTCCATTACACCCCTGAATGCAACGAGAGAACAGTCAACGCCCGACGACAACGTTACAGCAGTCACATCACCCAGGGTCACCTCATCCCACCCATCTCCACAGCAGTCACATCAGCCAGGGTCACCCCACAGCAGTCACATCACCCAGGGTCACCCCATCCCACCCATCTCCACAGCAGTCCCATCACCCAGGGTCACCCCAACCCACCCATCTCCACAGCAGCCCCATCACCCAGGGTCACCCCATCCCACCCATCTCCACAGCAGTCACATCAGCCAGGGTCACCCCATCCCAGCCATCTCCACAGCAGTCACATCACCCAGGGTCACCCCATCCCAGCCACCTCCACGCAGTCAGCACGGACACCATACAGGGTGTCACAGGCGACTGCCAGGACACGGAGAGAACTGGATGGAGGCATCACTGCCACTGAGGAGACTCTGCATGTGCTTCCCCAGCAGCTGTGCTCCCTTCTCTCCCAGATAGATTCTCTTTCCCCCTCCTCCATAAGACAAGGCACATTTATCCTCAAGCACACAGGGCAGAGGCCGTGGCCACCGTGCACATTAACAGGGCCTTTGTCTTCGGGGGCAACAAAACGATTGCTCTTCCCAGAAGCAACTCTCAGGATCTCGGGGAATAACATCCAGGGAAATTTATCCTGCCTCCCCACACCCACTTGGTGCTCCCTCTGCGCTCCCGGCCGTACCGTAATGGCTCAGGACAGGGACACTTTCCTTCCAGCATGTCACACACTGCTACTCGGATGGTCTCGTGCCGAATACACTCGTTATAGTTCTTGCTGTCTCCGGGGTGCCTCTCCTGCAAAGAGAATTTGGGTGTGAGCCCATGGGACTGCAATGGCTTTGTCCCTCCCTCCCGAGCCTGGTGAATCTCACTGCTGCACGAACCCGCTACGGCTCTGTCCGTTTGCTGCAGGCTGAGCTGATTCCTGCTGTGGATGAAAAGTTGGCAGGATTTCACAGGTCTCCAGAGCCTCAGACTCACAGGGCTGTGGCAACAGGGCAGCTGATAAAGTTAGCACAGAAACCTGCCTCTCTCTCTCTCTCTCTCTGAGATGCTGGAGCCCGTGAAAACCCGAGCAGCTCAGTTCCCAGGAGACAGCGTGTCCCAAGGAAGCCATTTCGGGAGCTGTGCAGCAGGGAAGTGATGCTCCATCCCATCTCCCAGCAAATTTTTGGATGCCTCGCGTTCTTCTGTTACCTCACACGTACGTGAGCGAGGCAGGCTCCAGTTCAGAGCTGGTTTGTAACTCCCCCTCAAGCTCTGACTAGAGGCAGAGCAAGCTGGAAAAGAGCCAAGCGACATAACCTACTTCTGTCCCCGTTTCCAGAGTGGAATTTGCCACCCAGAGCAAGGCCTGGAGGGAAGAGACAAATAACCAGAGAATGAGATATGATCCACCTCAAAGTCTCACCTGCTCAAAGCCGGGTTCGTTGTGATAGGGGTTCTCAGTCATCAGAGACTGGATGGAGATGAGGACTGAAGAGATACTCTGTGCTGGGCTCCACGCAGGCCCAGTCCAAGTGCTGAGGGATCAAAACAGAGAAGAGCATCAATTAACAACGCAGCACTGGCTCGGGGAGCACCATCCCTCCAGCTACCACAGATCAGCCAGCCTGGGAAAGCAGAGCTGCACCTCACGGAAAGGCCAGAGGCAAAGAAACACCGGCTGCAGATGCAGCAAGCACCAGCCACTGAGAAAATGTTCAAGGTCAAAGCGGTTTCTTCTCTCAACCAAAGGAGAACTTGAGCAAGACGAGAGGGGCTGGTAAACCTCACTGCAGAGCTAACACACCCGGGGCACCACGCGGGCCTCGAGGAAAAGTCATTGCTGAGCATTTTCCAGGGAGCTTTACAGCTCCGGCTATCGCCTCAAACAGCAGCCCAGAGCAACAAGCTTCCAGCGCTGGGCTAACTCAAAACCAGTAACTCTGAAGAACTGAAATCTTATTTTCAAGACTCCAACAAGCCCATCTCTGGTGCAGCCCGGACCGCAGAGGGGGTGCCACCTGACACACCGACGGCTGCTCCGCGGCAGGAACGAGGGGCCCGTTTCACAGGATCACAGAATCACTCAGGTTGGAAAAGACCCTTGGGATCATCATGTCCAACCATTAACCCTGCTCTACAAGTTCACCCCTAGACCATCTCCCCCAACACCACATCTGAGCGATGCTGAAACACATCCAGGGATGGCAACTCAACCCCCTCCCTGGGCAGCCCATTCCAATCTCTCACCCCCCTCCCTGGGCAGCCCATTCCAATCTCTCACCCACCTCCCTGGGCAGCCCATTCCAATCTCTCACCCCCCTCCCTGGGCAGCCCATTCCAATATTTCCCTACCCTTTCCATGAAGAATTTTTCCTTAGTGTCCAGTCTAAACCTCCCTTGTTTCAGCTCGAGGCCGTTCCCTCTGGTTCTGTCCCTAATGACCTGAGAGCAGAGCCCAGCACCAGCCTCTCTCCAATGTCCTTTCAGGCTGTTGCAGAGAGTGAGGAGGTCTCCCCTCAGCCTCCTCTTCCTCAAACTAACCAGGCCCAGCTCCTTCAAAGGCTCCTCATAGGATCTCTTCTCCAGCCCCTTGCCCAGCTTCGTTGCCTCCTCTGCCCCCGCTCCAGCCCCTCGCTGTCTCTTGTGCTGAGGTGCCCAGCACTGGACACAGCACTCGAGGGGAGGCCTCCCCAGGGGGACACGTGGAGCAGCCAAACTCTCCGTGCAGAACCAGAGAAGCAGGAAAAGCTGCTCTGCTGCTCCCCCTTCGTAGCCTGGCTGCTGATACAGACCCGTCTCCCCACCAGCCCCACCTACACTCTTCCTAAACCCTCTCTGAGCTTGTCTGAAGGCCAAGGCTCTTTGGTCACTCTTCCATAATTTCCCTTCCACCCCAGTTGCACCATCTGGGGTCGGGCACATGGCACCCAGAGTGGTTAAATGCAGCGGGACCTTAAAACTCGAGCTGGTGAAGAAGCAGCATTTGCAGCAGAGGAGCCCGTTTGGAGCAGCAGCAACAGGAGCAGCGCTCGTAAATCACGACACCTACCCCTCGGCCCCAGGCGCTACCGGGAGCTGGAAGCCCCGAGCAGTCAAACAGCTCTCCAGGAAGTCCTTAGTGGCTTTCTGATTGTATTTATTTCTTTTTTTTTGAAAGCCACATGGGAGAGAGGAAATTAAAACCGCAGAAACCTACGTTCAAAAAACCCCAAAGCCATCAAGGATCGAGCTGCAAAGCGCGGAAGCGGAAGGAACGCGGCGCTGGGTCCGAGGCTTTGGAGGGGAAGGGGGAGAAAAGCGGCAGCGGCCGCTCCACGTGGCGCTTCCCCCGCTCGGCTCTCAGGTGCTTTGAACAGCCAAGACTTCTTTCAGTCGAGGGATTTGTGCTGCTGTACGACTCCGACTCCTCACACGACTTCAGGGAAGCCAACGGCGCGTCCAAGCGCGGCCCCGGGGGGGGGGGGGGGGGGGGGGGGGGCACGAAAGCACCGAGAAGGACGCGCGAGGCGGAACGCAGCCTGCGGCCACCTCCTGAATTCCCAGCGAAAGAGCCAAAGTCTCCTCTTACCCCAGAATACTCAGGCAGACTTTCCCATTGCGGTAGAAGTTGGGGTTAAACCTCACTGTGTTATTTCCCGTTGTCATCAGTTTGACCCGTGGTGGGTGGATGGGATAATCTGGAGGACAGCGAAACAGGAACAAGAAGAAACCCCCTTCATAAGGCGTGTCAAATGGGCCTGTGATCAATGCATGAATCTGGAAAACAAAAGCCCGTCTTGCGCCACCGCTTCAAAACTCGTGCAGCACCCGTCACAACCGTCAGCGAAGCCGAGCGAGGGCAAAGAAACCTCCACCCAGGCAGCAGCATCTCCCCCCAACACCCCGAGCCTCCCTCCTCCCCGCGCTGCCAGAGCTGCTGCTGCTGCTCCTTTCTCCCCCCCACGTGCAGAGCAGGTTTTCCAGCTCCAGGTTTGGCCGGAGGCCACACCAGCTGCCTCCCATCCAAGCTCGACACCGGCCAAGCCAGAGCGAATCCTGGTTCAGATGGGAAGCTGGGCTTTTAAAAAAAATAAAAGAAAAATTTAAAGAAATAAATTCAAACTAAAAAAAAACCAACGTAAAACGAAGGAAGACTTCAAATAGGAAATCAGCATCTCGTTTCAAAAAGGAAAAAGAAAAAAAAAATAAAGAAAAATCAATCAGAATCTCTGCCAAAAGTCGAGCATTCCTCAGTTTGATGGTCCCATGCTGATTCGGTCTCACTGAAACCAATCCCTCCATTTCCTCTGCCAGGATCTGAAATTCAGCCCCTATTCTCTCCGTGCTAATTACCCTCCAAGATCCCAGTTGTATACCAGGAAATCTACTCCCCTGGGGCTCTTCCGGAAGCGATGTGAGCAGTCTCCTTTCAGGATCCTCTCACCTCCCCAGGATTTCAGTTCAGACCCCAAAGGCTGGTGTTTCACACACCCGTGTTTCCCCACCCAGGGCACCTTGGCACCCGCAGCCCCCACGGCTGAGGGAGGGCAGAGCTGCAGAAGTGCCCTGGGTGGGAGCTGCTGGTGCAGAGACAACTCCCTTTGTGCCACCTCCAGCATCCCAGAGGTCCTCAATCGGGCAGGCGTTTCCATGGGGGGGATTTGGGGGAATCTACATTGGTCAGGGGGTGGGAGAAGTGTGCAGCAGAGGGAAAAAACCCCCAAAGCGACCACCCCAAACGTGCAGACGCGGCTCTTGGGACGCAGCATGACCACAGCAGGTGACACTGCCTGGAGAAAGGGCAGCACCAGCAGAGCAAGAACACGGTCTGAGGAACCTCTGCCTCCCAGCTTGTTGCATTCTCTCCAACATGATGGGAAATTCCCAGTCCTGGAAAAGCTGAAAAGCCAGGAGGGGAAGAGCCTGGGCAGGAGAGGCCGTAGCCATGCCCGTGTCCCTCGGGAGCAGGTCTGCTGGAGGGGACGTGGTGGGACCGGCTGCCTGGGTCAGACCTGCAGCAACCCCGGGACCTGTGAGATCCCAGTGGGCAGCTCCACAGCAGGACAGGCCCTGGGTGTGGGGACACAGCTCTCTACCAGCTCACAATTAAACATCTCCAGTTTCCACAGGTGGATTAGACACTCCAGCAGTGCTGGGGCTAAGGGACATCTCATTTCCAGCCTCTCCAAGAAGCCCCCCATGGCCAACAGCTTTCCAGGGAGCTTCTTTCAGCTGCACTATTGATTGTTTCAAGCAGCAGAAGGATGAAACGAGCTGGATCAGCACCCCACTGGTTCACCAGGCCACTAAAGCAGAGCTGGCTTTGTCTGGGGAAGCTCCTCAGATCCCTGTGCTGGTATCTCTCTGCAGAACCAGTTTTCTTGAGAGCTTCCTCCCCTTTTGAAGGCAGCCCACCTCAGAGTCACCAAGAGAAGTGGAGGAGCCTCATGATGCTCTTGCAAGACTCCCCCTGAACATCTCTCAAAACATTAAGGGAATGCTCCTTTTGGTCAACCCCACCAGCAGCAACACGGAGAGAAGCGGGAAGTTGAACCAGCTCCAAATCTTCTCTTACCTTGGTCATGTCGTGGGGATCAGGCACAACAAACATTCCCGGGGGCGGCTCCTTGTAAATGGACATGATATCCCTGAACAAAGGAAACAGGAATTAGGCAAGATCTCCCTTGGCGTTCATCGGCCCTCCAGGGAGGAACCTTCTAGACGACGCAAAGGGACGGACTTTTAAGATGGAAACTCACAACTCCTAAAGAGTTAAGACATATTTCTCCTGCCTCTGATCATTTTCTGGCCGAGCTCTGTCAACTTCTGCCCCAAAGTAGCTGAGGCTCTTCGAGAGCAGAAGCAGTGCTCGGCGAGTCGACACGCCAGGCATCAGCCCAAGCTCACCTCGACTACCTGCTGCCTCACGTGCTACCGCAGATCCGCTCCAATGCATAAATCTTCGACCACAAACTTCCCCCCAGGCAGCTGTTGAAAAGTTCTCTGGGGTGAATTTTGTTGTTTTAAAGGATGACTTTTCCTCCCTGCGTTTTCCTCCTTCACGATCAGGCTGTTCACAGGATCCCCGTGGCACACCCAGTCATTTGTTTTCCCCAAACACACCGTGACTCAACCGCCTTTGGGGATGTTACCACTCTGAGAGACCTGGGGTTAACCAGGCAGCGGGTTCAGGAGCAGCTACGATGCACGGACACACTCACGACTTCATCGCCACGGCCTCGGGAGCGTGGACTCCATGAACCAAAATGTAACAAATCACCTGCAACCCCATGCGGTTCACAGCTACACAGAATGGCTCTGGTTACCTTTCATCACCAAAAAAACCCCTCCCTCCCATAATCGGAGCCATGTCGAGCTCCCAGAAAAGCTCCCACTCAATCTTCCCAGTTGGGGAAGCAGCGGAGCTCCAAGAGGTTTCGGGGCGAGAGCAGGAGGAGAGCCTCACCCTCCTGCCACCGGTATGAAGTCAGTGCTTTCGGCGTTTGGATTGGAAAGTGCCCAAATAATCTGGTGCCATCTTTGGAAGACATTATACAAGCTCTAGAACAAGGATGAGTGAAAAGCCTGGCAGGCAGCAACACTTGCTCCGAAGGGAGAGGAAGAAGTTGTTGAGCCAGTGCCAGCACGTCTAACAACACAAGGCCGTCTTGCTCGTTATATCGAAGGGTATCGAGATGCCAGGTTTAACCTTCAAAGAGTCAGAGCAGCCAAATGGGTGGGCACCAGCGGGGAGAAGGATCACTACAGGCTGGGTCAGTATAAACATCTTAACCCAATTTCTGACAGGGAGTGAGAATCCTGCTCCCATCTCCCTCCGTTTAACAGCAGCTCTGACGAGCAGCCAGCAATGCCGGGGGCAGGATTCGGGCTGGGCACCAAGGGGCTCTGCTGCCAAACACCCTGATAACAGCAGATGGAGAAGGACACCCCAGATGGGGGTACAGGGGTCTACGGGTCCAAGGCTGGTGAAGTGCGAGGCTCCATCTTCACCCCAAGCACCTGGGCAAGGAGAGTCCCAGGGCATGGGAGGGACCAGAGTCTGTGCCCAGGAAAGCCCCAGGATGCCAGGGGGGGCTGGGGCCTGTGCCAGGCCCGAACCCAGCTCCCCAGGACCGCTCGGGTGGGGTGGGTGCCGAGGCCCAGGGGACAGTCACTGCCTCCAGGACACCGGGCACGAACCAAGTGACGCTGCTGCGTTACAAACCTAGGCCCCGTGCCCACGATCCGCCCGGGCAGTCCCCGAAACAGCCCCCGGGGGTTCCCCGGCCCGTGCCAGGCTGGGCCCGGGACGGCCCGAGGAGGCCGGGCAGACGCACGGACCGGAGCCGCCCCCTGCCACGGGAGCCGGAACCCGCAGCCGCCGGGCCGGGCCGGGCCGCGAAGGCTCCGCCGCTGCCGGGACAGGGCGGTTCTCACCGTTTGATCCGCAGGAGGCAGGCCGGGCTGGGCCGCTCGCTGTCCCAGTCCCCGCTGACCGTCGGGTCCCAAAAGGCGGAGTGCGTGAGAAGCGCGGCCCCCGCAGCCGCCGCCGCCGCCGCGATGGGGGCCCCGCCGCTCCCGGGGGCGACGCCGGCGCCCGGTGTCGCGGCGCCGAAACCCGCGGCCGCCCACAGCTCGGCGGGGATGAAGACACCGGGACTCCCCCCGCCGCCGCCGCTGCCGCCACC
>JANVCC010000065.1:3654580-3669533 GCA_025345505.1 Todiramphus chloris collaris | reverse complement strand
CTGCCCAGGGAGGTGGGGGAGAGATTGGAATGGGCTGCCCAGGGAGGGGGTTGAGTTGCCATCCCTGGATGTGTTTCAGCATCGCTCAGATGTGGTGTTGGGGGAGATGGTCTAGGGGTGAACTTGTAGAGTAGGGTTAATGGTTGGACACGATGATCCCAAGGGTCTTTTCCAATCTGAATGATTCTGTGATCAGCCACTCTCCCGACAGACAAACTCACTCCTCCGTCTCTGGAGGAACCATCAAGTGTCAAGGGCAGCAAGCACAAAAACACAGCTCCCACTTTACCACATCAAAGCCTCACCTGTACAGTCTGCACCTCAGGCCTGCTGAAAACAGACACGGAAACTGGTCTGGCCAGAGCCCTGGAACAGCAGCGGAACTGAAGCAAAACACAAAACAATTAACCCCTGGGGCTGGACACGTCTGTGCTAATCCTGGAGGGAGGGGAAGGAAAGCCATTATTTTATGAAAAAGAGTTTTAGATTTATTTATTTTTCAACACCCCAAGAATGAAATGAGGTGTGTATAAGTCCAGGCTTTCTAGTTTAGCCAGTTGGATGAAGTCCCCAAGTGATACCACCACAGAGCACACTGAGCACAGCAAGCAGTGTATCTGCTACAGCCATTCAGTCGTGACTAGAGTTCTACAGACACCCTGAGAGAAAGGGACACTTGAGTTTCTCTGCCATTCTTAACTTCTCTTTAGAGAAGCCCTTGGGCCTGCAATTCAATGTAAGATGGTGGGTATCGTCCTCTGGTCACCAGAGGTCACCTTGTTTCCCTTCCTTGTTGAAACCCTAGTGAAACAAACCCCACACAACCCCGACTCAGCTGGGAGGGTTCAGGATAGCGTTTTGAATGGAGGACCACCGAGAGAGGCTCCACAGCCCTGTACCCCACCAAGTCTTATCACACTCCTCTGGGGAAAGGTGACTTACCAGAGCTGGGGAGCCGAGGAGCGCCAGAGGAGTCTGCATCTTGATTAATCTATTACAAATAGAAGGGGGGGGGGGGGAAACATAATTAGGAACGGCAGCGCTACAGTCACCAGACACCACCCCTCTCTCGGCACTGCCACCCAACACTTCGAGCTGCGCCCGGGGCTTTTCCCCACCGCCGCCCTCCCTCCGTTAACCCTCCTCTGGGCCCTCCCAGGGCAGACTCAAGAGCTCCGCATTTCCGTCTCCCCCGGCGCGCTCGGAGCCCCCACCAAGGGCCGGCCGAGCCCCGCGGGGGCAGCGGGAACCCCGCGCTTATCGCGCCCGCCGCCTCCCAGCGAAGGGCACCGCAGGGCCGGGCCCGACTCCGCCGACCGCCCGGGCCCAGCGCCACCCTACGGCCGGCAGAGCCCCCCCCCGGCAGCGGCGGCGGCGCCCGAAGCGGAGCCGGGAGCGGGGCCCGGAGCCGGTCCCACCTGCGCGGGGTGCGCTCGGGGCGGCGACGGCGGCGGCTGTGAGAAGAGCGCGGCGCCCCCGCCCCGCTCACCTTGCCGTGTCCCCCCCGCGTCCTCCGCGCTCATTGGCTGCTTCCGCTCACGGCGCGCGGCAGCCTGGGACAACATCCGCGCTTCCCATTGGCTGCCGCTCGGCCGGCACCTCCTACCTGCATCCGGGATAGCGCGACGCGGGGAGGAGGGCGGTGTCGCTAACGCGGCTTGTCATTGGCTGGTTATTTTCTGTGAGTCGCTGCTGATTGGCTGGAGGCTTGGAGGTCTCCTAGCGGACCGTGAGGCGCTCTGGGCCGCGCCTTGCACCATTGAGGTTACCATAGAGGTGGCGGCGGCGGGCGGGGCCCGGGCCGCGTTCTCCGGTTCACCGGCGGCTGCTGCGCCCGCCCTGCCCAGGCCCGGCCCCCGCCCCCCGGGCCCCCGTTTCCCCGTTCCGAGTCTCTCTTAAAAGATCATTTTGAGCCTTTAAACGTTCTGCTGTCGTTTATTAAAGTGCCGGTTCAGCCGCCGCCCCGGAGAGGGGCCGGGGGTCGCCGCCCGGCCGCGGTTCAGGGGCGAGACCCGGGCCCCCCCCTGAGCCGTCACCGGCAGCCCCGCCATTGGGTGAGCCGGGCCCGCCCCCGCCCGCCGGGGTGCCCCGGGGCAGCAGAGCGGCCGGAGGGGCCTCCCCAGAGCCGCAGCTCGTTACCGGGGCTTTGCCGTTCCCGCTTTGCCAAACTCCCTTCGTATCCGCCCGCTCCCCGAGCCCGCCGGCCCAGGACAACCGGCACTGCTATCCCCGGTCTCTCCCCACCCCGCAACCGGAGCGCCGGCCGGAAAGGCGGTACCGGTGCTGGGGTCGCTCCCGCACCCAACTACAGGTCCCAGCAGCGCGGCCGGGGCCGCCCAGGAGGAGGTGAGACGGAGCGGGGGCTCCGCCTGTTCCTGCTTCTCCGCCTTCCCGCAGCCCCGGAGGGTTCCAGCCGCGACTCTCGGTGAGTGGGGCGCTGCTGACCGGGTGCCGCGATACCCCTCCCGGCAACGGGTGTTCCCCTCGGGGGCCGAACGGGAGGCTGGGGGTCGGGATGGGAAGTCGGGCTGCGAGGCTTCTGCGGCCGCGATACTTTCACTTTCGTTTCCCGGGGGTGCCGCACCCGGGGCTAGGGGGAAAACGAGAGCTCGGGCCGATCTTCGCCCTCCGCCGCGACCCCCCCCCCCCCCGGCACCCGGTGCCGTGGCGTCCCGGAGTCCAGCCGCGGCTGGAAGTTGGTCTCGCTTGGGGAGGGGGAACCGCTGGTTTCCCGCATCCCCGGGACGCGGCAGAAAACGGCAACAGCGAAAGAGAAGGGGAAAAAAAAAAACCGAGAAAGTCCTCGGAGAAAGGCGGGGCTGCGAGCACCGGAGGAAGCTCCGGGGAGATGTGAGAAGCTCCGGGCTGGGTGTGCGTGTTCGGCGTGAACCTCCCGGAGCTCTGCCCGTCCCCTCCGGCCCCTTTCCTGCTGGTGACTTGGGAGCTGTTCCCGTAACAAGAGTCGGAATGTTAGTAAAATGTCCTCCCCCCAGCTTCCTGCCCTTTTCTCCTGGAGCTCTGCACGGTTGGTCTCCTATTTTTTGGCACAGAATACAGAGAATCTCCTGGGTGATGCCAAAAACGAAACCCCAAAAAACCAACCAGGTTCCAGGGAGTTTATTTCCACATGAACCTTTGGATTGGAGATGACAGATGACCTGGGGTGGCTGTTCACCTGAACTTTCCCTCTTCTCCGAGGTCAATCCTGACTCACTGCCACTGTCACTAAGATCAGCTGAGAAGGTTCTGCTGTAGGTTCCCAGGATCGAATTGTCTGGGATTGACAGCAGGGTTTTCTCAGCAATGATCAACCCCTGGAGAGGTCACCAGGGCCAGAGCCAGGCCACCTACAAGACGCAGTGGCAGAGGGTGGTTTGGTGCCCCGTTTCCAGCTCCGGGGTAGTTTGGGTGTTGTTTGGAGCAGACCCACCCAGTGCAGATTTGCGCCGCGCAATTTACAGCGTCACAAAGTTCACCGTAGAGATAACTCACTCAAAAGCTTTGGTGCTGTTTGTTGACCCTGCTGTCATGCAACATACTCACTTCGATGTGCAGACTCATCTTGCAGTCCCAGCATGGCAGTCACGAGCTAGAACAGCCTCGGGACACAGGCTTGCAAGACAGAGCTGCTAGGACCTGTCTAACCAGAATCTCCTCTGGTCCTGCTCTCCCCTGGGAGATGAGCTTAGCAAGGTGCCTCTCTTCTCTTGGAGCCAGGAAGCTGAAGAGGAAAGGTACCTGGAGGTCAAGTTGGATTGAATGAGAAGATGGAGAGGCTGTTGAGTTTGCTTATCACCAGCGTGAGGGTGTCTTGCAACAGCCTCGGAGGTGGAGCGTGTTAGGGCTGGGACTGCACGAGTCTTGGCTTGCGTGGTAGATTGTAAACTGCTGGCTTTGTCTTGTGCCAGCATCAGAGCGTTTCACTGCTGTGGCAAAATCTCTCTTCTTCTCAAGCGATGTGCTCAGCTCCAGATTTCAGAAGAGCTGATGCACCCCCGTGTTACCTGCCTATGGTGGGGATGTGCCCGGGGTGTCAAATCACATGAAAGGCTTGATGTGTGGCTGCGTGTGGGTACAGCTGGTGCTCCAGCAGCATCTTCAAGAGCAGGATCCCACCAGCAGAAACCTGCCCCCGCTGCGAGGCACCACTGCCTGCGCTGTGTAGCAGATCTGTAGGATAACCAGTGGGTCTGGTTTGTGGGGTCCCACCAGGAGAGGGCCTGACAGCATCTGAAGGTGACAATCATCCCCTTATTCTTTCCTCTCGTAGCCTTCCACGATGGATGAGACCTCCGACGAGCCTCCCACTTCCGCTGTCCTCTTAGACAACTGCCACTTCTCCCAGGTCGTCTTCAACAACGTGGAGAAGTTTTATGTTCCTGGAGGAGACGTAACCTGCTATTACACCCTGACCCAGAACATCGTTCCTCGCAGGAAGGACTGGGTGGGCATCTTCCGGGTGAGTGAATACTGTGCATCCAGACGTGCCAAGTGGGAGGGGGCAGCAGCAGCAGCGAGGAACAAGGAACGTGAGCTTTGCCAGAACAAGGTTGGGGTGTTTTTATCAGTCATAATCTTGAAACAGCTTTGTTGAGCCAAGGGACAAAGTGCCAGACCTGTTGTGACCTGAGCAGCTTCGAGACTGATCAAACACTCTGATTATCCTTTCATGTATAGACCACAACTGTTAGAAGTCAGGATATTGATGCAAAAGTCCTCCCAGCAACTGATCAATGTGGAAATGTTGTCCCATCACCAGAGGATAAACATGAACCGTGTGATGCCAATTTTGCCGTTGCAGGTGGGATGGAAAACAACCCGGGAATATTACACATTCCTGTGGGCTCCTCTGCCTGGTGACATCCACAGTGATACCAGTGTGCAGCAGCAGATCCAGTTCAAGGGTAGGTTGGGAGCTTGGGTTGCTCAGGGTTGTGTGCATGCACAAATCTAATTAAAATCCCTTTAATAAATCAAAAATTCTTCAAGCTGATAAATTCTACCCCCCAACTGAGCGATGCTGTTTGTGTTTGTGTCACTGGCACAAGGGATGATGCTAAACTGGGATATCTCAGGTTTCTGAGGCTCTCCCTTCCTGTGCGACACAATTAAGAGACTTGAATAGTTAGAAGCTGCGTGTGACGGGGTTGTTGTGTTTGTCTGAAGCTTACTACCTACCGAAGGATGATGAGTACTACCAGTTCTGCTACGTCGACCAGGATGGCGTGGTCCGGGGAGCCAGTGTCCCTTTCCAGTTCAGAGCAGAGACTGAGGATGATATCCTGGTGGTTACCACACAGGTACGTGTCCTCTCTTACCCTGCTTTTTACTGCCCCAGCTTTTGTTGGCATATGCACTCTGCTACCACGGAGTGAGCTGGTAAATCGGATGCCAAACTAGAACTCAGCAGATTTGGATTCTATTCTTGGCTTTGCTACTGATCTGTCGCACGAATTTGGGCAGCCTTTGTATCTCCACCTACCATTTATCACTTCGATTGGGAGCTCTTTGTAACAGGGAGTGACTTAATACATCGTGTTTCAGGGCACTTGGAATACTTTTAAACAGAAAGGTCATTTTTGTGGAAACTGCCTGTCACTGGATGGGAGTAGGGACATGCACGTGGACGTGTCCTTTCTGAGGAGGAAAGGCTGGGGGGCCTGGGGCTGGTCAGCTGGAGAAGAGCAGCCTGAGAGGGGAGCTGAGCAATGCTGAGCAAGAGCTAAAGGGCCCTGGGGGGCGAGAGGATGGGGCCAGACTCTGCTCAGTGGTGCCCAGAGACAGGACAAGGGGCACAAACTGGAACCCAGGAGGTTCCATCTGAGCAGGAGGAGAAAGTTGTTTGGTGTGAGGGTGTGGGAGCCTGTGCCAGGCTGCCCAGAGAGGCTGTGGAGTCTCCTTCTCCAGAGAGATTCCCACCCTGGCTGGACACTGCGACCCTGTGCCCCCTGCTCTGGGTGACCCTGCTGGATGGAGCAGGGGGTGGCACCAGGGGATCCCCAGAGGTCCCTTCCCACCCCCACCATGCTGGGGTCGTGTAATAATCGAGGTGCTGTGAAGCCAAGCACTCTCTTTATGCAGTGTCTTGCGTGCAGCCCTTTTATTAACACTGCACACAGGGTCCTAATCTAACAAACTGCAGAAAGCCCCAGGACTCTGCCTCTGCCACCACAAAAAACACTGAGCACGTCCAGAGCTCGGGGGTAGTAGTCAGTAGTCAAGAACTGGGTTGATGGTCAGCTTTGGACAGGTTGGGGAGCATGAAGCAGCAGAAGGAAAGCTGGGGGAGGTGCACGGTGTTTCCTTCCATAGAGCTCATCTTTCTTTGCCCTTCGTGCTGTGCTGTTTGGAACGTAGCTTTTCGGTGCTCCTGGTAGAACCAAACAACTTTATCACTTCCCAGGGAGAAGTGGAGGAGATTGAACTACAAAACAAAAATCTACGTCAGGAAAATGAGGAGCTGAAAGCAACTTGTGCAGGTCTCCAGAAAGAAACCGTCGATCTGCAGGAAGAGCTGAAGAGGACACAGGTAAAGAAAAAAAAGTTCATGTAATAAGTCAGAAGCTGGAAGCCTGAAAAACGACAAGGGACTGAGTCAGGTCTTGTTCCACTGTATGCTTCCAGGAGAAAATTAAAGAAGTTTCTCCTCATATCATCTGTTTAATCCTTTATCAAGTCATACACCTCTACCATGTGAAGAACACCAATGACAAACAAGAGATGTGTTCAGACACAGGAGTCACAAACGTGCAGGAAGGGGAGTGTTCAAAATGTTCCTAGGCTGCCCTGAAATCACATTATCATTCTCTTTTCCTCCTTCAGTTTTGCTCAGGGCTTAATATAAATTAAATGGGGTCTGAAAGAGTAATTGGGATGCAAAGGAGAGATTCTGCTCCTTCTGATGGCCACGCAGCAGGGTTCCACTGGAGGGGTTTTGCTGTTCCAGTGCAGAGCAGGACTATTGCTCGGGTCCCGTTTACCTCCTGTTCACCTCATTGTGATTTTTCAGGAGCTGCAGAGTAGTTTGGAGTCTCTAAGGAGCAACGCAGAGGCACTGGAGCTGGAGCTGAACTCCCTGAAAAAGGAGAATAAACATCTAAAGGAGCTGGATGACTGCAGAGTGACAGAGCTGCACCAGTAAGTGTATTTACAGCATATCTCAAACCAGGAGCTCTTGTAAGCACCTTGCCTTTATGGCTGACATTTCCAGCCGTGAAAGTGGGGTGTGTTTTTTGATTTGTTCTGAGTAGACTCAAAGAGCAGATTCAGAATGTGACCTCTGAGAAGGAACACCTGGAAAACAGACTGAAAACAGCCCTGGATCACATGGACCAGCTGCAGGTAGCAAACACAGAGCTGCCCTCCTTTGCTTTTATGAACTGGCTGTGGTGGAATAAGTTTCCCTGACAGAACTGAGCAATCTTGAGCAAGTATGTGGTATGCTAGTTTCTTGTTTGATTACGTAGGTTCTTGAGGGAAAATGTCAACCTTTGATATGATTTGACCCTGGGGAAACCTCAAGAAAGCTGTGTTCTGGCAGGAAGGGTAGAGAGAGTTGTGCTAAGAGAAAATGTAAGGATTTTATTCCCTAAAAACATCCCCTCTGCATGCTCATTAAGTTGACCACAATAAGACTGTTGTTTACCTCCTGCTAGCTAAGGATCCAGGCAGAAAATGCTTCTGTTTTGAAAAACATTCTAAAATTATGTTCAATATTTGGGTGAAAATGAGACTTCCGTCTGGGAGTTAAGAGAGGGAGACTGAAAATAGCTCGGTTGTTAGGTCTGGGACACGGGAGACTCAGAACAACAGGCCAACCATCTGGCTGTAGAGTCTGTTTTTCTCTTTGTTCTCAACACTTCCCAGACTAGAAGTGTCGTGTCGAAACCTAGAGAGCTCTGCAGAGACAGCGTGAATAAATAGTGTTCCGATGGAATACATCACCTCCACTCTGTCCCCTTGTAGCTGTGCTCAGTTTCTACAAAGGTTTTAATGGAAAAAATGTTTGCAGACCAAAAAAAAAAAGTAAAATAAATCATTTAAATGGCTGTGGGTTCTGGAGCTTTGCCCTCTGCAGCAAAAGGTGCCTGTGCACCTCGCTTGGAGCCGTTTGATTGTTGTTTTTCACATGCTCTTCTTTCCCTCTAGTCTCAAGTGTTGAATTATGAGAAAGAAATGGAAAACCTATCTCAAATGGACCATGCCAAGACAGAGCAGCTTGAAAGTTTAAAAGAAGAGAATCGTGAGCTACGTGTGACTAGAACTCAACAGGTAAAGCCCTCCCAGAGTGTCACGGTGCCTGGGGGAGCCAGGGTGGAGAGGTCGAGGCATCCTTGGCAGGGAGCAAGTACACATGTTGCTGCACCAAAATCAGCTGTCAGCAATATAAAGTTTCTGTTTGGTTGCTTGGTGCTCTGCCCACATCCTTCTCCAGCACCCCTTTGCAACTCTGCTTCTGAAAATCTGTGCAGAAAGAGCAAAATCAGGAGCTTGACCGTTGCATGGAAAATGTGAAGGGGTTGGAGGTCAAACATCACTTTGTGCCTCCCTCTGCCTGCAGAATGAGCAGCTGCCCCCTGCTTTTGGGAGTGCAGCTGGGGAGATGGTCCCAAGAGTGCTGAGCACAGAGCTCTGCTGTGTTGTGTGGAGCCCGTGGGCAGCAGTGCAGGGGAGCTGAGGTTCACAGACCGCTCTTGTTTTCCCCCTTTTTTCAGTGTGCAGAACCATCACAATTTCCCTGTGATGTTGCAGCTGACTGTATATATAACAAATTTAGGTTTCTGGACAAAGGGCTTGCTTTTCTCAGGTAACTTCTGCAGACCTTTTAGAAGTAATCCACAAAGCTCAGCACTGGAAACCACTCCTTGAAGGAATGTGAAGGATGTAAAAGGGCAGCATGCCGTGGCATTTCTTTCTACTGAAGAAACCATCATTGGCAGTGGCTGAGGCCATCAGGGCATCTTTAGCCTGTTGCCCTGAGTGACCTTCTGAAAATGCTTCTCTCTCTCTGTACGTGCTACTCAGGAAGCTTTTGAAGGCTCTACTCTCCCTTTGGCTTTGAAAGTTAGATGCCTAAAATAGATGATGGGATTACCTCCGCTGTGATGCCAAATGTTAGGGATTCCTAGAGGGATACCCTGAGGTATCACAAAATCCCCAAGTACTCCACCTAATCTAATTTACTGATTTCATTCAAGAGTCAGCTATAAAATGAATTCCTAAGGGTGCATTGTCAATGCAGGTCTCACAGCACCAGGACACCTGGCAGACCTGGGTAGCTCTCACCTGCCAGGGTGGATTTTTCAGTTGTATGAGTTCCTTTTCCTCAACCTCTCTCTTTGTTTGACCTGTCATGTGTCCCCTTTGGAGGTCCTGAGCCATCTGATGTGCTGGAATGAACATACAGAGCGTGAGTGGTGACATGGAGGTATCATAGGTGACAAATGGTGAAATGGTAAACCTCCCATTGAAAGTGAAGGGCTATTTGTTGGTGTAAATGCAGCAGAAACCAGCTTTTTTTGCCAGTTTCCCATAATTTCCCCAATAACACCCTTCCTTCGTAGGAACAAAACCACGACTTAACGAAAGAACTTGAGGAGCAGAAGCGTTTGTTTCAGATCCTGCAGGCAAAAAAGAACGAGGCCGATGAAGAAAATCAGGTGAGCACTTGGCACAACTCCCTTCCCTTTCTTCTCTAATCTCAGTCTGGTGAGTTTGGTCCCATTAACCCTTCTGCCAGACAGATCACTAATTGTGCCTGCACATGGACTGTCCCCTAAAGCCAGGCTGACTGCAGGCTGCAAACGGCTGTGTGCCTACCCTTGCAGTGTGTTGTTGCTGTCACATATGTACAGCCAGAGAGGAAGGGTCCAAAAACTTGTCCCTTTTTCCACACCCCTACCACCACAGAATAGCCTGGTTGGCTCAGAATAGCACGGGGACTTTCAAAGCCTCCTAATTTTACCTTCTTTCTGACACAAATGAATGGCCTTACTTGTTTAAATGGATATAGCCTTTTTGTCCAGCCTAAACAATGGCTGCTCAGTTTTCTTCCTTACTCTGCAAGACTTCAGGGAAGTCTTCTGTCTTTTAAAGAGTATTACTCTGTTGTGATCATCTTGTCTGTCTTTCTGAGCACGCCACGGAATAGATCCCTGCCCTTGCTTACCTCCCTTTCCCATTCAGTCGAGCAGGACTAACACTGAGCTACCTAAAAGAAGCTCAGAGCAGTTTTGGCTCTGATACAAGAGGATCTGTGTTAGAGAAGAGTGTGACTTTCCACTGAAATGGGCTCCTGAGCTTCTGGAAATTCATTCTGCCCTTCTGTCCCTTTGCAGAAGCTAAGGGAAGAGAATGATGGACTCCTGAGGCATCTCTTGCAGGCTACAGACGTTTCTTCCATCCCTGTTGCTCCACAAGCTCAAGCTGCAGTTCCAGCTCCTGGAGCAGGAGGCCTTCTGTTTGGAAATCCATATTGTGGTGAGATTACTTGGCATTCTGTCTGAAACCGCAAACACATGGCAGTTAAAGTCCCAGCAAATTACCCTCCCTTTCGAATGGAATGCTGGAGAAATGACATTATTAGCAGCACCTCTGGGCAGCTTTGCATGCGGGCAGATGACTCAACAGCTGCCAACTGCTGCCACATGTTAAGAGTTCACTGAAGTCATCAGCTGGCTGCACATTTTCTGCCAAGAGAGACAACTATTAGCTAGTTTATTCAGCTGTGAGACTGCTCGTGCTGTGGCTTCTGTCCAGCTTCCATAGTCCTAAATATAGAGGTTTAGATCCAGAGCCACATCCTCAGGTTTCAAGAATTACTGGTTGTCGGCGCGTTACCTTGTTCTTCATTTTGCTGTGGCTAAATCCACAAATTCTTTTTTCCAGCAGCAGGAGCAAACCTGGGAGCAGGAGCTGCAGACATAGTAAGTAAAGTGGACACAGCTTGACGTGAACGAGTGGTTTATGGACACAGATTAGTGGCTTGAAATAAAAAGCTCCACGTTCAGCTCTGTAGCCAATTGTCTATGTACTGGTTTAGTCCTGGTAAGATAGCAGACAATAAAATGGAGCCACTTCTGCTTAATATGTAGAATGAATAAGAGTTCTGTGTCTTAAGGAAGAGAAAAGAAACTCTGTTGACTTTAATCTTTAAGGATTGGGTTTTGGCAGCATCTGATGTCAGACTGAGCAGCGTGCAGCTGCTAAATACCTTATTTCCTATTGGAGACAGGGACATGTGCTGTGTGGGATGGAAAGTCAGAGTAGCTCTGTACTTTGAAGTGCTATTTAGAGAAGCCTGGAGACACTTGAAAACTCGAGGCCGTTAGAAGTCAGAAAGACTTGTGGAAAAAATGATAATATCTGGCTGCTAAATGCTTCTGTTTCTCCTCTTCAAGTACATTTTTGACACTGACTGTATTTGCGTTTGCTTTGTACTTCAGGCTTCTCTAAGGAAATGCCCCATGTGCAATGAGGTGTTTCCTGAAGATGTTGAAACAAGTCAGTACGAGGCTCACGTCCAGAGTCACCTTCTGGAGTGCCCGCTCTGCAGCGAGACCTTTGAAAAGTCCAACAAGCAGGTGTTTGATGACCACATGTTTTGTCACGGCCTGGAGTAACTCAGCATTTGGATCTGCTCTGTAGAATAGGTTGCAGAGGCCACAGTATAAACTAGACCAAACTCACCATATGGGCTTATTTCACGCAAAGGTGACGCAGGCAGGACCGACTGTGCCACTGCCACTGCAGCTCTGAGCTCTCAGTTCCACACAGCTTACGACCAACATGTAAATTGGGTCAGACATCTGCCTCCTGAAAGCAAACTTAAGTCCTCTGTCTTGGATCCGGTGTAGCTGCTTGTTAAATGAGTTACAAATCCTGCAATTAGTAATGTAGTTGGATGTGGAAACCCTAACTGTTCGTTCAGGCAACAGGCTGTAGTACAGCAGTTTCCTGTACTTGGCTGATATGTCTCTATTACTATGGGTTTATTCTTTAATGTAGCACTGTGATTGCTAACCAAAGACCAGAAACTTCATATAACCTTTTAGGATCACACCTTCAGTCCTTCTCAGCTTCTGGAATGCAGAATTAATTATTAATAAGTTAAAAACCCTAACTGAAAACACATCTCTTTCACCATCAGTTGTAAAGCAAGGGAAAGAGATGTCTTTTTAGAAAGAGGCTGAATATCTGTGTGCAGATGTGAAGGTCCCGGGCTGTCCTTCCAGCAGAGCAGGAGCACGGCTCATTCTGGGGTGAGGTCCATAAGCTGCTTTCTCCATCCATCTCCAGATGAGGAAAACCTGACCTTTCTGAAAGAGGGAAGGTCAGCGTGGTGGGGAGCCCACAGAAGAGCAGTAGCTGAGCTGTCTTGACAGCAGGGAGGATAATTGGTGTCTCAGGCAGAAACAGGGCATCCTCATTTAAAAGAAATTAGGGATTTGGATTGTTTCTCTTTTACATTTCTAAACCTTCTTGGTTTACCAGGAAGAGCCTGTTCTCAAACCAAAACATTGTGAGTCAAAACTAAGTGCCTTGGAATATTACAAGTCATCCAGTTATTATTTTTATTTCTGATTCAGGAGTTTCAGTTTATGATTTGTAGCTGGTTTTTTCCATGCAAATGGAGGAAAGTGTATGATCCTGTTTCCTGCTGAATCTATGAAGCAATAGAAAATCCTAAGTTTACGTAGAGTTTTAAGACAATGTAGAGTAATAAAGAGTTCAAAATGTCTTACCAGTTTGACTCTACGCCACCTTTTTATCAATTCAGGTTTAAATAAGAGTGTTTCTGTCTTGAGATGTACTGTATTTAACACAAACTGTAAAAGCAAATAACAGCAAACAAAAATAAAAGCTATATGGGGAAAAAATTCTTTGAAAAGAAGTCTGTGTGTGTTCTTTCTTAAAGGAATAAATCAGAGGATTGATGGGGGTCTTAAGGGAGCTGTTTGCAGGCTTTCAATTACTCGCTGAAGCTTCTAACAAAGTACTTCAGCACCTCTCTGAATAACTTTGCGTGGGCAACTTGGTGTCCCCGCGGGTCACCGGGGTTGCTGTTGAACAGAAAGCACAGATTTCACTGCCTGATCCTCAGGGGCTCCTCACGGCACAGGGATAGATCACAAAGGCCAAGGGATAGTCTGGGATAAGGAGGAGGAATCAGGACAGGAAGATGGGCTGGATGGGATCTAGTTGTGTGTATCTGTCCCTGGTATCACTGATCTGAAAACCTAGAGCTGGCTGAATTTCTTCTGTCGTAGGAACGTACCAACACCTTTTTTCCTTAGACAAGGAAAGCTGAAAACCTCATAAATAAAATATTATTCAAAAAATACTTGCTACTGTACATGTTTGGCATTATTGAGTATTCTACCTCAACATTCCTGGCATAGCTTCATCCAGATTTTGACAGTCGAACGTTCCATCCAAATGAGGTTAATTCTGAAGTTTCCTCAGGGCAAAGCCTGATTGTTTTTCAGGAAAACACTTTTTTTTCACCCCAACCTTTTCCTGCACATCCTCCTTAGTGCTGCCGGTGCCCCCACGTTGCCTCTCCATCCTTTTTCACCCGGGTGCCCATCACTTTCCACGTGCCTGCTCCTATCACTGCCACAAATCTCGGTGCCCGTGTTGAGGTATCAGCCCTGGGACAACAGGCAGCAAAGGAGCGACCGGCAGAGGGGGTCAGACTGCAATAAATCTCAGGAGGATGTTGGCTTTTGGAAGTATTTTAAGGTATGTCATTTGTTTTCTGTAATAATGACACGGATTCAGACTCCCAGCCATATAGTCGGGCCTGATGCAGGTCATACCTTCCCTATCCTGAGCAGCCAGGGACCAATTTACCCCTAAGCACAAATTACATCATATATTTTCTGACCAAGTTTTCATTTTGCTTGTAATTTACAACATTATTTATGTTACTGCTGCGTTTAGCCTTTGGAATCGTAAGAGGTTTCAATCCTATCTCAATTTTATGGTTTAATACAGAAGTAGCTCAAATGGCTGATAATTAGATATAGTTATACTTTGGATGAGATCCAATATTACATTGGTATGTATTGGATAAGGACCTTGAAATAAATTTCCAGAAGGGACAGGAGGGGTTTTGGCACAATTCATACCCCAACTCACGTAGCATCTGACTGGGCATTCAATAGAAATGGGTCTAAAAGGAAAAAGTTACACTTAGTGGGCCAAATCTCTTGGAATATGGATCTTTTTAAACCTTTACAGGGCTTAGCAGTTTGGTCCAGGTTAGGAACTGGCCCAGTTTGCTTTCTGTCAGCAATCCCTTCTCCGAGGCAGCGAGTTTCTGTTCCCTCATCCAGGGAAAGCCACCCAGCCTCAGAGTTCTCGTTCTTCTGCTCAGTCCTTTTGCTTCTCCCTTATTTTCCTCAGATCCTTTGCCATGCTTTTC
Source organism: Todiramphus chloris collaris (assembly GCA_025345505.1). NCBI lineage: Eukaryota > Metazoa > Chordata > Aves > Coraciiformes > Alcedinidae > Todiramphus > Todiramphus chloris. The sequence goes on along the minus strand of JANVCC010000065.1, from coordinate 3,655,105 downwards.
CAAGAAGCTGGTTCTTCCCTTGGGCTCTCTCTCCCATTCACACGGGGGGTATTTGGAATATATCTGTCCCTGCCCGCAGCACATCTCTTTCCAGTTAACAGGGATGGTTCTGTGCATGTAAAATGCAAAGCAGGCAACTCCTCCCAGCTGCAAAGACACTGCTAACTCTGGTCACAGAAGGCATCACATACTGACTGATGTCAGCTCGTTTCATAGGGAAGACCAGTGTTTTGCCTGGGAAAAACTATTTTTAGTGCAGAAAAAAAGAGACTGGCTGTAAGGGAGATGGCTACAGACTCCAGATTCCCATACTATTTCAGCCCAGTCTCTGAACGGATGCTGAAATAACTGACTGGTGGCTCAGCTTCTTCCAGCAAACAATTCCCAGTTGCTCAGGCACAGTCCCTTTCCTCAGCTGAACAGCCTCCTTCCTCCACCCATTCTCCTCACGGTTCCTCTTTATGCATCCATGTCTCCTTCCCTCTTCCTGGCAGACCAATCTGGACATTCAGTGTTGCCCATCTC
>JANVCC010000065.1:3638833-3654570 GCA_025345505.1 Todiramphus chloris collaris | reverse complement strand
CTGTCTGGATGAGGGGGAGGCAGAGGCATGGAGCATGGTCTGTCTGGCAGTGCCACCGCTGCTGCTGCCACTTCTCTTTCCTTCACCTTAATGAGGCTCCTGTGGAGAGCAGAGGAAATAAAAAGATTCCTGACAAAAGGAATGTAAATAGACAAGATGCAGGTAAACAAAGGAGGGAAAGGAAAAGCCATGTACAAGCCAGCAACGGAGTGGTTATACTCAGTAATCAACTTGTCAGTTTGATTTTAAGACACAGGAGGAGAGATCGATAATTCTTTACAGCAGCATAATGCACAGCGAGGGTTTTGAGCGTTTTGATCAGCAAAGCCCTTGTTCCAGGGGTCAATTCCATGCTTGCTTAGTGAGCAGGGGTGCTTCTCTATTTGGCGTGCGACGAGTGGGAAGAGGAAGAGAGCAGAAAAGGGAAGGGTGGCAAAAAAGTGTTTTCAAGTGCCACTTATACTGTCCCAGTGGCTTAGGTGGGGCAGCTCAGGAAAACCCGGGGAAGGAAACACTCACAGGCTGCTGCAAGACTGAGAAATTCAGATGCTACACTTAATGCCCAGGGATGGGTTTTGACACTTTGTTTATCATGCAGAGGGCTGGGTTTTGACACTGTTTATTTCGGAAGGAGACGTTGTTTCTCTTTGTTCAGCTGTGGAGATCCAGACCGACCTATTCCTGCTTGCACAGGAGTCAATGAGTCTCTTTATCTCCAGTGCACCAGCCCAAAGAGAGAGTGCTCGGCGGGTATATAATGGCACGAAACCCAAACGTTGCCATTTATCACCCTCTTTGTCCCGAATTAAATCACTACGTGAAACGCGCTGAAGAATCGAACCTTCATTGTTTTGTTGGTGAAAGGATTGGGTCCCAGAATTACATCAGTTGTTTTCTCTAAACAGCTATTAGCCTCCTCCATTATACTAACAGAACTGGTTTCCATCCTCTGGCTCATTTATTCCAAACCAGCATTATTGAAGTGAATGGGGTCTAGGCCCTGGATATTAGAAGAGCTGTTGGTCTCCTCATAAATAACAAGTTGTCAAGGATTTTAATGGAAACCCTCAGAGTGCTGTAAATCTGCGCAGTTCTGCCTGCATCCCCTCCCTCATTTCCATCACAATATCACTCCGGTGGGACCGAGGCTTGCAGCATGTGCCAGGCAGCCGAGATTGGTAGGGCACGGGGGAGGGAGGGAGGAGAAATAAGCTGGAGATGGGGTGAGGGCTTCGGAACAGTTGGTACTGCGGAAGCATCTGCTGGGTGGCCGCTTTCGGAGTCACCTGGTCTATTCAGCAGGGCGAGGGGAGAGGGTTATTCATCCAGGGGGAGCAGAACAGAACCGGGGGTGCTTGTGGGATAAAGACGGATGTATTGCAGTTTACGTTGCGCTCCGTTGGTCTGTGAAGCAGTAAATCTCAGCAAGTAGAGGGTTTTGTTAGGTTCTGATCACGGTTGAAGCGGTGGAGCCAGTGCAGCGGTACCGCGCAGACGGCCTCTTGCTGTGAGGCAAAGAGGATTTTCCTTCCCAAGATGATTTTTTTTTTCGCTTCCCTAAGCAGTCCAAACGACCTTCAGGGAAAATCTGACACCGCATCCCGCTCCAAACAGCAACGTCTCTGTAGTTCCAGAAACTGGGTTACTACAAAGTACGTCCCTTGACTTCGTTGTCCCCCAGATATCTGTCGCTCGGCTGCCTGCTCAGATCACAACACCCTGCTGCACACAACACTAAAGCCTTCTAGGAAGGAACTCGAGCTCACTCACCCATTCTCCGCTGGCTTAGCGATGTTATGGAATAGATGATGGGTGGCACGGTCATGCTCGTGCCCTTGCCACTCACAAGGAGTGCACGGAGCCTGTTTAAGAGCTCGCGTGAACTCACTGCCTTCTGAGGCACCAGAGCTCATTAAAATTTGTATGCAAGGTCAGTTTAGGCTTAAATGTAGGTCTGCACCCCGGTCTACCATGTAATATAAATAAAAAATGGCACTGGTGACAAAGCTTCTCCCAGATTCAGGGCCCAGGGCTTAGAGTCTTACACAATTACTAGTCTGGAACTGCGAGTTGAAAATACAGCAAAGCCATCAGCAGCACAGATCCAAAATTAATGCCATTAAATAGAGCTCCTTGCACGTTACAACCTCACGTGACCAGCTCCGAAGAAGCAGGAGCGAGGAGAAGAACGTATGTCCTAATTAAATATTCCCCCTGTGTTACAGACGGGGAACCAGTTATGCAGACATGAAGGAATTTGGCCAAAGACACTCTGAAAATCAGCGGCATAATCCCCCTTTCCCTCGCCAGATTCGTTTTGAGAAAAGCTGAAGAGCACAAGAAATGAGCCAGGATGGAGGAAAAATGGAAGGCTGCCAAAAGGGATTGATGCCCTTTAGGCTCCAGGGAGTTTTTAACCCTTCCCAATGGTTTTCCCAGTCTGAAAAACCTGGTGGGGTTCATCAGGCTGTACTTCCCCACTACTGATCCATGAGAGATTCGCCAGTGGGAGCAGCTGCTCCGAGAGCGAGCTGATAACTCAAGCCCTGAGGCACTTACATCTGTACATCTCATCCCCTGCCTGCTCCCCTTCCCCAGAAACAGGATGAGACCAGAATATCACCAGTGCTTTTATAATGTGTATTCCTGCGGGGGCCTCGCTCACGCTTGCGGCGTCTCGATGAGACCAGAAACAAATAGCAGCAATGAAAGGAAAAAAAAAAAGACCCTCAGCCTGAAGATCCTCAACATTTTTTTACACTGAATTTATTCCTATTTAACAGTGAGTTGTCGCTTCGCAAGCCGTACAGTGTGGTTAATCCCTTTTTTTTTTTTCCTTTAATAACAGTTATCATATTTTTGAGAGCAGCTGCTGCATGTGTTATGTAGCACAGCTGAGAGAGCCATATGGATTTTTAATTCCTAAGAGTTATTACTTGGTGGTAGCAGTAGATACGAACCCACGCCTGCCTTAATGGAGTCATTAGACTTGCCAATCCTTCCTTAAAAAGGGCTATTGTTAGAGCTGCTCCCAAACGGAGCAAAGCTTTGGAAGGAAGGCTCTTCATTCCACGGAACAGGGAACATCGATGTGTTTTGGTTTGGTGCTTTGTAGGCAGCTCAGTGATTTTTACACCTTCAGGAAGCTTCTTCTCTGTTAGTAGATGATTCTGCTGCTCTGTGTTGTGTCCTTTCAGAACGATACCTAGGAAGCATGCCCTGAGATGTTACTGTCCCTTGACACTGGTGGGGTTTTTAACAGATCAGGCAAAACTTTCTTGCGAGCCACCTACTAGAACACCCCTCTGCACTTAAAGGAAAAAAAAAATCAGCGTTAAAATCCTGGAAGAGAGATGAACTTGGAAATCATTTCTCAGTGAACTTTCCTCAGACAAGAGTCTTGCACTTTACCCTAAAATAGGTGGCCTGACGAGAGACAGAAGAGAGACCAGATGCCATCACTGTGGGATCCTGAATGAAAATTTCTTTAGGTCGAGTAAAGGCTTCAATCCTTGTGTTTACAAGCTGCAGAAGAGGAAAAAAAATTAAACTGCTTTGATGTGGAATCTCTGTCTACCTATATATCACTCGAATGCATCGTACTGAGTACGCTGCAGATTGCTCAGATAAATCTGAGGAGCTCACCGGGTCTTCTAATTCTATAGAAAACATTGGAAAACTCTTCACCTTCTCCATCAGGATAGTAAAATTTCAAATGAATTCTAGTAAATCTGCTGTTGGCTGCCATGGAAATGGAGCAGGTTAGATTAAAGGGATCAGGATCACGAAAAGAAAAGGGAATGCGAGCGCTTTTTTTTGTGTGTGTGCGCGTTGAACAATTAGCTTAGAACAACCTGCTCCATTTTTAGCCATCTCGGGCTGTTTCCATGGCAGCAGGAACTGAATTCATACAACTGTTGCAAATCCTGGATGGAAAGGGTGCTGCCCATTGTGTCAGCAGCACCAACCGACGTCGGAGTCTCATTTCAGTTTCACAAAGCTGGTAATTTCGTTTCTTTATTATTTATTTAGGATGATTTTTGTGATGCTTTAAAGATTCAAGACGTTTGCTCTAGGATCTGTGCGCTACCATTAGCCCAGAGTCAGGGTAGCATGGGCAGATCTGGTGCAGACCCATCTGCAAACTTTTGGCTGTTTAAAACCAGCTGCAGGTCTCTTAACAAGCTTCGTTGCCTCACAGGCTCTTAATGGGAAGATCCTGCATGCCCATTGCTGCTTAGGGATCAGAACTGGGCTCTGTCAAGGACTCTGGTACGTTGTGTCACCTGAAGCTGTTGCGGGCCTCACAATCCCTTGTCTCCCTCTTTGTGGCCCCCCCAAAAGTGTCACGACAGCAGCCCAAGGGCAGAGCCCTCTGCTGCCAGCCCTCCACGCGAGGCCTGCCCATGGAAAGGGAGCAGGGAACTGATGGTGATGATGACTGACTCTGAGCTGGGGACTGATACCACACCAAAGGATCCCACCTGGCTGGAGAGCCACACAATTGCTCTGGCTGGAAGAAACCTTTCAGAGCGTCATGGAATCACTTTGGTTGGAGACACCTTTCAGATCATGGAGTCCAACGGTTCCCCCAGCACTGCCAGGCCACCACTGACCCATGGCCCTCAGCACCACGGCTTGGAAACCCCTCCAGGGATCACGGGGACTCCACCACTGCCCTGGGCAGCCTGGGACAGCCCTGGACAACCCTGGAGGGGAAGAAATTGTTCCTCAGCTCAACCTAAACCTCCCCTGGGGCTACTTGAGGCCGGTTCCTCTCGTCCTGGGGCTTGTTCCTTGGGAGCAGAGCCCGACCCCCCTGGCTCCAACCTCCTGTCAGGAGCTGGCAGAGCCAGAAGGGCTCCCCTCAGCCTCCTTCTCTCCAGGCTCAACAAGCCCAGGGCCCTCAGCTGCTCCTCAGCACCCTTGTGCTCCAGCCCCTTCCCCAGCTCCGTTGCCCTTCCCTGGCCACGCTCCAGCCCCTCAATACCCGCCCAAAACCGTACCCAGGATTCGAGCAGCGGCCTCCCCAGGGCCCAGCCCAGGGGGACAAGCCCTGAGGAGGTGCCGGACCCCGGGGCAGGGACCCCTCCCGGCTCCCCAGACAACGCCGCCCCGGCGCCCCCCGTGAATCTTCCAAGCCCCCCGCTCCCCGCAGCTGCCATTGGCTGCGGCCCTTCAAACGAGGCCCCTCCCCCCCTCGCGAGGCGGAGCCGTTAGCGGCCGTTGGGGGGCGGGAAAGGGGGCGGGAAGAGGCGGTGCGAGAGCGCCGGAACGCGTCACGCGCTACTCCGGCGCAGAGCCCGTGACGTCAGCGCGTCCTCTCGCTGCCGTAGCAACGCTGCCCCCCCCCCCCTCCCCCCCACCTTGCTGCTTTTATCCAATCAGAGCCCCTCCTGCCCGCTTGGCCCAATGGGGAGGCGATATGTTAATGAGGGGGCGGGGAGAAAGGAAAGGGCAGGGGTCCGCTTCCCCTCAGCCGCTCGCCCCGCTGCGCCAGGGTCTCCGCCCGTCAGCCCCGCCGAGGCTCCGGGCCTCCCGGTGTTGCCGAGTAGGCCGCGGAGGGGGTCGCACCCCGGTCCCGCTCCCGCTCCGAGCTCCGCGGTTGCCCCCCCCGGCCCCGCTCCGAGCTCCGCCGTTGCCCCCCGGCCGTGCTGAGGGCGGTTCTGGGGGATGGCGGCCGCTGCAAGGCCGCTCCTGGCAGCCGGTTCCCGTCAATGCCCAGCCCCGTGGGACGAGCGCGAAGGTGAAACCTCGGGGGGTGGGGGGGTAGAAAAAGCGCTTCAAAAGTTGCGCTGTAGCCGTGCCGAGTGGGCTCCTGGCAGGAGGATGGAGCGTTGGGCCTCCCAACGGCCTCTGTTTCTGGTGCCCCCTTCAATGGAGAAGCCAAAATAATTGTGGTGGAGCCGCTCCCTAAAGGCCCAGTAGATTCACACGGGCACAGGCGGGCACAGCGTTCTTTTAACGGACCACCAGAGTTGTTAGAAATCAAAACCTAGTGTCGGTGAGTCTCCTCTTGCACAAAGCTTGGCAGCTCATCTCAGAATCCCTCCCCTCCCCGCCGGATGCAGTGGACTTCAGACATGTGCTCCCAGTCCTTAGAGTATTTCTTTATTGGCCCCAGTGTCCCCTGTTGTTCTAACACTTGCTCTCTGCGAGCGTGCGCTATCCCTAACGTTTAATCTCACTGAAATGCTAGCTTGTGATCGTTACACATATTTCTCTCTGAATGACTGAAGTTAGGCAAGCAGTCAAAAACTTAGTATGTCTGGGAGCTCTTGCCAGTGTTTTCTGGATTCGTGCCTTGAGAGGAGAACAAGAAGGAGGACTGTAAATGGCTCTGTTCCCAGCCCAAATAAAGCATTATTCAGAGCTCTGTTCCAGGAATCTTTGTTTTTCACCACTTGTCAGAAATATCAATGGAACTGTTTGTTGTAGCAGTTATTGCAGGGCAGTGTGAAGCTTCTGAAGCAGGAAGAATTGGGTTTCTTTGTAATCAGTGATGACTAATTGGCCAGATTATTATCTAAAGCAGGCGGTTTGTAAATAATACATCCACAGAGAGCAGCAGCAATCCTCCTTGATTGACAGCCCAGGCCTAGTTGAACGGTGATTCTACAGCTCTCTCTGAGTCTGGAGAGACAGTTTGAAATTACAGATCTTCCTTCTCTTGTGCTCTGCGATGCGGTGTGTGGATCATGGGTATGGCTTTTGGGGAGCAAGAGGTGTGAGCAGCATGCTGGGGAGATTGTAGCATCCCCACAGAGCAATTAATCATCAGATAATTATAAGTTACTGGGGAGGCTACGTGCATGCCTTAATCCCTTTATTGGGTTTTTTTCAGTCCAAAAGGTGAAGATCAAAACAGCTGGTGATGGCTCCTTTTCCCTCTGCGCTTCTTTCCTCAGAAGATTAACCCCTTCCCTGGGAAGGAGTGAGATCTGGAGGAAATGCTGACTAAGCACATGAGCAGGGCGATGAAGCTATTCCCAAAAGAATTCAGCTTCATTCCCAGTGTTTTCCTGCAGGGTAAACCCTGACTTTCTTCTTGGCACAATTAATTTTTCTGGCTGCCAGACTTAAATTCTGTTATTTGCAGGTCACTAACTTCCAGCGTATCGGAAGCCTTTCCTGAATATTAGGCAAGGATTAATGCACTGGGCTACAGGAAATCAAATAGTTTTCTCTGATCAAAATTAGTTCTGGAAAAGAAATCAGGAAAAAGTAAGAAATTAGCACTTAAAACATTTTTTAAGGGCAGAGGAGTAAAGGGAAGTAATCCCAAATCTTTAATCTTGTTATCCTATTTACTGTCACAGTTACACTGGACTCTGCCTGTCAAGGCAGGGGCATCTTCATCACTAAACCTGAGGAAGCCACAAAACCCATGCAGGATCTGCTCATCCAGCCCCACACCTCAAGAGTCATCCCTCCATTCCGTGTTTCAAGCCTCCTGCTTTGTCACTGAGCTGGTGTTTCAATACCCAGCTCAGCCTTGCCTCGATGTGGTCAGTCAGCCATAAATAGCATCCCCTGGTCACTTCCTTCAGATTCATCGTTCTCGGAAGAATTCGGCGCTGACAAAAGAAAAATGTCTGCTTTACATGTTCTTCTGTCAGCTCTTGTTCAGAAATGACTTCTAACATTCTGAGGCGGAATCACCTTGACAAGAGTTCAGGGCGTTCAGGATAGATGGTTGAACAAGGAAAACTTCATCTCTCCTCAGTGAATGAGCACTTCCAGGATGTGAACATGCTGTAGCACAGACCCAAGCTCCAGTTTGATCAGTGCTGGGGGGGGGTCATACACTCTACTAAGAGACATCTACACCTTTCCAACCTCAGCACCAGGCTAGACTGTGGTAGCAGCACATCTGGCATAGAAAGGAATTCAGCAGGAACCTCAGCCAGGCTTAGCACCTTTGCCGTAGCAATTAATGAGTTCCCAGTGTTGTTCAAGTGTTTCGAGCAAGTTTAGAAGCAAATTGGCTTCATGTTCTTCCCAGCCTTTTATCTTGGTAGATTGAAGTTTGATCTGGTTCTGCTGACATCCTGTGACCCTCCGAGGGTATTTGTCTCTAATGATGGCCTTGTACATTTTGCTACTTCAGCATCCTCTGCCCTTTTGCTTGGTAAGTAAACAAGCCTATTAGCAGAAGTTAATGACAGTTCAATACAGAGCAGCCGGAGATACAGAGGAATCATAACAGTTTGTGTGTCCGAAGCATCTTTCTCATGAGAATCTCTAAGCACTTCATAAATACTGGTAATTCATCTTCATGGGTTCTGAGTGCCATAAATAAAATTATGCATGAAATATATGAGCAGATTCTGTAGCAGAATGCAGCATGTGTTATATTATCTGGATCAGTGCTGCGTACAAGTTTTGGCACAGTTAGTGCTTCTATAAATACACAGCTAATTAACTTTCTGTATTATTCTGGTACTATTTTTCGTGAAGCATTACTGTGAAATAAAAAGAGAAACTTATAAGAAACCAAAATCTTGGGAGGAAAAAAATAAAAGGTCCTAAATGCTAAGATATTTTGTTTGACTTTATGAAAAGAAGTCGTGGCTTTGATGATGGCTGGAAAAAGGTTCTGGTATGTGGTTCTGGGTCATTCCAGCACAGAATTAGCTCTTCTAATAAGTGGTTGTAGAATGGGGCCTGACTGAGAAAGAGGGTTATCTTCCATTGAAACTGCTGATTTCTCAGAAGTGATGGAATTGGAATGCTGATGAGATTGCCGTGAAGTGAAATTGAAACTGTTGAGCCTCATTTATTGGGTTCTTTAGAGTAATGGGATCAGTATAGGGCTGATCATATTTAGTGCCATTAAATCTTCTGTGCTTAATTAAGATGCTTTGTACATTATGCAGTGTGACCAGGATCATGTAGAGAAGAAGGGAGGAGGCTAATACCTTTCTAACCCTGCATCTTGTTCATTCATTTACAGGATAATGTATGCATGCATCTGACAAATTATTCCATTAACAAGAACAGAGTTAATTCTGCCAGAGGAAAAGACACTGGTAGTTAAGAGGTAAAAAGGAGAGAACATTTCTAAGCTACTCCCAGAGGGGGTGGTGTGTACCTTCTCTTCTACATCTTCATGTGCTTGACATAAGACTTCAAAGCATCTCTCTGCCCTTCCCCACTGCACTGTGTGTTTTGCTGTTGCATAAACCAAGTGAAGAAACTCAGGCGAGTAACAGAATCGGGCACGAAAATTGGGAAGAAAACTCCACAGAGGGGAGTTTGTACTCCAGCTTGACAGCAGACCTTGGATTTTTTTTCTGGTTTTGACTGGAGATGAAATGCTTGCCTGCCTGTCCTAGGTACACTGACTTGTCTAATAATGTATTGCCACTGTCCAAACTTTCCTTGTAATCGTAGATCATCGTGCTGTAACCATTCCACTGTATTTGCTACCTTCCTCAGCTGTGAGAGGCAGTTACATATTAGTTTACCTAGACATACTATTTTTTTTCCAAGCATTTCTGTTGCAGTGTTCCTTCTGTGTTCATTCTTTGTACATAAATCAGCTGCAGGGCTGAGCAAGGCATAACTCCTGTGAGATCATCCAGGACTGTACGTTTCTTCTTTACATTTTGCTTCCTAAATCCTTTCTTGTGCTAGGAAACGAGATTGCTCTAAGTCAGTGATAGTTTGGGCCAAAGAAGTTTCCAGGCACGAACACAGTTATGGTGATGTAAAGCACACTGAGCTATTGGAATATGTGGGTAGAAAACCACCAGTTCCATTACATTTGGGTCTGTTACCAATGTTTCCAACACTCCACTCATTCCAGGACACTCTGCTTTTAATAGCTGCCTGTAGAAATGGGGCTCCAAGACCAGCCAGATGTGGCTGCCTGTAGCAGATGTTATTATTCAAAGAGGGGAGATCAGCACCTGCTGTTCTGAAACACAGCTATCATCACATCTGCTCCCCCAGCTACCCCCGGGCAGCGCTCGCGCTGCACGATTTGATCCTCTCCCGAATCACAAACCCAAGACCCAGTTGCCTGAGGAGTCTCATCAAAGTCTCTCACCCTGCAACACGATCGTGGATTAATTGATCTCTCGGTGGGGTTTTTTTTTGTGTTGCTATCCCCAGCCTCTTTCTCACCCCCAGTTTGGGACTGGGTTGGCTCTCTGCAGGTCCCCGCAGCCGGCTGGCGGGTGGGTGGCCGGCAGAGGGGGATCGACTACACCAAATCGGTGGGAAAACGGGGCTTGTGCTCCTGGAGACATAGGGAAAGCCTCCCCTGCCCGCAGGAGTCCTCACCTTTGTGGGCAGCTTCACCCTAGCTCTCTGCGGACAGAAATATTGCGGATTTATCCCTTACCCTCAGTGGAAGGGACTTGGTAACAGAGAGGGCAGACTGTGGTCCTCAGAGTTAGTGCCAGTTCATCCCCTTCCACTCCCAGCACATACCAGATTGGTACCAACTCTGCATTCAACCTGAGGCTATAATTTCAAACTGTGTTACTCATTTCTCTCATTGCAACATATATATAAAAAAATAGCTGTCCCCATTGTACCAAGAACAGGCTGGATAAGAAGGTGTTTTTTCCAGCTTAAGTGACTTGTTCCTTGTTGAAACCGGCAGCAGAACTCCAGATTTTCTGTTACCCCTGCCCTTAGATGCTGGGATCGAGCTTAGTGCATCCCCTGCCCTCCACACATCCCCTGCCCTCTGCACATCCCCTGTCCTCTGCACATCCCCTGCCCTTGCTCCACACTTCTCTGTCACCTCTAAAATCTATTTAACTTCCTAACACGCCCCACATTTGTTCTAGGTAGACATTAAATTGTGTGTGAATTCAATTTATATGTAGTTTCAGGCAGGTAGTTTTGGAAGCCCTCATGAAGTGATATCTGAGGGATCTTTTAGGAAGGCCTTTCCAATTAGTTGTTGTCTCTTACCAGCCCTCGTAATAAAGGCAGCAGGACCAGACAGGGAGCCCAGTTTGTGGGCTCTGCTTTCTGCTAAAAGTTCCACACAAAGGGACGGTCTGGGCTCACAGCTTCTCCTGTAGCATTTCCTGGAGCCACAAAATACAACCACAGTTCCATTCTAGGCAAATATGGGTGCTTGAGATGACACCTAGGACGTGGTACAGACCCATCCCTGAGCTCAGATACGCCGAACGATATTGTTTCCCATGCTCCAGACTGAGCATGACTTTCACCAAATGACAAGACTGGGAGCCACTGGATAGCTACAGCTCCAATCCAGACCCAAGAGATTCTGCAGGCTGTGGTCATCACCCTGCAACAGGTCAGAGAGTCAGACCAGCCAGTAAAAATCACTCCCAGGACTATATTCACAACGTTTTGGGGTTTTTTTCCCTGTTTTCTAATTCCAATCCTCTGTAACCTTGATCTCCTTTAATATATTAAGTGGCTTGTGGCAGCAGCATACTGGCTATTTGATGCACAGGATAACACAGCGTGTCCTAAGTTACATTGGAAGCTGCAAATAAATTTGAGGACAAAGGAAGAGGAGGAGGAGAAACTAGATGGTAGCATCTATCTATCCTAGGACTATCACCTTCCAGAAGTCTTCTGCAAACAGTGGGTGCTGGCCAGCCAGGAGCGAGCTGCATTCAGTGAAAAATGGTGCATTTCAGTGAGTCCCATCACTTGCTAGGTTTGACTTCCCCCTGTAGGAAGGGGAGATGTTACTCAGCAGGTGATTTTTCTTCCTCTGACTCAGCATTGTATCCTCAGTATGCCATTTATAGACATTAAGGCGAAGCATCGAAAGAGCAAAAGATTCCTAATTTGAATTTTGAAGTGATTTAGGAATGAAGGATTGACTGCTGCTAAGAGGAGAACCGGTTGGCTTTGTGTGCTAGGTGATTAATCAGCAAAATTCAGCATATGGTGACTGTCTCAGAAATGATGCATTGGCTCGATAGAAGTTCTATTTAGAAGGGAAAACCTTGAGAAGAAAGATCCTACCTTCTGCTGCCTTCACTTTGACCGTCAGGTCGTTACTGGAGGCAGTACAGGACAAATATACTGCCAGGCAGAGGATTTTCAGGATCTCGTTTGCAAGTTGGTCAGTTCCCTGGGTGCAGGTTTATAGCACAGAGGAGCAAGATGATTTGGGAATGCCCTTGTGGGGCAATACCTGAGCCACCTTTCATTTCCTTGGCTGAGAACTGACACTGCACATGCTGCTCTGCCTTAGCTTCCAGAACCTTGAGGTAGGTCGTATAAACTTCCAGCCTGTAACATGGACACACCATTAATACATTAATTATTGCATTTCCTTCCTTATGGGGCTTGAGCAAACCTCTCTTCCCAACATTTTTATCTCCCCAAATCAGAGGGATCCTCTCTCCTGCAGATGATGCTGTTCATTAGGAAACCATTTGGTTGGGTTTGGGTTTTTATTTAAACATACTCTGCATCTTTTTCTCTTTTCCCTCAGTGACACAAGACCATGAAGAACCGCATGGCTCAGAAACTTTCTTCTGTAGACACAGATCCTCTTTTATTGAGGTTCTGCTACTGAAATAAACGACTTAGAACAAATAACAGCTCAATGAAATCCACTTTTCCAGAATTAAAAGGTAGGAGGTGAGAGATGGCCTGAATATATCCAAGAGCATCATGAAGGTTCATGATATACTCCTTATATATATATAAAATACATATGTATTATATTATATTACTTAATACTCTCATTAAACAGACAACTGCTTCCCTTTTCCCAGCTTTGCTAGCAGACAACATCCATCAATAGATAACCGGTGAAATTTGCCTTTAAAAAAAAAAGAGTAATGTCAGGAGTTTATGGGTGTCCTGACATGAAACTGGCGTGCTGGAACTTGATGTATATATGCTTGTGATGATGGTAGCTGATTGCTGCCAGTTCCTGTTTTGCTCAACGCCACCGTGGTGCCTGATCTAAGTGGAATACAGTTAGCAAGGAGGAAAAGTTCTCTGTGCTGAACATTCAGCTGAAGAGCCAAGAGCTTGCTCCACACCTCCAAAATGTTCTGTTCACAAGGCAAGGTATGTTTAAACCAAACCTGTACGTTTATGACTCTTCCTAAGACTGTAAAGAATATAAAAATAAATACATCCAGGTGGTGTAGCAGAGCCCTACTTCTCAGGCTCATGAAGAGTCAAGGGTGGAGGAGGCCAAAATGAGGAACACGGATCCTGTAAGGCTGGGGGTTTGGCCAGGCTTGTTTATATTGCTCCAGTGAGAGTCATTCATTTTGCACTTAACCCCGTTAAGAGAGCACTCAACTACTCACAGATCTGCTCTTTCTTGGCCTCCTTTTCATCTGATTATAGGCAAAAAGACCTCATGTGTATGACAAATTACTTCATTGGATAAGGTGATTTCTTTTTCAAGCCCAATTTCAGAAAATGTACCTTTATTTACTGCATATTAACAAAACTGCAGATAAGGAAGCACTGCCCCCATCCGAAGCACTCACACCTGCCTTGATAAAGGGGTTTGAAGCTGGTGCTTCATGTTTCCTTTACCAGCAACAGAATAAATACAACCCAGTGCCTCATTCTGCCTGATCTTCATCCTTGTGTCCGGAGCCTCCTGCTGTTCACCGGGCCAGTTCAGTGCTCAGCACTCATACAGTGAACTTCACCTCTGCAATTAGGTTAGAAAAACACTGCTGTCTGGTTGTGGCTTTTAACAAAAGCACTTTCCAGGTCCGCTGCAGAGGTAGCTAAAGCTGCTCTTCAATTTGTTTTCTGTTCAATTCTTTTAGTTCTCAGCAGGCAGTCTCTGAAAACAGGAATCAAAATGAAACGGTAACCACTGTCTCATCCTCACTTTTTTTTTTCATTTAGCTCATTTTTTAACAGCCAATTCTGTAACACAGCCTGAGCCAATGCTCTGCATTTCACTGACCTCAGCAATGTTGCACCAAGAATGAATTTAGTCCATACCATCAATCTGATATTGAGTCAGCTCCTGGTACAAGCTATTTAAGCCTAGTGAGACAGATGTGTCTGTGTTAAGGAAGATAATTCCAATGCAGGACCATCAATAAAATATTAATCTTTTCATATATTTTAATAGAAGTTTAGGTAGAAATTAAGCTGTTCCAATGTAGAAATACAGTCACTGGAAACAACCACATATAAGATATGCAGTTAATCAGGTCACTGTGAGAAGCCTTGTTCTGAGCAGCTCAGAGATGACAGTGAACCTTCATGATGCTCTTGGATATATTCAAGCCATCTCTCACCTCCTACCTTTTAATTCTGGAAAAGAGGATTTCACTGAGCTGTTATTTTTTCTAAGTCGTTTATTTCAGTAGCAGAACCTCAATAAAAGAGGATCTGTGTCTACAGAAGAAAGTTTCTGAGCCGTGCGGTTCTTCATTATCTTGTGTCACTGTGGGAAAAGAAAAAAAAACCAGATGCAGAATTCTTCCCTTTTTTGATTTAAGAATGATATCAGTTTAGGTATTAAAATGGCCAGGTTTGTAAATATAGCCAGGACACAGCAAAACGAAGCAGCTTGTTTCAGAAGAAATGGATTTTGGGAACTTCTTCAGCGTGGTGTGTGTGGCCCTGACCACTGAGTTGGGACAGGATGGGACATCCTTGGGACCAACTGCACTGGGAGTGCACTTTTTATTTAAAAGCTTAAATGGAAGCTGGTCGTTTCTGGCTTCTACATAATTACTAAATACTTAAAAACCTCTCCCAGGTTGTCACAAAAGTTTAGGCCTTTGAAAGCCCCTAACACACAATCCCGGATTGTTATTATTCCTGAAAAAAAAAATCAGATGAATCCAATTAATTACCCAAATGAGAATTAGACCCCTTTTAAGATCTGAGCAAAAGTGACTGTAGCAACTGCACCTTTTTATTTAAGTTGAGGAAAACCAGTCAAGCTCATATTACAAAAAGAATAAGCCACTGTCCCCTTGGTCTGGCTGCAAAGTACATTTTCAATAAGTTTATGCTCTAACAAGCTGTATCAGTTTCATCTCAGTAGACCTGATGGTTATTGAACAGTGTTCAATGTTCTGGAGGGTGCCAGGCACATAATTGTTTTTACAACACTGTAAAATGAATCAGACTGAAATTAGTGTCACTCAGCAGAATCACTTTCCTTCCCTTTAAATTACTTCATCTGAGGGTTAATCAAAAAGAAAATGAAGTTTTGACACTGCCCTTCAGCTAAGGGCAAGTACAGGTTCAGTTGTCTTCACTTCATTTGACTGGGAAGAAAGGTTTTACAGTATCTGCACTTGCTGTGCCACTTCCCGGCTGCTCTGCCTGGGGGGGGAGGCAGGAAGGAGCTGACATCTCAGCTCTTCCCACTTGAAAGTTCAATTGGTAGAAGGAAGCTGATGCCCTTTTTATATCGGAACTCAGGTGAAAAGGGAGCTAGCAAAGAGGAGTTACAGGAAAGGAGATTTCTGTGGGGAAGTTGCTCAGAAGAGCAGGCTGGCAGCTTCTGTTGTAAAGCGCGGAGAGATTCTCACTCCTCCTTCAGTGCCATATGAGCTCAGGAGCTGAGGAGGTGGGACAGCTAACACAGCTAAGCCACCATCGTGTACCAATATCAGATCACAGAATCCTTTAGGTTGGAAAAGACCCCTGGGATCATCATGTCCAACCATTAGCCCTACTCTACAAGTTCAGCCCTAGACCATCTCCCCCAACACCACATCTGAGCGATGCTGAAACACATCCAGGGATGGCAACTCAACCCCCTCCCTGGGCAG
>JANVCC010000065.1:3621550-3638823 GCA_025345505.1 Todiramphus chloris collaris | reverse complement strand
CAATCTCTCACCCCCCTCCCTGGGCAGCCCATTCCAATCTCTCACCCACCTCCCTGGGCAGCCCATTCCAATCTCTCACCACCCTTTCCATGAAGAATTTTTCCCTAATGTCCAGTCTAACCCTCCCTTGTTTCAGCTTGAGGCCGTTCCCTCTGGTTCTGTCCCTAATGACCTGAGAGCAGAGCCCAGCACCAGCCTCTCTCCAATGTCCTTTCAGGCAGTTGGAGAGAGTGAGGAGGTCTCCCCTCAGCCTCCTCTTCCTCAAACTAAACAGAGACAACTCCTTCAGATGGTCCTCGTACGACCTACAGTGATACCAGCTCCCTGATTTCTCTTGTCTAAATTGTCTCCTTGCTGAGATAAACTAAACCTCCTTTGTTCTGCCCACTTTCAGTGGTGTGTTTTAGAAGCAATTCCAGTAAATATCTCTGCCTCGGAGGCTTTCAGGTCTCACTCTATGGGACTATTGCTTCCTTCTGATCATTCACTGTAGCAGGTTTATTATTTTTCACTCCATCATATTTTGCATGCGCGCAGGTTTCGGTGGCATTTATTAGTAGTATGTTTTTAGAACAACGTCTGGCTCGTGAGTTATATCAATAACAGCTGGGCAAACTAAGATGATCATGAGCTATAATTATTATATACAGCAATACTGTCAACTGAAGGCTCTGAGAAATTACCTCGACTAGAGGATATCTGTAGTTTCAATCGTGCATAATCCCTTTGCAACAATACAATTATGCAAAATGAGATTAAAGGGTTTATCTGCATGTGAAAATTGCATCAGTTTCCATTCATATTGCTCTTCAGCTGCAGTAGATAATATTCGTCCTCTGATAGCTTCATTTCGAGAGCTAGTGGCACATCAAACCTTCCATTTTTCCCTCACACCTGAAAAGAAATGGTAGATCAAAGGCATTTTGGTCCTTTTGGGTTGAGTTCGAGAGCCTCTTCTTTGACAGCTGGTCTGTCAAGGCGAAGCTGCTGATGGTTGGTCCTCTTCCATCCCACAAACGACCATGAGTTGATTCAGTTTTAACACAGTCCTATCAGAACCATAAGCTGCTGCCATCAAGCAGAAGCGATGTGGAGAGCTGCAGGATTGGGGCAGATGGAAATGTGAGTGTAGCAGCAGAAGACAGACCCCACCGTACCCCCCCAGCTTTAGTACAAGTAACAATATCAGCAAAACCAGGGGAACAGAGGCTTAACAGTGGTCAGGAGCCAAAACATTTGCTCAGCATCTTTCAAGGGCCTGTAATTCCAGCTACCAGCCCGCGTAGGAAGGTGCAAGTCTCTGCTTGTGTGTGTGGAGGAGCTGCGCTGTTCCCAAGGCACATCCCCTCTGTTGGGAACATGTGATTGGGATTTAATTAGTTCCAGTGCACGTGGGATGGCTTCTTTCATTGCAACGTGTATCTGAAGATTTATATTCTAGCAGAGACAGGGAGGGATGTAGCTTATGGAGTGCTCTGACTCCTTTCTGATGAAACTACTCTAGATTTCCTTCCCTTTAGAAAGGACACCAGCCCTTATGGTCTGAGGAAAACGTCTTCTCAACAAGCAGTAAAAAAGGAGGAGCTCAAGCGAAGAGATGATTAAAGTAAGGCAGCCATGAGGAAATAATATTTACTTCTTCATCTCTTTTCTTAAGCAACAACCGATAGTGTTTCTGCCACGTGTTCAGTAACGAATGGAAAATATGAAGCCAATGATGGCAATGTCACACCCCCTGCTTTTAACAGTTGGGGCCTGGGTGCAGAAATACATGACTACATTAAATCTCATGGGTGGTAACATTGCTCACAACCACCGAGGACCAGCGAGCAGCATTTATTGGCCCTGGCATTCATAAAAATGATCCGGCACTGCCTGATGTCTTGCGGTACGTGACTAGTCAGCAGGAGAAGTTGTACATAACGACAGTGGAAAGGCAACATTAATTGTGAACCATCTGTCAGACGGGTGCTTGGGAAGTGCTCTGATGTGGTGTACACGCTACACAAGGAGGGAGAACCCAGATCTTCCTCTCCTGCTCATGAATATAAAGTGATGTGGGCACAGGTATTGAAAAATGTATATTATCTTGGCAATGGGAAGGGAATGACCGGCCACTTACAGTCCCCTGCTGTGGGGGTGTGCAGGTGTATGCACGTGGTATCCTTCTTTTGCACTAAAGAAACCAGTCTGGACAATGTCAGAAGGACATTTGTTCAAGGAAAAGATTGCACGTGGGTTTTGAAGGACTTCCTAAGTGTAGCAGCAAAGAGCTCTGGCATTGTGTATCTTTTTTTTCCCCCGATATTTTGCTTTGGAAATCTGAGTTATCCCCAACTGCATTGATCAGCAACAAGGATTGAACTGAAATGAGAAAGAAAAACACAATCTGAGACCAGCAAAGTGCTCAAGAGAGGTCCCTCGGGAAAGCTGTGGGATACCAGTGGTAGGGAGCATCTCAGGTGTGCGTCTGGAGCTGATGGTATCAAACCTACAGCTCCTTTGGGAATTTTGGCACTGGGTGTTTCAACATTTAGAATTTTATCAATACCACGCAAATTAAAAAAAATAAAAATAAAAATAAATCAGGATTCTGAAAATGGGGAATTTTTGAGTGGAAATCATGATCTGTAGAAAACTCACAACAGTGAATAAATACCTGGCAGGAAGATAAACCACTGTGTGTGGGTAAGAGAAATGTGCCTGTCAATGGTAACAAGGAAAACTAACAGTGCTGACAGAAATAAATGGTAGAAGAATAGTCTTGTGAGCTTACAGCTTTCCTAACACCGTCTGTGTGTGGTTTAGTTTTTCAATTTATGAATGTTTAATATTTTACCTCCTGATTGTTTGATAATTAAGAAAGAAAACCGATTCTCCTTGCTGGAGGACAAGAAGCCGTAGAGATTGCCTGGAAATTAAGCTGTGAAAAGGTATAAATCGAGTTGGGAAAGGTTGCTGAAAAATGCATGACTCTATTTCCATTAACAGTTCACGAGGACACGAATGATTCAACGGCGAAAGTTTCGAGTTTTTCCAGGTAGACCCAAAGGTCTGTCCCCTGTTCACACCCAGGATCTCAAAGATCCTCTGACCCCACGGGGTAGATTTGCCGGGAAGAACAAGAAGAGAAGAAAATGAAACCGAAATAAACCCCAACTGAGCCGTGGAGGTGGTTCCAAGACGAGTCGTTCAAAAAGCAAACCACTCCTTAAATTAACGACTATATTGGCATCGTTTGGGGCACCTTGGGGGCACCTTCAGTTTTGGTTCATTTGTAATAATCCAGATAATTAACGTAAAACAAAGCAGCTGCTTTCGTGGCTGGGAACTCGATCCCTTTGTCATCCCAGGAGGGGGGAGAGGAGTTGGTTGTTTCGGGCACCAGCAGCTCAGCCACTGCTGCGGGCACCTTCCCCTCTCCCAGCACATCTTCCCTATCGGGGATGGGGGAGTTGGGGGGCGACTGAACCCCCCCAAAGCCCAGCGGGGGCTACCAGAGTCCGGGAGGAGCCTCAAAGTAGGTAGCACCAAAGCGGGAAAGGAAAAACTCAACCGTTTACCCAGGACAGCTAAAACCCAGGTAACGCTGGAATATTACAGAGAGGGAGGAAGGAAAAACCTCTTCCTGCTTGAGGGGAATTAGGATAATTCGGACAAAACAGGGACTAGATGAAAGAAAAAGAAAAGAAAAAAAAAAAAGAAAAAGTAAAAAATAAACCAAAACAAACTTACCTGGTTTTATAATTATTTCCCTGTGTTGCAGCCTTACCTCAGCACTTTGTTCTCAGGGTTGTGGGGTGGGTTGTTTTTTTTTTGGAGGTGTTTTGCATGCTAATTAAACACGGGAAGGAACAGAAAGAAACTTTTCGGCTCTGCCGCGTTAACTACAACAGAGCAAAATGTGTATTTGAGACTTTAGGACCACGGTGCTTTGAGAACCCGCAATCCTGCGCTGCTCTCGCCGCATCTTTCTGCTCGCTCCTTTGTATGCGGGTGCAGGTATTAAATAAAGAGACCGTCGGGGTGATATTTTGTTCATGATTATTACGATAAAACATATAATGCATTAATACGATAATATTTATTAATATATTTATCGCAGTATCAATATTAACAATGCTAAATGATTGATGTTAATATTTATTCGTATACTTATTAATATAATGGATTGATGAGCACTTCGGTGGCTTAAACCTCTCAGGAAAGGTTTCAAAGGGATATCGGATCTTGATTATAATCGGAGGGTCTTAATTACTGTATCTCCATGGGGCAGAGTGGAAGGCAGCGAGTTTTCCCCCCGTGGGAAGCTCCGAGCTTTGCTCCGTGTCCCGAGCACCGGGAAAACCGGCAAGTGCAGGGAGAGGAATCCGGGTGGGGAAGGGACTCGGGGGTCTCTGGGCCGGTGTGAGTCGATCCGGTACCGAGTAAACAAAAAAGGTATTAGGTCAAAAAAAAACCAACAAAACAACCCAAAACCTATGGAGATCTGGCCGTAGTAATTATTCCGGCTGGTTTGCAACACAACTCGCCTGAGGTGTGATTCTGCACCGCAGCGGCGAAGGGAAAATGCAAAGATTTCCTTATTTTATTTTTTTTTTAGGGAAAACGAGTGAAAAAGACTCGGGGCATTGATGCTCATGTAGACCTGAGGTCTGAGCCGTGCGATGTCCTTGCTGCTCTGCCATGGTCCTTGTTTAGTAGGAGGACGTTAAGAGCAGGGAATATTAAAGCCTTTGTCCCGCTCGAGGCAGTGGGGATGTGGATTCCCTCCCCTAGACCGACTCGATTCAGGAGCTGGATTTTTTTTCTCAGGCACGTAGACAGGGACAGACACTTTTTTTTTTTTTTTTTTCCTTTAACTTCAACTGCGGTCAACTTTTCAGACGTGAATCCTTCAGTCCTAAAGCAGTTATCTGTGCATCGACCAGAATTGCTTCTTCTGCCATCCCGACCCGAGCTCCTGGTCCAGCTCCCCACGGTGTGTGAGGAAACCTGTGGAATTTAGAACCATCTCTGAGTGCAAACGGCCTGAGCTGCCCGAGAAATCCCCGCTCACCCCCAAAGCCCATGGGGCTGGGGAGAGGAGCCCAAAACCTCCCTCCGAAGGTGGAAAAAAATGGCAGGAAAAGCGGCTGCAAAGGTCGGACTGGGGTAAGGTGGTCTCCCTGCGGTTTGCTCTTTGGAAAAGGCTGGAATTATGTTTCTGCAAAGCAGAATACAAAGCATCCGACCCTGTCCTTCTCGTAAACCAACAATCCCGCCATTGTATTCACGCGTGGGATTTAATGTAGTCTGCCACTTCTTGTAAACAAACAATTCACTCACCCATCGACTAAGACTTGATGTTATTTTTTTTCTGCCTTTCTGGCAAGTAACGTTTGGGCGTTTGATTCACAGCAACGCTTTTTTATTCCCCAAACCAAATTAATTCGGTATCAGCTGGCTGGTCCTAATAGCCGGGAACGTGTCGCGGGAAAGCTCGGAAGGCAGCGTTGAAAATGCCAGGAAATACCTGGATTTTTTTTATACAGGTTTCCATTTAAGGATAAAAAACCGTTTAGGTCCCCAGAGCTCCCGGACCCCCGAAGCCCCCCGAATCCCGGCTGCAGCCCGGGAAGGGAAGTGAGAGGCAGCTGCGTGTCTCCCCCCGGCTGGCTTCTTTCTTCCCTGTGATTTTGTGATTCCCTGTCTCACATCGCCTTCCTCCCCGCCTTCCTCCCCACCTTCCTCCTCCCCGCCGCCCCGGGCGGCTCTGGCCGCCGCCTCTGCAATAAGGAAAAGGATGGAGAGGGGGGAAAGGTGACCTTTGAAACCCTCTTCCCCACAACCCCTCCGTCCCCTGGCACCCACACACACCCGTGGAGAACCCAGGCACCCTGCGGGCAGTGCCGGGGTGGGCACGTCGCCCAGGGCCACCCCGGGTGGGGGAGGAAGAGCCCGGGGCACCCACCGCGGTCCCTGCCTTCCCTGGCCCACCCATGGGACCCGTGGAGAGGAGCGGGGTCCAGGGTGCAAACAGCAGAGAACGGTGGGGAGCACAGCCCAGGCAAGTGGAAGCTTGGCAGGGGGAGTTGCTGCCTGCCCAGTCTGATTTACCAGGGGCCTTTACACCTCCCCAGTGGAGTGAGTGGAGGAGGCAAAGGAAACCAGGGCAGCATCACAGAAGAGCTGCTCTGCAGACCTAGGTTGGCCTCAGACTGTTTCCAGCGATGCCCATCTCGTGTTATTCTTTCAGCCCTTCCTTATCACTATTCCCACACCATGCTGGGATCTCAAACTGGACTCTGGGGCTGATGGGGGGACAGGAAGGAGACCCTGCTCTCAACCTTTGAATTAGTGAAAAAGTAGAAATGTGTAACCACGTTAAAATCCACCAGGACTCCTGTCTTCCCCTCTCCCCCACAATGCAGCAGCTCAGAGTTCACCGGAGATCTAAACTGGTCCAGGCGTTATGCTCAGTGCCTTTTCATGCTGCACCCATCTGTCCTCACTGGGAGTCACTCTGCACCAGAGTGGAGTGGGCAGAGGAGGCAGGAGAGACCTCCCCAGACCTGGTCTGGTGGTGGCAATGGCAGTGCTGAGGGCAATGCACAGACCCTCTCCCAGCAGTTATCATAATCTATTGGAGATTTATTAGCCATAAAGTCTCCCACAGCTACTTGCTATGGTCTCTGCTTTGCCTGGACAACACTGAGCCCTGTGCCTGTAGATAACCCCTTTTAGGCGTCATTGATCCACCACCAGGTTCAGGAAGGCAGAAGAAGCCTGAATGATACACTTGACCACTTTTTGAATGTACACGGATCTCTCCCTGCAGTACAGGTAAGAAACTCACAACATTCAGCTGGAAAAGCAGCAGTTCTGTGCCTCAGATACCTCTGTGGGATGTTTCCACAGCGTGGCTGCCCCGAGGAGGCTCAAAGCCCCAGTATTTTACCTGTTCTGAAGAAGAATCTCAAAGGCTTGGGGAGGTTTTGCCATGAATAGCAGGAGGCATCATTCCCATAGCAATGGTCACTGCAGACCTGGGGACTTCAATCACCATCCTGCTGGCCTGAGCATCTCTGTGCCCAGTCTGGGAATAGGAGCAACCATTGCTCATCTTGCCCTGATTTATGAGCCATCCTACTGAGTTCAGTGAGACTTCCCTGAGCAGAGGACATGAATCACACACAACATGTGAATTAGGGCCTGGTCCTGAGTGGAAATGGCTGTATCAGTGACCATCCAATAGACAAAAGGCCTCACATTTGAGTATCTGCTCTAGGGAGAACTCTCTGATCTACCAGAGAGACCATAAAAGAGAGCAACAACCCACTGAGCTCAGCAGAGCTGTGGTGGAGCAGAGGCATGGTCCACCTTACAGATTTGCCTATAAGTTTATTCTGGGAGGGAAGGGGATTCCTCTGGTTCCCACCTCCAGGCTGCCCCATACCCAGCAGTGACATTCCTGGTATGGGACAGCTGTGCCTACCCTGGATGGATATGACCAGATTCACCTTCTGCAGGGCACGTTTTTGAGACCAGTCCTGTAAATCCTCCTGATTCCACCAAAAATATAGCTCATCTCCAAGCCCTCCATGCATGTGGTCAAGCGATGCCCCCGTGCAGGATGCCTGCAGGAGCACCAGCAGTGGAAGGAGCTGCAGGGAAGCACACAGGATCCTGACAGCTCCTACCAAATTAAACATCAGAAGCAGGGCTTAAAAGTCAAGCACAAAGCAGCTCCCCTCTTCTCCCATGACAGCTGAAAGAAATTTCTTTAGCTGTGCAGGAGCTTGGGGAACACAGGGTGAGTCCCTGTGTGTGCAGCGATGGATGCACGCTGCCAGACTCGGTGCCGGTAGGGAAATGGGCTGCTCCAACTGGGATGGATGGATGGGGATGTGCAGCCACGATGCACGTATAGGGGTGTGTGGAGGGGATGTGCAGAGATGCATATTTTGCTGCATTTAAAGAAAGAGCATTTGAAGAGCTGGGTTGTACATTGAGCCAACACAAACAGGGACACCCCGCTGTATTTCTGTGGTTGTTTCGAGGTCGAGGGTGTGCAAACATCTCTGTCTGGAGTAGACAGAAAGACAAAACAGAAATTTATTATACAATACGTTTGTATTTTCTTTCTCTGCTCCCAGGGAGGAGCATTTGCTTCACAAGCTGCACCCAGGCCACATCCCCTCCAGGCTTCTGCTCTGTGGGTAAAGCCATCATGGACTCCCACCACTCTTCTTCCTCTCCCAGAGGCAGGAGCAGGGTCAGGGTTGGTCCTCTCTAAGGTTTTGGTCTCCCTGAACAAGGAGCTCAGGCTGGGGGAGGATGCAGGAGGTGGGAAGGGGGCTGGTAGAGGAACATTTTCCAAGGGAGCGGGTGGGTTTGGGGCTGGGAGTTGGGGGAACTGGTAGCTGCGACATTCAGGGAGCAACAATGGTATTTCTTTTTCCATTTTGGTGAACAGGAGGGGAGAATCAAACTGGAGGTTTCAGATTGGACAGCCCAGGAGCAGTACACCCGTGATCTGAGGTGGAGCTCTCCCAGTTTATCATAAAGAAACTAAACGGCAAGGAAAGAGCTTCCAGTGAAGCCTGGGGAGAGGAAAGGAAACCTGGGAGGTGAAAGGATGATGAGAACCGGGTTAAACAATACACCCTGAGTTTGAAATCACTCCACATTTCACCCCCAAAAGGGATGTGTGTGTGTCAGAAGTGCACGGCAGTGATTGCGGCACCAGAGCTTCAGCGCAGAGTGGGGATAAAAAGAGCAGAGAGAAGCCAGGCCACGCTCTCTGTTCCCATGCCAGCTGATTTGTTCAAAGGATCCACTAGAAATGTGCTATAAAGTCCAGATTCTGGCCCTCCAGGCTCAGGGAGAGAAATATTCGCACCTACATCCCCGGGCTTCCGGGGATGCCTGTGGGGTGGGAAAGGAGGGGCCAGCGGTGAAGGGAGAAAAAAAAAATAAATAAAAGATCAAAATGTTTGCCTTTATTTGATTTTTTTTCTTCCCAGAAATATTGCCAAAATCGGAAACCAAAGAGCTGGGCTTCCTTCCAGACCCAGAATTCAATTTTCCAACAATTGATTATTTCCAAACGTTAAGTCTTTAAGTAGTTCCAATTTTTTTTTTCCCCTCCTCTTCAAACTTCTTTGGGCTTTGGGTTGGTTTTGAGGGTTTTTTTTCCCTTGTATTTTGTAACGACGGCCTCAAACTCAATTGTTTAAAAAAATCACAGACCGTTAAAAAGTTATTCCACAACTTTTTCAGATGCCAGATGGCATAAATATTAAATGGATCCTATCGAGAATATAATAAAATAATAGTTGCAAACTGATAAGTGCGTTTGATAATTTTAAGCCCGATCACAGAGAGGAGAGAGGAACTAGTAAAGGAAAAACTTTCGGTTTTTTTTTTTTTTTTTTTCCCCCTTTAAAATAACCCTGTTCCCTTTGCTTTATTGTGACCTTAAATATTACACTGAAATTTTCTCCGTAAAGTTGTCAAAGAACGGAAATCCTAATATCACTTTGAAAGCCACATTTTAAACTATGTGCACGGCAGGAGCCTGCTCGACAATTTCTGAACGTGTTCTAAAGAAGAAGAACCGAAGGGAAGCGAGATCTCGAAAGCACGAGGTATGCTGCAATTTCGGAAACCGGTAATGCCTCTAAATAAATTAGCCGAAGAGGAGAGGTTTTGGGGGTGAAAAAGGTGAATTCTTCCCCGACGCTGCTCCTGCCGGGGCAGTACCCGCGGGAGGTGGAGGGGCGGCTGCTGGGGCAGAGCTCGCCCGCTGCCACCCCCTCCGAACCGGGCTGTCCCGGGAGTAAACCGGGATAAAATCAGATTTCCATAACTCGGCGGGTCCGTACCCCCGTTTATGGGGGTGTCTGTGTGCGCTGGGCTGGCTGGTGGATCCCACTCCTGCTTTTTTTTTTTTTTCTCCCCCCTTGAATCAAAACAGAACAACGACAAAAAAAGGCAGCGACAACAACAGCAAAAAAAAGAACCCCACCAACAATTAAAATAAAAGGAAATAAAGTGACACAAACTACCCGGAAAGTCTGCAGCAAGTCGCTCTGTCCGCGGATCCCGCTCCATCCTCAACCCGAGACATCTCGGGAGCTTCTCCCTGCGAACCCGCCGCGGGGACCGAGCCCTACCCGTGACCGTGGGGGCCTCCGTGGGGGCGGCGGGGCCGGGACATCCCCGACGGCCGCCACAGCGAAGTCCAGAAGTCAACAGGCTCTTTAACTTTCAACTTGGCCTTGACCTCCGGATTAAGCCCGACCTTTCTGTGAAGGAAGCAGCGTGAGACGCGGGGGAGCTGCGGCCCCGTCGGCAAACACTCGCCCGCCCGTCGCGGCCGCTGTGCCCCAGCGCCCCTGGTATGGGCTGGTTCAAAGCAAATGGGGAAAGAGCATGAGCGAGGGAGAAGAAAAAAAAGGCATCAAAGAAGGAGTGCAGTCGTTAAACTACGGAAAGGGAAGAAAGAAGCTTTGAAATCGGAAAGGTGACGGCTAAAAACACTGGGATTTTGGTTTGTTTTTTTTTTTTCCCCTCCAGAAAAAGAAAATCATCAGTTTCGGTGAGACTCGGGGATTTTTAGCGGACGAGAAGGGCCGAGGAGTGAAGCTGCAGCTTCGCGATGCCGTTTATTTCTCTCCCTGGGCGAGAGGCCGGGGTGCGGGAGCGGATCTCGACGAGACATCCCGGGACGAAGCCTTATAAGAAGCGTTATTTTGCAGGGGGACGACGAGCTGCCCCCAGGAGTGAAACGGGGCTTTCCCCCGCCTGAGCGAACTTTGCAATCATCACTTCTAACCCCTATTTTCTATCGGGATTTCTGTCCCTATGTGTCAAACCTCCTCACGGCTCCTCAGCTTGAGCTCATGCGTTTCTTTGGTGGCCCAAAGACGTGGCAGAAAGGCAAAATTTTACTGCGATTTGATACGCATAAGGCAGAAATCTCTCGATTTCTTTGCGTGAATGAAACAACACATGAGCTCAAGCTGCCTTTGGGGGAATTTCGGCAAAGCTTTCTCTCAAACAACGCCTTTGGGGGAAAAGCAGAGCGGAAAAGGGGGGAAAAGCAGAGCGGAAAAGGAACGAAAAACGTGTCTGTGTGTTTGCACATGTGAATAGACGATTAAAAATGCACGTACGTGAATAATTTATTAGCATCCACATAGGCACAGGCTTCATTGTACCCCAAAATTTCCTGGATAGATGTAGAACCTCATCGCTACATCCATCTGTCTTTCCCCCCTTTTGCCTGTCTCTCCACCTGCCCGGTTCTCCTGAACCCAAAAGGGACTCTCGGTATTATTTCTCCACCTCTCTTTTCCAAACTTTTTCCCTTTGGGATGCTGGGATCCACATTGACCTGCAGACCCGCGCCCACGCCAGCACCCTGCGTGGCAATAGCTGTGTGCAAACACTTTGTTCCCCTCTCCACCTTGCAGTTGTTTTTGGGGGTACAGAGGACCCCTTTCCCCTCTCTCCTTGCTTTTTAGGGCCATGCCTCGTCCCTCTCCCCATGGATACAGGTTTCGGCCTTTAGCAGCTGAAAGTGCACGATGATGTTGGTGGGATAAACCTCTGGGAGCAGGGACAGATGTTGACGCCGGGGTGCAGGAGAGGCCCCGTCCTCGGGGGTTCATTGCTGCCGCTGTCCCACGGCTGCCTGTATGGGCAAAGGGGGTCTCCGGGTCTCTGAGTTGGCCTGGGCTCTTTCCGAGGGCAGAACCCCCCGGCGCTGCGTGGGAAGAAGGGGCCACACCGGGGGGGGGGGGGGGGGGGAAAAAAAAAAAAAAAAGAAAAAAAAGGTGGTTTTAATCTGAGCCCGGATTTTTCCACCGGGACCGCTCCTCCGAGCCGTTTGTGATCCTCCCTCTCCTTCCTCCCCATTACCCTCCTCCCCCCACCTCTGCCCCCTCTGCAAGATGCAGCGTAACAGGCGCCTCCCGGGTACCAGCCTGTCACGTGCGGGGGAGGCCTCCCCCTCCTCCTCCTCTTGCAATAAAAGTATTTTCGCAATTTCTGCAGCCAGGGTTTACGGGGGCGGGGGGGGTTTTTTTTTCGTGGGGGTGGCTGGATTTCTTTTTTTTTTTTTTTTTTTTTTCCCCTGCTTCTCCGTCCTTTTCCCCCCGAGCGGCAGCCAATGAGGCAGCCCCCGGCCGTTGCGTCAGGGCAGCCCGGCGGGGAAAGGCAGCTCTCGGCAGCTCGCAGCCTTTTAAAAAGATCCGAGGACCCCCCTCGGGCAGTGCCCGGGTGCTGCCGAGCAGGCTCTCCCCATGCCCCGGCCCCCGCGCCGCCCCCCATGCAGCCCCCGGAGCCCCGCGGCCCCCCGGGCCTCGAGGGGCTCCTGGCAGCCGGCGGCTTCGCAGGCGGCCAGGGCAGGGGGCTGCTGCCTCCTCCTCCTCCTCCTCCTCCTCCCCCCCCAGCCCTCGGCGGTCCTTCGCCTTCCCCCGGGATGAACCCCGGTTACCCAGCGGAGGGACCGGCCGAGCCCCCCAAGCCACCGCCCCCGGCCGCCCCGCCGGGTCCCGCCGCCTCCGCCCCGCTGCCCTACGGATACTTCGGCAGCGGCTACTACTCCTGCCGCGTCTCTCGCAGCGCTCTGAAAGCCGGCCCGGCCCAGGGCCCTTTCCCCGCCGAGAAATACCTGGACCCTTCGGCGGGAAGCGAGGACTTCCAGAGCCGCCCCGCCGAGTTCGCCTTCTACCCGGGCTACGGGGCCCCTTACCAGCCCGTCGCCGGTTACCTGGACGTGTCGGTGGTACCGGGGTTGGGGGGCCCGGGGGAGGCCCGCCATGAGACTCTGCTGCCCGTGGACGGTTACCATCAGCCGTGGGCTCTGGGCGGCGGCTGGAGTAGCCAGATGTGCTGCCCCAAAGAGCAGGGGCAGGCTGGGTACCTCCTGAAATCCGCCTTTGCAGGTAAAGTCCCTGTGCTGGGGGTGTTGGGGGGCATCGTGCGCGGGGGATCTGGGATCAAGGCTTAAAATAATCTGCTGGGGAGCTGTTCTTGCCGTCCAGGAAGGTTTGTTTGCGAGATAGATCAAATTAGTAGGTAGGTTTCACATCATAATAATAATATTTTGGATTAGTACCACCCTTTGCAACTCATCGTCCTCCGAGCAGGGAGGCAGATGATGATACTATCCGGGTTCAGCCGGTGATATTTATCCCGGTTTAGACCCGATCCCAGCAGCTGCGGGCCACCCCTAGCCCTCCAGCAGCACCCGGAGAATCGGGGTGCTTTAAAGGGGATGCGCATGGCCCCCATCGTGCAGGGCTGTGAACACGGGAGACCCTTCCCACGCCACGCCGGTGGGATTGAACTTGACCGCGGCCCTGCTCGGCCACGGACCGACCGCGCCGAAACCGCGGAGAGAGGATGCGGGTATGAAGGGTCTCACCCTCCGGTGTTTTGACAATATCCGGATTTGCCCATCCCCCAGTAATAATAATAATAATAATAATAATAATAATACATTAAGGAAGACAAAAATATGTAAACGGGGGGAATATATTATTTAAATATCTTTAAATATCGTGGCTGACAGAAGACTGGAGGGAAGAAACGGGGTGGCTGGGAAAGAGGGTGATAGCTGCAGGGAAAGGTGATGGAAGATGGGTGCAGGGTGGGTGCAGGGTGCGTGGAGACACCCCCCCCCCATGATCCCCCTCAGCCCCATTTCTCCCCACGCCCCAGACTCCACCGGGCAGTTGCCACCCGAGGGTTGCTCCTTTCGCCGAGGTCGCAAGAAGAGGGTCCCGTACAGCAAGGGGCAGCTGAAGGAGCTGGAGAAGGAGTACGCCAGCAGCAAGTTCATCACCCGCGACAAGAGGAGGAAGATCTCCGCCGCCACCAACCTCACCGAGCGACAGATCACCATCTGGTTCCAGAACAGGCGGGTCAAAGAGAAAAAAGTCGTCGCCAAAATCAAAAGCAGCAGCAGCAGCAGCAACAGCAGCACCCCCTGAGGACACAACCACCTCAAGCCCCGAAGGGGTTCCCATCTGTCCCCCCCCGTACCCCGGGGCGGGGGATGCTCCGGTACCGTCAGTGGCGGGAGCGAGGGGCCCCCCGGGGCGGGCTGAGCCGGCCCCTCCGCCCGGGGCAGCGCAGGGCGCTGGGCACCGCTCCCCGCTTCTCCCGGGGGTGAGATCCCCACCCAACCCGCAAAGGAGGGCGAGGAGGAAGATGCCCCATCCCTGCCCGCTTTGCACGCAGAGGACCCTGTACAGTTTGCTCGTGCTTTACAACGCCGCTGCCGCGTCCCGCGGTTCTCCCGCCTCTTCGGTTTGAAACGCATCCTCCGAGCGCTTAAAGATGAAAGAAAAACTGGCCTAATTGCATTAATTAACCCCAATACGCAACTCCCCGCTCGCTTGCGTGCGGCGGGAGCGGGGCTGTCCGGGGGTGGAGGGAGGGGGTTCACAGGGAATTAACTCTTTAGAAACAGAAGCCCGTACTTACATCAGAGAAAAAAAACCCAAACATATATATAATCTTAATTGAGGCAGAAGTATCAAAATTCACGTCTAAAGGAGAAAAAAAAATATTGTCTTGGTGTGTTCTATAGAAACACACGCGAATCGTTTGCATAAAGCACGGGTTTACGTGAATGTACAGTATATGCATATGACGTATATGTACCCCCCTAGGCACACATTTATGAAGGCACGTACTACGTTTCTTTTTTTTTTTTTTCGCGCGGTTATATATAAAATATACATATACGTATGCACATGCACATATTTACCAATACGCATTATTTCCCTTTTTATCATATACAATATTTTCTTTTGTGTTCGTGTGGTTATATATACCCAGCTACCCAAACATATGCACGTATACATGCAATATAGTCCTGGATGTGTGGATATAAATGTATACTCAGATAAAGGTGTATATACACGTGTTTGTATACGTACATATAGACATACTTATATGTATGTTCGTGCCTATATTTTGCTACACATAAACGCAATTCATAGAACTCCATACGCGCTTTCTTTTGTGCTAATATACATGTATTTGTACACCTATTTTCCTGCTCCTACTAATACCGAATTATAGCGATACGTCTCGTAGCATGTGCTGAGATAATCCCCCTGTAATATTAAATGATCTTGGTTAATATCGAGAAAAGTCGTCATCCTTTTTAATAGAACGAATAGGCTGAAAGTAAATGTACTCAAAGACGTTTTCCTCTGCTCTTTTCGGGGTATTCGCAGCTTCAGGGAAGCGCAAACTCCGCTTACGCAATTTCTTTGTTTAATATCTCGGTGTTTCAAGGCAGCGGAGTGTCGGGGGCTCAGAGTTCTTGCAGCAGTGTCGATTTAAACCTGCCTGTGACCCCCAAAAAGCCTCTCAAAAGGCGAATAAGCTCCAAAACGCTGTTACCACAACCAAAATTTTGCGTTTTCTTTATGCCTTTTCTTTCTTTTAGAAATCCGAAGCATTAAACCGCAACGTACCCCAATTAATGATAATTTTACGTAGTGATTTTGGTCTTGTTGAATAACGTATCATTACTCTTATTTTTAATTTGGTTTTAGGTTTGTACTGGCTCTGGCTTCCAGCAGCTTCCCGGAGGGGAGCAGAGCAGAGCCAGACACGCTCCCTCCATTTTTTCCCCGTTTGCCCCAGATCTTTTTGCCCTGCTCATAGCAGGAGGTGCCAGTGGCACCCTGGGGTGCAGCTTTGCCCCGCTTTGGGCATACCTCACTCCCCCGTGACGTCACGCGTGACGCCAGAACCTTCGGGAGGGGACCGGCCAATGGCTCTCGGGCTGAGCGTTCCCGAGAGATGACGTAAGCAGGAGCAGTGGGACAGACGGAATAAATCCCAGCCAAGGCGGGGGGGGAGCCGTCGGGGCTGTGAGGAGGCTTCGCAACTCCCGACGGCCGCTCCGGGGGGGGAAAAAAAAACCCAAGCAAGGAAAACAACCCAAAAAAAGGGCGCTATGGGCAATGCGAGCACAGAAGCGGGTAGGAAACCACGCGGGACCTCGTGTGCGGAGCCAGAGTGGGTTCTAGATCCCTGTGCTCTCCTATAACGCTCTCCCGACAGCACAGCGTTGTCGTGCAGGGACCGGTTACGTTTTGCTTTTCCTCATCCGGATCCTGCTTCAAATTCCTCGGTTTTGAACCAATTTTGGGTTTATTTTCTTAATCTCTGGCCCGGAGGGAGGATCCTGGCCCTGAGTCCCGACGGCACCGGCTGAACCTGCCACCCCCCAAGTGCCAGGAAGCGTCTGGGAATGTCTGTCTGTCCTTCCTGAACAGACAGATGAATGAAAAGTTCAAAATCTGCTTTTCTTTCCCCAATAGTGAACTTTCTCGCCCTGATTTCTCTGTGTTTGCAGAGGCCCCAGGGCAGATGCAGCTTTACCTGACAGGAGGAAGCCCCTCGGATGTCCCCTAGAGAAAACCAAATAATCTAATAAAAAAAGAAAAGAAGAAAATTGGCCCGTATCTGGGCGCAACTTCAAAATAAAACTGATCCATTTATGGTTTCGGGAAGAGATGCTGCTCTCAGAGCTCCCCTCTACAGCACGTTGAGGGTTAATCGTTTTAGTAAGATGTTTCTTTTTCCCATCCAGAGATCTTTCCTCGATGTCTGGGAAGCCCCAGACACTTCCATCCCAGTTAGGAACCTCACCCCAGTGGATAACTGAAACTGGGAGACACGACACACACCACCACCACCCCCCGCCCCCCATTCCCTGTCCTCAGCTCCAGTCCCGAATCCGAGGCGGAAAATGCAGATGGGAAGGGGCGGAGGAGAGTCTCAGGGAGAGCTGTAAAACCTTTACACGGCGGCCTCAGCAAAGGGCGAGAAAGGCCCGACATCCTCGTAAAATGCCGGGACGGAGCTGCTGCCGGGGGGCGCGGGGCCAGGTGAAGGCTCCCGCCCCCTCCCTTTGCCGTTGAACTTGAAACTCAGAAAACCTGGGGTAGAGCAGACCCAAAAGCTGGGGTAGAGCAGACTCAAAAGCTGGGGCAGAGCGGCCCTAAACTCGGGGTAGAGAAGTCCAAAATCTTGGGCAGAGCAGTTCTGGGAGGTCTCGGATGGGCAGTGGGATGGGATGGTCTCGGGTACGATTTTAGGAAGGAAATTGAATTTCAAAGAGTCACTGCAGAGGCAACTCCATCCACTGTCCACCCTGGAGGACAGTGGGGCAAACACCACATTGGCATTTTCCTCCTCTTCTCTCTTCTCTTCTCTTCTCTTCTCTTCTCTTCTCTTCTCTTCTCTTC
>JANVCC010000065.1:3578813-3621540 GCA_025345505.1 Todiramphus chloris collaris | reverse complement strand
CTTCTCTTCTCTTCTCTTCTCTTCTCTTCTCTTCTCTTCTCTTCTCTCCCTAAATCAAATTAAAATGTACCAAAGATCCACCTACGAACTTTAGAAAGGCAGAAACAGGCGCAGTGGGATCACCTCTCCCAGTCCTTCCTTCACGCCTCCCCGCCCCCCCTTTCCCAGCCTTTGACTCCTTTCTTTTGTTCAAGTTCATGCCCACTGCACAAAGTGTCTGGACTGCTTTTTTTTTTTTTCTTTCCCCTTTTCCCCTTCAAAGGATTTTGTCATTGAACTTGAGCCCACGTTGTAAACATTCTTGGGTCTTACAAGCATCTTGACGGGATGTCATTAACAGGGATCTCAGACTGCTCTGTCTTTCCCCGCTTCTCCTTCAGCTGAATCAAAGGTACATTTTTTTTTACCTCCTCACTCCATTTGTTTCCTAATCTGGGTCCAAAAAAAAGCCAACAAACCCCAAAAAAACCCAACAAAAAAAGAACAACAACGAAAAAAAAAGCCAAACCCATAACAATATAAATGGAAGCTCTGATTCTCTCCTTCTCTTTTTCAAAATGTTCATTATTATTATGATTTTTTCAAACCGTAATAGGATGTACCCATTTAGCTTGTGCACTGCTGTATATTACCATGTAATTTTAGACGTGTAACCAAAAGAGGAAAACTCCTCATTGTAGGCACATCCAGTAAATTTGAAATGAAATTCGTTCCTCTAAAACGCTGCTGGGGAAGTGCCTTTTTGATGTGTTATTTTGTTACACTGTGTACAAAGGAAAAAAACATAATTAATTTTTTCCATCGGAATCAATATTTTCTCTGCTAGATGACTTAATTGCTTTTCATAAAATTAAAAACTAAAACTAAAACCACGAAACGGGTTTATTATTTGCAAGCAGACTCTCATTGATGGGTCTCACGCCACTCTGGAAGTGCCACTGGGCTGAAATCTTCCCTAAGCAGCAACCAAAGCGCTCTTTGTTGGTTTTTTTTTCCTCTCTGAGCTACAAAAGGAAGCGTCCAAGTGAGAAATATTTCCATTTTCCGAGCTGAAATTTAATACAGTCATGGTTTTCTAATGGGTTTTCGGTATTTCACACTCAAACCCATTTCATTCCTGCTGCAGAGCCCCGTGTGCTGAATGTTAATGTCCACTGTAAGGCTGTGAAACACCCGCATTAGGGATCCGGGTGCGATTTTCTGTTGCAACCAAAAGCCGGAGAAAAAGGGGCTCTTTTCATTTCCTTTCAAGCATCGTTTTGTCTTTATTCTGACGGCTACACACTCTTTTTTTTTTTTTTTTTCCCTTTTTTTTTTTTGTTTTTGATTTTTTTATAAAGGACGATAAATGAACAACCCGAGGCTCCCCATTTGCATTTCGCCGCATCCCCTCAGCCTCCATCACCTTCTCCGGCATCAATTCGCCCTGCGAGAAAGTGCAAGAAAGAGGCGATTCCTCCTGCTTGCGGCAGCGCAGGAGGGGAAATCAGAACCCGGCTGAGAAATAAGGGGGAAAAGCCCGATTTGTTCAGCCCCGCAAACTTGTTCTGTCCGAGGCTACAGCCCCCCGGGGCCGCCGGACCCGACCCGTCGGCAGCATCTGCAGGGAACGGGCAGGAGGGAAAAAAATCACTTTAAAAGCACAATTTTACCTAGAAAAAGAGATCACCTTGCAAATATCTCCTGTCTTTTTCAATAATTGTAGCCAGATAGTTATTTTTTTACAGCACCTGTAGGCTTGTGGATTTTTTTTTTCCCAAACACCCAAGACTAAAAGAGAAATTTTTTACATTTTTTTTTTTGAGGATGCACCTACTTGCTTGTATTTTTTATGAGCAAGTGAGAATGCCTCTTCCATAGGAAGGATACTACCTAATGAAGAAAAATACATGGAAATTGGTGTGTCGCTTATTATGAGACTACGGGGGGTGGATTTTGCGCAGAGAAGGGAAAGAAAATCCCAGTGGTGATTATCTTCAGTTGCATAAATCTACAAAATCAACCAAATTAAAGGATCTGTTGCATTTTTACGCCATCATTTTGCAACCAATGCATAGTTATGAGGCTAGCAAGGAGGCTTGGAGCACTGAGGGACGGGACGCTTGGTGTGTGCAATGACCAGAAGAAACCTAAATCCCACCTGGGTCACCTTCCAGGGACCATTTATCAGAGTATTGAAGGAATTTGATTTACTCAAATTTACCCCCCCACCCAACCCAAACTCACCCTCTCATAGCCCTGAAACCATCAGGGGCCCACCCTGGGTCTGCAACCCAGAAATCAGGTCTTGGCAAGATATGAGGAAAGTGAAAGGGAAAGAGGTGTGGATGTGTCAGGGACAGACCCAAGGCTGTACAAAGGGAGCAGATACGGAGCTGGCGGCAACACTGAGCTGCTGAAAATGGAAACCAAGCGCGTGGGTTTTCATATCTGCTTCCCACTGAAGTGCTGGAGAGGGATGGAAATGGGAGGGGTGGAAGCAGACAGGTCTGTGCTTCCATGCATGTGTTTCAGCAGCACTCAAGAATTTCTTAATAAAAAAGTAGCCTGGACTCAGGGCTTCGTTTCCTCATTAAAGTCTCTGTTTAGCAGGATACTTCAGTGACTGCTTTAAGCAAGTCAATAAGACCCAGTAACTTAATCTGACTTAACACCAGGCAGCTTTCAAGCATCTTGTGAGAAATGGGGCTTCCAAAGTTGTCCTCTTACACCACACGATGTTGTGGTAGCTGTGAGTGTGAATATCCAAGGCTGCTGGAAGAGTCGTTGCTCACCTGAAGGGCTTTTAGCACACGAGGGAAAGGAAGAAAACATGTCTGGCTTGGAAAATCCTACCAGGAAAAGGGTAGTTGGAAGAAATTTCTTCGGGGAAAAAAAATAATTAGAATTCTTTAATCTATTAAAACAACTATATACCTTCCCCTTGCCAGCTCCCCAAATTAATGTAGTGATATAAAATAGATTTTCTTTTTCTTTAGCAGTCACTGTCTCAGGTACCTGCACCCACAAAACCAACCTGTCATAAACAAAAGTAATATATCAGCTTTCCTGGAAAAAAAAAAAAACCCAACAACAAAACAACAATTTCCCACATTGTTGTTGGTTTTTTAATCAGTTTACCACATGAAATAAGAGAAGCAGAAAGTGGAACTTAACTAAATTATGTTAAATGCCATTTTCCCTGCACTCTGTAATGCTTGAAAGCTCAGTTGGTATCGGGAGCTCGGGGAACAACAGCTTCCAGGTTTTGTCCAGGGCAGAAGATCTAAATATACACTGAGAAGCCAGGAGCTGGGTTGAGGTGCAGCTCCTTTGGCTGTGATGAGCACACAGGGCGCTGGGATGAAGCTGAGACATTCCTTCTGCAGAGGTGCCCAAGTGCAGGACCTCTCCCCATCACTGTCTTCAGCTCCTGGGCTTGTGTTGATGTAAATCAATAGCAATTCCCCTAAAGTGCACCAGCAGAATTCTGCAGTCCTTTGCATTGGTTAAAGTTCAAAGCAATCTCCTCCAGTTTAGTGTGGAGGAAACTGGGACCATCGTTTCATGCACATTTGCGAGGAATGGAGCAGAGCCTTTCTACAGCATGAGCTGTTATTTTATGTCACCTTATGATGTCTTCTCCTATTTGTTCCTCTGCAATATCCCTTGGTCACCAGGGCTGAAACCCCAACCCAATGCTGCAAATCCACTGGGGATGGAGCTGTTGCTTCCTCCCACGGCAACTGAGATTCCTTCTCCTACGGTGGATTTCTCTGTCTCTTTCTCCATCTGTCCTGTGCAAGCAGTGGCCTATTAAGACAATGTCTTTCAGATGGACAAGAGATTCGTGACCTGCAATAGCTGAAGTACTGTGTGCTCTTGTGTTCTTTCCTATGCGCACCCAGAAATGGTCCCCGTGGGCCTGTGAAGATGAGGCTGAGCCAGACGGTTGAGAAAGAATCGGGAATTCACGACTTGTTCTCTTTATCCACCAAGAAATTTTGCCTTGATGGAAGAGGAGGAATTTGTTTGTGCATTTTAGGCGTCCAGAAATACGGAACAAAGGAAAGTAGGAAGAGAATAACTGTGGAGGTCAGTGAGCCTGACACATCTGGGACATGCTGGGACCTACTACATATGAGGCAGTTATATGCAGAGTGCACAGGCAGCAAGTCCAGCACCCTCAGACATGCTGCATGGCCTGGTACCTCCTCTTTGTGCCAGGGATTTCCAGGCTGTGACCATCCTTCCTTCCCCTCCTCCCTCCGACATTAACTTCCTCCCATTTTTCAGATGCTCATGTTTTAACCCTGGAGAATGTTAGTGCAAAATATTTCCTCACCTCTGAATTTGAAATACACTGTGGCAAACACATTGTGATCCACTGGTCCTCCAGCAACTCCAGAGGTGGAGCTGGGCTACCCACGGGGACCATTTGCTGGGCTAATGCTTCTACCGGTGTCCCACAGACACAGAGCACAGATCGTTTTTTAAGTCAAATGCTTTTACCATCTCATCATTTCTGGCCTATGATATTCCTCAAGAGCCTGCGTGAACTCTTGGATGTTGATGCTGAGGCTACACAAGTTCCTGATTCAGGGCCCGTGCAACCAACCCACAAGTTTTTGTCCAATGGATATTTTTTTTTGCAATTTTTAATACACCTTAGTATGTAAAAATACATCCCTATATATTAAAAAAAAAAATCCATAGAGAGTTTAATCATTAGAAACAATATGTAAACTGATGTGCTTGATTAAATTTAACAATGTGTGTAAAGCCGTAAAGGCCAGAGCTGAGCCAGAGGAGACAGGCAGGTGCTTCTTGTTAAAATTCCTCTGCTGAATTACATGGCAGGTTGGGGTGAGTTTCCTGTCATTTGAAGGCTCACCCTTTTTGCAACCACCATCTATCTCCCCCAAGATTATAAAATCGTGCTTAGCATCTCTGTATTTGTTGAACGTACTTGCGAATAATGACATTTCTTTTTAAATAGATTGGCCTATCCCAGATCTCACATTGTTCTGAAAAGATCTGATCTTTATACAGATAGCCCTAAACAATTTTGTTCCTGTTTCTCCCTCCAAGAAGTCAGGCACCAGCATTTAGCACCAAGAAAGCTCCAGCCTATTTTTTCCAGAACTGACAGAAATAATTTTCCCATCTCCAGCCCTTCACAGCAATGTATTTGCTCAGCTCCAGGACCTTCCTTGCCCAGCCCTGAGACCTTCCTCCCCTCCGACATTAAAAGAGAAAGTGCTTTTGTGTGAAGGGGGGGGAACAAACACTGTGGTGTTGCAGCTCCTCAGACATAAGATTTTCACAAGCAAAGGAAGGTCAGTGGGATTTTTATGGGAATCCCTGGTTAATGGATGCTGCTGGCTCTGATAAAGACCCTTGATTTTCTGCTCTTATTTTCATGAGCTCCCTCACTTCTCAGTCCCAAGTACCCCATAATTTCAGGAGGGGTTTCAAAGAAGCATGGAGGTTAGTACCCAGCAGCAAATGGGCCCTGGGTACAGGGTCTCCTGAAGCAGACCAAAGAATCGGCATCTAAATAAATGTTTACATAAAAATCACACACCTTAAGCTTTATGGTTCCTTATGGCTCTGTCTGCAGTCTGGGCAGGCCATGCAAGGCAGGGAGGGCTGTTCACGTGCACTCCCAAGGGCAAGCATATGCCTGGCCATGGCACCTGGGCAGAGACCCAGGCACTTGGTTTGCTCTCCAGATGGACTGGGCATGGTTGGAGCTGAGCAGGTTGCTGCCCTCAGCTCCACTGGCAGGGGAGGAGGGGGCTGATGAAGCCCCCAGGGCTGGGAATTTCATCTCTGCCTAGGGGGGAACCTCAGGGAAATCAGTTGTAACTGGCAAGCAGAGAGATTCTGATCTCAACCTGATCACTTAGTTCTCATTAACAAATGGGCCTTTTCTCTACAGTGACTCAGCTCAGCAAGTGAAAAAAGGGACAAAGCTCATTCCTACAGCCTTACACAGTCTCTGTTCTGAGAGGTAAGGGAGAGTCAGGTATAACAAGTCCTTCTCCATGCTCTATTTACTCCCTGAGGCTCAACAGCTATGGTAAAGTGTGAGAGCTCTTTACCTTGTGGTTATGCTTCCTCTGCTTCACCCCTTCAGTCTGAATTTGGCTGCACTGTGGACAACCAGCATCTGGGAACTGCAGTTCTCCTAACCCATCTAGATGGAGCTTTCTGTGCCCTGGGCTGAGCCCTCATCACAGTAAATCACAGGAGATACTATTTTTCAACACAAACCATTCAACCACCCTTATTTTTTTCACTTTTCATTTCCCACATGCTCTTTTTTTTTGTTGTTGCTAAAACTAATGCTGAGCCTATGCCTGAGCTGCCATTGCTGGGACACCAGCCATGCTGGGACACCAGCCACCCAGTTTCCTGTCCCTCTCCCAAGCTCCCCATCATCATCAGTCCAGAGAGGATGTGAAATCTGGAACGAGATTCCAGGGCTCATAGCCTCCATTCCTGCTGATGCAGCTCTGTTTATTGCCAGTCCCATGTCCTTTCTTGGAGTGCTTTTGGCAGTCTTTTCCTACATCTGTGCTCAACCATCACTCAGGCACATTCCACTAAACCTAGGGTTACAAAAACGCATGAAACAATGCAATGTGTATGGAGCAGAACTGGAAATGCACTGAAGGCTTTCGGCATCTCTCACATCCCACCCTTGCCTCTGCTCTCCTCGCATCTTAAAATCCCACAAAGAGGTAAAATAGTTGCATTTGGAAATCTCCTTAATAAAATAATTAGAGGGTTTGAATTTGACTGTAGGTATTCTTTATCGAAATACTTCCCAGAATCAAGCCAGTTCTTCCCCTTCCCCACCCAAGTTCTAGAAGAAAAGGGTAACTCTCAAGACTAGGATTTCTCAAAGACAAAAATAAACGTTGGCTTGTCTCTGTTCTCAGCGTGAACTCAAAGCCCAAGACTGAGTGCTTTAAATAAAAATCCAAGATTTGGTTTGCATTTGGTTTACAGCTTCTGCTGTAAAGGAATTAATGTGCTTCACAAGACCCAAGAGCCCAGTGGTTGGGGTGCTACCCTGGGACTTGAGAGGTTTGGATTGTACTTCTGGCTTTACCATCATCTCTAATTTTATTTCCACCTCTTATAGCCATTGTAAACTACATGGGGATCTCTGTGGAGCTTTGCTATATAAGGGTCAATGTCATTTATAATCTTAAGTTGCAAAGAAATCCCCCCAAATCTGCCCAGCATCTAGCTCATCTGCCAGCAGCAGGCCAGCAGCACTGTGAAATCTGGCAGACCTGTGGGGTCCTCCAACCTGGCCAGCAGCAGAGGTTGGAAAAGGTCTGAGGAGATGCTGTGTGAACAGGAGGCATTCTGGTCACACTGGCTGGAGAACAAAGAATGGCTGCACGATAGACCATTCACCTCAGAGGGCTACTCTCCCCCAAAATGTAAACCTCTTTTAGCTGCTCCCTTTAACCAGCCTCCCAAATCCAACTTTATTAAACCCTCCTCTAATTTTCTTGTCTCACCAGGTTAATGTGGGCAAGGTCACTGATGCCTGAGCAGCAATCACAGACCTCAGCAAAAGCCCCTAGGAGAACGGGGCTGATTTAATAAGTGGATTTTCTAGACATAGACATTATGAGAAAAGCACTGCATTCCCACCTCTGCTGCAGGATTTTGGGCAGGGGTGTCTCTGACTTTACTCCCTGAGCAGAGATGCATCGCTGGTGCTGAGCACTGCAGAGGTGGTGGGCATGGATCTGCCAGCCCCACTCTTCAGCTCCTTGGGTGCTTCATATCTCCACTCATATCTCTGACCACTTGCATGGAGGAAGGTGAAGTTAATTAGGAATTAGGGATCTCTGCTCAGCCAGATCTGTAGTTTTTTTTCTTCTGTCTTCCTGTTTGGTCTTAAAAAATAGAATACACTACAATCAATGGGAGTTATCACTTTTCCTGCTTATTTTTCTTTCCTAAATTTCCCTTTTGCTATAAATATCAAATGCAAGCAGGACGAGAAGTGAGATACTGAAAATTTTCAAGGGAATTTTGCGGACATTTCTCTGTGTTCTCCCCTCATGCTCCTGCCAGTCTCTGCCCTGCTGGGACATTTCTCCCCCTTGTTGCTCACTGAACCCTCCACTGAAGAGCAGAAGGCCCCAGGCTCCTCTCCAGGCTGGAACCCCAGGATGATGCGTGGGGCCGAGTCCACCCCAAAGGGTCCATGCTTCCTCCCAGGCTCTGCCCGAGGGTGCTTGTGTGTGGTTGGCCCTTTACACTTCTCACTTGATTCAACCCAAGAATGCTTTGGATATAAAAAGAATCACGATCCCTTCCCTGGATACGGGGACAGACAAAACTGGGGGGGGGGGGTCACGGCACCGGGGTAAACTTATTACTGGGGAGGGGATGGAGATGTTTAAGGATGGGGGCTGCCAAGGGTGAAGAGTCTGCAGCATCTATCCCTGCCCTGCTCTGCCCGACCCGGGACCCCCCCGCCTCTCCCTCCCGCCGCGGTTCAATTTGCTCCGTGCCAGAGGGGAAATTTATCGTCGCCCGAACAAGAGCACGTCTTTTTTGGCGACAGACTCTGGCTAAGTGACATTCTCAGACTCTCTCGACTCAAGTCCCCCGCGGGAAAGGTCGCGGAGACGTTTTACAGTAAATCCCGGTGCTTCGGGTTCCAACGGGCCGGATTCTGAATTCACAACAGCCCCCCCCTCCCTTTCCCCATCCCCCCCCCCCGCTCTGAGCTCCGCGGCCGCGCAGGGAAAAAGCGGAAAGGAAAAATCAGGGGGATCTTTTTCCGTGAAAGGAGACAGGGAGAGGGAAATGCGTTGAAAGTGATGGGTTAATAAATGAAATAATGCCACCTCCCCGTCCCTGAGACGCCGGGGGTGCAGCCCGGCTGGGTGCCCCCCGGGAACCTCACAGCCGGGATTGATGTCTCGAGTAATCCCGGCAAATCCCAAGCCCGGATCTCGTTCCCGGAGAGAGGGGGTCCGACGGCAAAGCCACATCCCCGCACCGACGGGCAGGGAGGCAGCGGGGTCCCCGTCCGGGCTCCGCACCCACCGTGTGCGGGTAAAACGATCTGAAACTAAAATTGCTTCAGAGAAGGGACTGAGGGACTTAACCATCCAGAAAGGACGAGGAAAAGGCTTCGGGAGCTGCCCCGGCGGGGCCGGAGCCAGACCACGGGTAGTTTCCCTGCACTGAGTACCAGGGTTTGCCGTGGGTCTGGGGTGGGTGGCGGGCACCCAGCAGATGGGACCGAACCTGCTCCCACCACCCAAACAACCAGGGAACTCTTGTGGAGGACGTTTAGAAGCACAAAACTCCCCCGATTTCATTTTCTTTACGAAGAGAAGAAACGAATAAATCCAACCGCAGTTCTAATTTATTATATATTTATATTCTTCTAAGAGTGCAGCTCTCAGGTTATGCCGATTTCAATTTATTCTGGACAACGGCAACTCTACAATATATAGCCCCTAACCCCCAAAAAAATAACTCAAAGTCTCACCTCTCATTTTGATCACAAATCCTTAAAATCTACACCCCAGAGCTGTCTGCCTGCTCAGCTGCACTGTTCTCGTGTTTTGCGGCCCTACACAACCACATGGTTGCAAAAGTTCCATAAAAGCATCTCAATTTTTGGTGTTTTCGTTTTCCTTCTGTATTTATGTTATGTGCACACGTAGCAAATAATAAGGAGGCGTTTTAAAAATAATATCAGAGACATTGTAATTCCTGCCTGGGTAATGGTTTCACAAAATGCAAGTAAAAATATTCATGCCCGTAGCAACAATTTATGCTGTAGAACATGTTGCACTAATTCAAACCCACAGCAACTGGCATTAAAAACACTGTTACTCTTCCAGAATCAGAAACAAACCTCTCCCTAGATCTAAACACCAAGGTTTTAGGCTACAAATTATTCTTTATCTCTATTTGTAGTTTCACTTCATGCAGTCAGTTGAATTATCTGTTCCAGTTTCTCCGTGTAAGGCTTTTCTTTGCTCACTGCCTGACTGTAGAAGAGGAAAATGAATTGGATGCACACCGTTAAATAGCAATAGAAAGTTATAAATGAAGATAAGAAGGGTCCTGCAGCCCCATGCTTCTCCAGGAAAAGCAAAGAGAAGACCACTTTCACCGATGGTGAATGCAAGGTAAAGAAGATCTGAATTCTCCTTATGCTGTCATAGCTCATGCTGCCACTTTGCATGACTCTCAAGTTCTGTTGTGCAGAAAGTTCTGATTACAGATACAAAAAAACAATATATTAAAAACAAACAAACAAACAAACAAAACCCTGTTTCTTCCCTACATAAACCCACTGTTTATTTGGTAATTTTCCTTGGCTTGCAATCAAAAACATTTGCAATCTTTCAAGTTCCGGCTACAAGAAAATGCATTTTAAACACAGTGCAGGGAAGTGGAGCCGCTTGTGCCACACACACGGGGTCTTTGCTGACAGCAAATCCCTTGTTCTGTGTATTTGAGATGCACTTGATCAGACTGGAGAAAGTACAAATATATTGCAGCACTCTGTTACCTTTATTTTGCTACTTAGCTTCCAGAATTTCCCTCCTCTATAGGAAGAATATTTTTTTTCTAATAGTATTCATTATTATTATTATTATTTTGCTTTTGTAATTCAAGCTGTTAGTGTTGTGATTTAAATTGGTGCCGTTTCTGTCTTGCTACACAGTGACTTCATGCAGCTCCACACGCAATTACAAATCAATAAACACAGGGAAGAAAAGGAAAGTACCACCCCAGATAACTGGGCTTACTTAATGTCTGTGTTGCTTTGGGAGAGTTCGTCCATACCCAGAGCAGGGAGAGTCCTTTCCAGTCGTGGA
This sequence comes from Todiramphus chloris collaris, assembly GCA_025345505.1. Classification (NCBI taxonomy): domain Eukaryota; kingdom Metazoa; phylum Chordata; class Aves; order Coraciiformes; family Alcedinidae; genus Todiramphus; species Todiramphus chloris. The sequence continues at coordinate 3,610,672 of JANVCC010000065.1, read as the reverse complement.
CTGGTGAGGACTCACAACCAGTACAGTTCTTGTTGAACATACCCATCATCAGCATTTGCTGCCTGCCAGAGAGCAGAGGGTCAGACCCTTGCTGTGAGCTCCTTCCAGAGGATTGATTTGGAAAAGGTGAAGCCTCAAAGCCTAGGAGAAAGGGACAAACCAAGATGTGGGTGACAGGACTGGTGGACATCTGTTAAGAACCAGCATGGCTGCATTCAAACCCTTGTTCAGAAAAACTGCGGCCGTTGCTGCTCAGATGGAATGATGCTGACGTATATAGAAAGAGATGTGTACATACGTGTGTCTATACATTGACCCTCAAGCATTTCCAAGTCCTCAGCCCTTGGCTCACCCCATTGGGGGCCCGGAGCTCTCCACGGTGCTGCTGGCCCCGGGTTCAAACGTAGCCTCCAAGGGCATGGGGAGGGGAGCTGTGGAGGCTGAGCCCAGGGCCTGGACTGGGGGGGCTCCCCAAGCTGTTGGTCCCTGCTGACACCGGGGAGGGGGTTTGCCTTGTGCCTGCTGAGCAGTGCAGGGGGGTTTCTGATCCACATCTGAGTAGGGAGGTTGCTGGAGGACAGCTGATAAATGCTGACAGCTTCTGATCATTGCTCAGTGGTTCCATGTCTTGTTTTCATCCTGTATATTGTCTTGAGCGTTTTCTGGGTAATTAAGTAAAAAGTAACATTTATTATCTGTGTTCTGTCTCTATGGGTATGGAGTCAGACATGATTTTTTTATCATTTTCTCTGTGATCTTCCTCCTCAAAGGAACAAGACCCATCTGTCGGGCAGAGCAAAGCTGCTCGCCTTCAATCCATAAATGTTACCATGTAAGGGGTGCAACCTTTGACAGAACATAGTACACATCTTTGAACAAGACAGTTGTGCAACTGGCATTAAAAAGCCTATTTGAATCTTTCACTAACCACGCACGCTCGCTTTGGGCAAAGGTTTTCTCTGTGCAAATACGAACTTGTCCATTTGCTAGGAAATTTATTACCTTTCCAACCATGTGAGTTCCATGCTATCTGCAGACTTAAAAAGCTTAAACATCATGGATTCATCTTCTCCAAGTCCACGTGTTTCATTAAGGTGCCTCATAAATTCATTCTGACTTTCATTAGTTTGCCTTTGCTTCCGTATTACACTTGTTTCTGCCTTTTCAAAGCGTCTCGGTTTGATTGTCCCTCTAGGTTCTGCCTCTCTGAGTTGGAGACGTGATGTTTGCTCTGGTGTCTGTTAAACTGGAGTCATTTCTTCTGACTGAGCACCTGCCATTTGAGGAGAACATGTATTGAAAATGTTGGCCACATGCTTTCTTCTTCCTCCCAAAGCATCTCGGAACACAAAACAGAACTGAATTAGCACCAGCTCTCAAGTCCCCATTTCATGATCCAGACCCTGCTTATTCTCTCATTCCCCCTGATTTGTGCGGAGGAGACGATGCTGCGCACGGAGGGCAGGGCTCATGCAGCTGGGTCAGGTTTCCTCTTCCACACTTTGTGAACAAGGATGGGATCCAAAGGCTAGAAGCAGAAGGAGAGATGGGGATAGGCTGGGACTGATCTGTAATCTGCTAATCAGCTGCTCCTGGCTTATGGGATCAGAGGCCAATAAGGAAAGCAGGAAGGTGTGGTCTGTAAGAATGAGTCTTGTACCCTCTGCATAAGATTGGAGCCCCAGTCTCACCTTCACACATGATCTTGGCCAGTTCTACCTTGTTATCACTGTGACATGTATCCAGCCAGCATCAGAGATCCCCTACCACCTTCAAGCTCCAAATCCATCCTTTCTGTTCCTTGCAAATCCAAAATCTTTGAAAATATACAATATAAGTCTTCGTAGTTACCATCTAAACCCATCATTTCTTGTCCTGTCTACCATGAAAGCGAAGAACATGATGCACTCCTGTCTCACCCCCACTTTTGCATATTATTTAGGCAATTCTCTGAAATTTTTCTTTAGACTTTACTTCTTTAGACTAGTAAATATTCAAATATTTGCAAGGACTCATTGTTTATACAGAAGAGGACAAATTGCTGGGTATCTTGCAGGGATTCTCTGCTCAGTGTTCGCAAAGACTTTGAATAAGGGAAAAAATGCAAAGCCATTGGAATTTCTTTTTTTTGTTTTTCCTCCTTTGCAATCAGTTTGCAAGTCCCCAGTAGGATTTGGCCTCCCATGGCTTCTGCAGTGCAATAATTCGTATTAATAATGGCGGTAAAATTAGGTGCATATGGGTTATATTGTTATAATAATCCAGACTATATTTTTATGATTCTCTTATTTTTAGGAGAATTGTTTTAAATGTCTATGAAAGGGAAGTTTAAATTAGAGAGCTGCTCTGGACATTGGATTTATTGCATTGTATAAAACACTCATCAACCTGCTTGGTCTGCTTTTTTCCTCTTTATAGCTTTCTGGGTGATGGCTAAGATGGGACTTTGCCCAGACTCTGCACCTCACAGAAAGAAAGTCGCTCCTGATGGTTATCACTGGTTTGTAGACTTTAAGGAGTTAACTTCAGACCTTGCTCTGGCTCTATTTCTGGTGAGTGGATTTTATGGGCTCCTTTTAACTCCCAGCGCAGATTTGACACTCTGGCCTTTCGTAATAATCCTCTCACTCATGTTGTTTCTTCTGGAAACTTCTCCTGCTTGGTTTGTGCCAGAAAGCTCCACATTCCAGTTCTCCCAAGATGGAGTGGTTTTTTCCCATCTTTCTTTCTGTAGTTAACAGCAAGAGACAGGATGGTCCAAGGTTCTGTTCATTTAGTATTCTTTCTCTGAGCCACAAACCCTCACCCCAATGAAGTGACCCGGTGGGATGCCCACTTCCCTTCCATTACTTGCACATGAGGTTTGCTAAACCTTCTCCCTGGAAATAGTTGGGAAATCACTGAGACGATGAGCAGCACTCCTTGAGCAGGTTGTGTCTTTACTCAGAAGCATTTTGACCCTCTTTCCTCTCCCCACCTTCCCCTCCTGCCAGGTCCTGGAAACCTTCAAGTGCAAACTTAAAGCTACGCTCAAAAGTAGCTTCACTGAAATGTATGGGACACCTCTCAGAATCAAACACTTCTGAAAGCCTGGCTGGGATCATCACCACCCTCTTAGGAAAGAGGACAGATGAAGAAAATTATCTTTAATTCATGGCTTCTGCAATGTGGCATCTTGCAAAACGTTACAGTTTCATGGACTTTATTTTGCAGATGGGGAAAATGAGACTGAGAAGAGGCTGAGCTGTTTGATCTCTTACCCAATGACAGAGAATAAAACTTGGAATACACTTTTGCCAGGGTCTTCCTCACCAGCCTGCCTCCACAGGGCAGGTGAAGAGTGTATTTGCTGGGGGGAGAGTGTATTGCATAACTAAAACAGTGTGTGTAGTGCAAACCGAGTATTTAGAGGAGGTTAAGAGAGAGCTGCTTGTTTTACCCAACATACACCTCTATCTTCTGTCTGGGTTTTAAAAAGAAAGCAGAATAAAGAAGACAAATTCAACACAAGCCTAAAGAAAATAACTAGTGAGATATGCTTATTAGACTACTTAGTGTAAAGCTCTGATTCAGAAGAAACTCTGGTTTAATTGTGGTTTTCTTTTTTTTTTTTTGGTTGTTCTTTGTGGGGGTTTTTTTGTTTTGTTTTGTTTTGTTTTATTCTGTTTTTTCTTTTCATACAGCCAGTTTGTATTAGCAACTGCCACTGGGTAAAGAAACACCAGCCACCTCAAACCCAGACTCCTGTAAGTTCCCCCATCTGTGTTTTCCATTTTACAGCCTCCTTCCATCACAGTAATTCGAGCTTTTGCTTGGAAGGAGCAGTAAAAAAGAGGAAAATCCTTCCAAGCATCTCTTCTTAAGCAGGGTTTCTCAGTTCAGCTCCAGCCAGGGATTGCCCTCTCCTGGAGGACAGGAGAAAGTCGCATCTCACAACCCTGCAGCCTTTCCTTTCGAGCTGTGATCCCTGCACCTGCCAGACCCCCAGGACAATTTCGCTCTTCTGGAGCACACTGTCCCATGACAAAATATTTTCTCCACCGAAACTTGGTGTAACCACACTATCCATTGCTGACTAAGCTGCCAGGAACAGAGGAATGGTTGAGATGGAGGATGAGAGAGGTCTCTCCCAGCCTGAAAGGCGAAGGGAATGGTCCAGGGGAATATTTATTATGTTTAAGAGCATGGACAAGTTGTTTCTCACCGAATACCATGGACCTCACTGTTACTGGAGGGTGTAGAAGCCAAATTTGCCAGTGAGAGTCAAAAAGGCATTCAACAGATTACTGAGGGATACATCCAACTTCAGCTGTCAATCATGACAGTCGAGACAGAGCCTCCATGTCAGAAAGTTTCTTACTCTTGTGCTTGCTAGCAGCTGGGATGCTATCCTCTCCTGTATATCTGCTTCTGGGCCATGCTGGAACCTGGGCTTGGTGCTGGAAGTGGGGCTGGAGGGTGCTTTGGGCTCATGCCTTGCTCCACCCGGCAGCACTGATACTTCTGGGTCTCACAGCCTTTGGACTGCTCATTTCTTGCTGATGCCCAACTGCATTCCCACTAATGACAGACATTGCTGTGGCTTTTACTCACTCCCATCACTCACCTGTAGGATGCTGGGCAGTCACGTAGATATGACCATGGCTTACCATAAAACATGTAGAACTTCCCAGCACCTTGCTTGCCACCCTTCTTTGGTGTCCTGCTGTAAAAAAAAAGGCAAAAAGCCACCCCAGCAGCATGCCACCATGTAGCCAGTCTGGGTTATGTGGCCTCTTTTCTTTCCCTCTCTGTCTCCTCAGGTCTTTCTCTGTCCCCATTTCCAGTGTCTGCTGTCACTCGTCCTCCATGCTACGAGGCAGGGGTTTCCCAAGGTGCTTGGAGACCTCACCAGGGCAGTGATACAGAAATACAAAGCATAAATCCTTTAAATATTTAAGTCTCATGAAAAGGAAGCCCATGTCTCCTTCATCTGCTCTCCAGAGCCCCAGAGACTTGGCCTGATATGAAACAGATTTTTTTTTTTCCTTTTTTTTCCTTTTTTTTTTTGTAATATTGCTATTTGGATAAGGGCACCAGCAGGAGAGAAGGTCCATTTCTCTGCCTAATGATGCTTCAAACACTCTTGTGAAGTTGAATTAACACCACTAAAGGGAAAGATTAGAAGTCACTTTAAAGTGGCTCTGGGGGAAGTTTTCAACCCAATCTATTTGTACCCATGGCACTGTTTAAAGATAGAGCTAATGGGAGTGCAGTGAAGTCGTAAAGACAGGCAGCCTTGGTTTTAAATTAACAGGACCATTATTTACACCTAGGACATGGGATACAGTAAAACCTTTACATAATCTCTGCTGTTTTCTAGTTTCCCCCCTCCTACAGTCGTAGGCAATATTAAAGTAGTCAATTAAAAAGACAATACAAAATTTCAGAAAGGTTCGATTCCCCTTTTTTTCTTCATTGAGTGATTAATTTCTATGAAGGTTGGTTGGTTTCTTTCAAGATAAATACGCAATATCAGTGTTTTATTCTCCAAAGAGCCACTGAATGGGATGTTAATAAGATTTAAACGATAATAAATAAGCCCAACAGCAGCTTTTATGACCTCATTTCTTCTGAGCTTCCTTTTGGTTCAGTTTTGCTCACACTCGAGCTTGAGCACATCCACCACATATGGGAACCCTCTTTGGGGCTGCTTTCCCCTTTCCCCACCCAGAGAAGCTCTGCTTAATTCTGCTACGACCCTTGAAAACCCCTCATTGCCTGCAGGAGGCTTCAGGGTGGCAGCTGAGCTCTGAACCATGCAGGAAAGGCTCCGGAGGGAATTCCTGGAGAATTTCCTGTGGGGGAAACTGAGGCTGAGGCTCAGGGTGGATCTGCAGACCATTCTGCATGCAAAGAGCACCCTGCAAGCACCCCAAAGAACAAGGCACCCTGCTGCAACCGCTCAGTTTGTACCCAAGGGTGTCCCTGGCCTCTGCAACACTCACCCATGGCCTCTTGGCTGTGGTCCCACTGCATTCAGCAGGCTCTGGATTGGGTCTGGGGACCTCCCTAGAGCAGCTCTGCTCTGGCCAACCTGGATATCAGCTTGTGGCTGGGCCAGGCTGGGAAATACTGAACTCCTTAACATTTATTCTTTACATTTCCCCTTCCTCCAGAGGCACTTCAAAAGTCAATACCGGCAAGAAAAAGGCATTTTTGGAGACAGATTGGTGCCTTCTGCTTTCCCTCAGATGCTTCTAAGTGAGGAATAAATACTTAGGCAGTAAGGAGAGCAGGTTTGACAGCCATTTAAATCAATTAGAGCCCAAACGGACCCAAATCAGACCACAAACACACAAAGCTGTTTCCTTTGCTTCACTTTGGGTTACTGTCATCTCGCTGCTACACACACAGGGTGGGTTTTGTACATCCCTTTCTCTCCCAGCTCCCTGTGTGTTTTCCCACTCGGTTAATTCTCGCTCGTTAATTAATTGAGCCCGGGGCTCCCTCTAGCGTCGCTCGGGGCAGGGGGCTGCTCTCCCCCCGACCCTCTCTCTTCCCCACCACCGGGCAGGAAAATGGGAAAGAAAAGGGCCTTAAGGATGGGCTGAAGCATCACAGCAAGACCCGAGCTGTGGAGATTTGCTGTAGATCTTTCTAGACATGGTTTGCACGGATGAGATGATGACGTCCTCATTGCTCTTCAAAGAAATGTTGGAATAGAGTCTGGGCTTGTGGTCATTTAGACCGTATTGTCATTGGCAGAGGATCTGGAGCTGAGTCTGTTCAAGTGCTGGGCTTCGGGGAGGTGGGCTGAGGTTGTCCTTGATCTTCAAACACTTTCCTGTGTGCTTTGCTCCTCTTGGCCCAGGGGATTGACCCGCATATATTTAAACATGGACTTTGATGCCACGTTGAATCACCAAAGGCATCTCTTGCCAGCAATACGTGGTGCCTGCAGCATCACCTGGTTTTGGTGGGATGTACAGGCCTTCGGCATGGGACATCAGCAGGACTGGGACATGGTCCTGCTCACACCACCCACATCACCTCACCCCGTGGACAGAGCAGGGGCACAGCCTGTGCACAAGTAGAAGCAGACGTGCACAAGCCTCCATCTCTGTGGTCCACAGGCACAAGCCAGGCAGCTCTGGACCACTAAATATAAAACTTTCCTTATCTGAATGGAGATGCCAGCAGAAATAAGGTTCCTGCAGTCTATCCTACCCTTACTGCCCTGAAACATGACTTGAAGTGCTCTCTGATCGGTATTCCCGGGGGGAAACTGAGGCATACAACTGTGAGCTGCTCCCCAGAGCTCTCCAGGGTCTCACAAAGGGAAGACTGAATTTCAGAGTTGTGTTGGACACAGTCTTGAGACCCAGACTCTTGCTGTGCCTCTGTGTTACTTCTCTGATCATGAGGGAATCTCTTCCTTTCTTCCCTTCCTGCAATGTTGCTTCTGAGTGGCCATCCATGCCCCGACAGTGGGATGCTCTTTCTATTGCTCTCCACAGCACCTATCTCTATAAAACTGACGGCATTAGAGCCTCTGGGCCTGCCCAGAGTGCAAATAGTAATAAATAACAGGACCTTCTGGCTCCAGCCATCCTGCCCCTCCTTTCTCTCCTCCCTCAGCCACGGCACATCCTTTGGGGGGTCTGCAGGTATGCGACCATCCGGAAGGAGCCCATAATTCTTGGGGAAGTTGTCTTTTCTTGACCTGACTGAGGCATTCCGCTTTGTTTGGAAGACTTTCCCCTGTGATATCCAGCAGATACACCTCAAGTTTCAATCTCAGCCTCGCACTCCTGCTCCTTATTCAAGACCGTGACCTGCGACCTTCAAGGTCAGACATCTCTAATCCCAAGAACAACATCTCTCCACTCAAGAAGGGGATGTCTCTCTCTCTCCAGATTCCTCAGATCTGGCTACACAAATCCCTCCTCCTCCTAGAAAGGCAAAAAAAAAAAAAAATCCCACCACATTAGTAAAAATAATATATGAGGGGTAGTGGCTCTGGGGGTGGGGTAGGGAGAAAAGACCTTAAAAGGCCTCCATCTCCCATGGATGTGAACTAAATAGTTTCAGGATGGTGCCACAGCTTGCCTTTGCTCTGTCAGAGGGAAGAGACGCCGAGCTCTGCTGCGGGGATCCATGGTCTTGTTTTGTTCTTATGACTCACCTCTTGATCTTGGGGCCTTTTGATTTTTCTTTATCTAAAGAATAACTGTCGTACTAGTGGGCAGACCCACGCCACCTCCACAGCACTAGGAACAGCCACAGAATTGGAGAAGATGGGCTTTTTTAGGTCTGTCTGGGATACAAACCTTCCGAGGGACTGGAGAAGGGGAGGCTGTGTCATCAAGGGTGTGAAATGCGGCCACTCCACTGCACAGAACCATAAACCCAAGAGGTAAAGGTCCCCAGACAAGGGTCGAGGCGGGCAAGGGAGAGAGGAAGACTCATATCCATCCACTTTCACATGGAGTTAAGCCATGGATTTGTTCTTGTGCTTTTTCCTTGATTGGATTTCCAGTGCTGCTTTCCCCCTCTTTAACCTCCTTCTCTCCCCACCAAGCTCCTGCTTTGAACTCCAAACTGCGCAAGTAATTAGAAGGAAAATCAGCAAGAACAGGAAAGCAAGACATCTGAGGAGCTTCTCCAGCTGCTTCACGCTGGGATGGGGCTGGAATTTTTCTGTGTGTACAAATGGGCCTACATGGGAGCAAATTGGGCCTTGGGATGTCCCTGGGCCAAGAAACCGTCCAGACAAACCAGCTTCAGCACCTTCCTGCAGAAACCGGAGCTGCTGCTGGAGGAGGGGGCTCTCCCCACCATCATGGGAATTCCCAAGGACTTTTAAAAAGATGAAAATCCCGCCGGCTAGAATCAAGAGTGCAACTCCAGACGGTCTGAAAATCCTGCGGCTTGAGGCCAGGTCGTGAATCATCTCCCGTTGCAAGGTTTGAGTGTTTAAATTCATGCTAGACCCAGAGGGATCTCTTCCTGGGAAACGCAGCCAGGAGAGAAAGGGACGGAGAGTTAAGGAATGAAATGAAACCATGTCCTGGGAGTCGGGTCGTAAAAAGTTGTTACCTGGTAGTTTTCAGGCTCAGGGGATGTAAAGTGACTTTTACAAGGAAGGTTTCTTTATGAGCCGGGGGCACCGGGGCTGTTGCCGGGGGTGGCCCGTGCTCCGCCGGATTGGATCGGGACCAAGGGTTCTGCCCGGGGCCGGTCTCTTCCAGCACTTTAATACCCGTCGGCATCAAACTCGGGCGGGGGAGGTGAGGGAGGGTTTTGGGGGTGTTCCTGGTGGGATTTGTTTCGTGTGGAAACATTCCCTGCGTGTCCCCCGCCCTCGGCACCCGCCGCACGATCGCAGCCGCGGATCTTCAGCATGAAACCCCGTAAGGGAAGTTAAGTGCAGTAGAGCCCGTCAGGGTGAGGAGGGAACGCAGCCTCCGGCTGAAATCAAGTCGAGGAGAGATGGTCAGGATTTGGCCCGGACTAAAAGGGAGCAAAAACCCCACACCACCTGCCTTAAAGGCGCGTATTTAGTCCGAACCCTTCCGCAGCTTCCCCCCCGGGCTGTGGTAACGCCCTGAGCCGCTCCAGCTCGCCCTGCGGAGGTCTATTTGCCATCCTTCGAGTACTTCCAGAAGAAAAGCTTTCGAGAGGGACGAGCATCCTTTCCAATGGCTGATTACATCCCCTATCCTCCTTCCATCTTTCCAGTAGGATCCAGACGCCTTTTTCCAAAAAAAAGCGCGCAAATCCTCAGTCCTTTTAGCCGAGACACCCCAAAATATTCCATCCTGAACTTCTCTTTGGAAAGCCCTGCTCCCATTTATCCTTCCACAATTCCCCGATGGCTTCCGGTGATGTGGAGACAGTAAAGGGCGAGGCAGCAAGTGCACGGAGCGGGGCCGGGGCTGCAGCGGGCCCGGCGGTCGAGAGGGACGGTCACGGCCGGTCCCCCGTGAGCACCGGCTGCTTTTGTCCCTCGGTTCCCTGAAAACACCCAGAGGTGACCCTTTGGAGGGCAGGATCAATGTGCAAAGGGGGTCTGGACTTAAGTCCCCGGGGGAAGACGAAGGGGCGAGGCTGAAGGAAAAAGTCACCCCGAGGGACCGCAAGTGTAGAATCAGACCACGGAGGAGACAGGGTTGTTGCTTTTCATTAATTAAGGAGTCTGCGGAAAGAGCTGTTGAGAGAACAAGCGGGGAACAGGTTGGAATAGGAGATGAGAGGTAGAAAGGAGATTAAATGGTGAAAAAACACCCCAATTTCACAGCTCACAGAGAAGTGAGGGTCCTGCGCCAGGTCAGTCCTGGCCGGCGGGAAACGTCGGGGCTGGAGGCGGCTGGAAAAGGAGCAAATAACCACCGGGGCTCAGAACTTTCCAAAATGTGTCTCCTTTCTTCATAAGTCGAGTATTTTATAGAAAAGGTTTAGTTGATTTTGATTTGGGGTCTTATTTTTTATTTATTTATTTTCTTCTAGTTGAAGTTTTAGGGTATACCTACGCTTTCCAAAGTCTGTAAAATCTCACTCCTCCTTATTTTTTTTTCCATTATTGCCCACTATTAGCTATTTAAATCGGCATATTATTTCATTTTTTTGAGAACGTGTTGCTAATAACCAGAGGCTACTGCAAAATATCTCCTATCGGCATAAGCTTTAACAGTTTTCCAAACACAACACCCTTCCCATGCAGGCTCATTTCCAGAAGGGAAAGTGTATTACAAGTGAAGAAATTAGACAAACAAATTCCACCGAAAAAAAAAAAAAATACATTCCCATTTTCTCTAGTCTGAGCTGTTTTGGAAACGGTGCCTCCAGCCGTCGGAAACAGTTCTGTTGGGGTTTGATTTCTTTTCTTCTCTGCAATGACAGCCCTGCAGAGGGTTGTACCACAAACCATCATTTTTCTTAAAGACAGAGTCAAAATTAATTCACTTTGGTTGTTAAATTGTCCTAAGCGGCCGGGCATTTAGTCCGGCGTATAAATCCTTTCTGAAGAGAGCAAGCGGGCACCGTCCTCCTGGGAAAGCCGGGTTTCCTCTGGGCTGGCCATGCCCCCAGGCAACCCCCGAACTGGAGAGACATCTCCTCCCCAACCCCGGCTTTCCCAGTCCAGGAGGAGGGTTCTTATCCAGCCACCGACCAAGAACTTGTATTCCCGCAGGAGGGGATAGGTAAAAAAGTTGGGCGCGGGTTTTCCACTGGAGCGGCCGACCCCAGCTCCGGTTTGGCCTCGGGATAGGCAAGGAGGAGCCGGGAGTGGGTTGTCCCGGCCTCTGGAATGCTCCGTGTCACCTCCCGGCTCATCCCTCCGTGGGTCTCAGCGCTACAGCAAGAAAACGCAGCCGGGAGGTTTTCCCTTCCCTAAAAATGCCATGGCCTTTTTGCATTTAATGTTTAACATATAATAGTGAATGTAGACTATTAAATATAGACTATATTTCATGTATATTCAATAGATAATATTTAAGCCAGGATAATTCATATTGGGCCCCTTCTGCACGTAGAGGTGTGCAGCCTGCAAGGCAAGGTGTCCTGCAACGAGGTGAAACCTTCGAGCCCGGCTTGCTCAGTGGGGGCAACTGGCCACCAGCTCTCCACAGAACTCTTCCTCCTCTCTGTTTTTTATTTTTGAGCATGGGCTTCCATGCCCTGGCCTAGCCACAGGCTCTCCCTTCACCTCCGCAAAGGGCTTTCCCAAAAATAAACCCTACTCCAAAAATGGGGAGGCTGAAAATAGAGGTGTGAGCAAACCGCTCGGGAAGGGAGGGGCGCGGGGAAAGGCAGCAGTAGCTGCGGGTCTTTATATTAAAAAATACACACGCATACACCCCTGCAAAGCAGTGAAGTTTCCCATTAAAACTGACAGCAGGGGATGGTCTCGGCAGCCTCAGCCGCCCCGGATTGGTGAGCTCGCCTGCAGACGCGTTTTCTAACAGATAAATCGATTGTCAGAGACCTCCTTCCCCCAACCCCCACCCGCCCTTACTCCAAAATATCTCTTTTTGCAAAGCCCCAGACCGCTCCTTCCCCAGGCAGCGACCTGTTCCCCGTCGCGTCTCCTCCCTCCCTGCCCTCCACCCTATTCCAAAGTCGGGGGAGGCGGGGGAAAGAAGGTTCCCCCCCAGGACACATCCTTTGAGGATGGAGATGAGCGGCCAGCACCCAGGGCTGTGGATCCTGCCGCCTCCCCTCCACCCCGTCTGGGGTGCGTGTCCCGGACCCTGGGCAGCCCAGAAGAGCCCTGCCCTCTCCCGTGACCCCCTTCCCATGGCACAGACGAGGAGTCCTGCCAGGGGAGCGAGGCTGGACCCCTCAGCCACCCACACAGCTCGAGGTGGTAGGGGGGTCATGCCGGAGAGCGGGTCCCCGCTTTACGCACAGACCCAACAGGTACTCGGGTCCCCCCCACCCATCTGCGGCCACCTACCCCCGAAGAAAGGGGCTCCGCACCAGCTGGGCACACGCTGCCGAGGGGGATTTTGGGGTGCCCGTTGTGCTGGATCTTGTTTGTGGACTGAGGGAAAGGGTCCTCTTTTTTTCTTTTTTTTTTTTTTTTTTCTTTTTTTCCTTTTTCCGCCAGAAAGCTCCATCTTTAGCCAGGCCTAAAGATGCTAAACCAGCACGAGAAGTCGAAGGTGGGTAAAACAAAACAATAAAAATTACATTCCCCTCCCCTGCTTTCTAGCAGAAGGCGGCAAAGAAGCAGGAATTGGGGAGGAGCGGGGGAAGCCTGTAGTTTGCCGTCAAAACAGTGATTTTGTCTAGACGAGGGGAGGGAAGGTGGTTGGGTTTTTTCTCCCCTTTGCTAACACAATAGTCCTTTGGTTAAAAATTAATTTACAGCACTCTCGCTCTCAAACCAGACTAACGTTCAACCAGGAGTACCTCAGATTATTTAAAAAAAAACCCCAAACCTTTAAAAAGTAAAATCAGCCGGAGCTGGAGAAGGTTTTCTTGGCTGTAACAAGTGGGAGAATGATCCCTCTGAGCAGGAGAGGGGCTGCGTTTAGTTATTGATTTCCTTGGTATTTTTAATGGGGAGGGGAAATATTTGCTTACAGAAATCCAAAAAAAAAAAAAAAGAGAGAGAGAGAAAGAAAAAAGAAAAAAGACAAGACAGAGAGGAAAGTCACGGCCAGGTAAGTGTGTGCTGGATTCGGCCTCGCCGGGAGACTGGAGAGGGAGGCGTTTTTCATAAACGTGCTACTCTTTTATAATTTCCCACATGTAGCTACCGGAGACTACTTTATTCTCCTCACCAGCTGCAGGCGTCTGGGTAGAAAACCTCTCCCCAGCTCTTTGGACGGGCAAGCACACTTGATTCTCTTCCCTCTTCTTCATTTTTTTTTTTCCATGATAATTTCGGACTCCGTCTTCTCAAAACCCTCAAGCTCTCTTTTAAAACAGAGAGCGGAGGCAAAGCCGAGTTGATTGGATCCTCCTTCTCCACCCTCCTGTTTCTATGCTGGGAGTTTTGATTATTTATTTTTCTCATCGTTGATCCGACTCTTCGCCATTAGCATCACTTATTTATTTCTCTATTTGACTAAAAACCACTAACCTGCGTCATGGACCCGGGGATTGGAGGCGGCCGCATCGCAGCTCCAGCTCACCGCAGAGAAAGCCTCCTTGGCACGAAGGCTGGGAAAACCTTCTGGAATAAATTCCCCCTTTTTCATCCTCTCCCAGAGAATACCTAATTTAAAATAATAATAATATTAATAATAATAATAATCCAACCCGCGCTTGCTACTTACGTGGCTCTACCATTTGCATGATTGTCCTTTATCCCTCCTTTTTTTTTTTCCCCCTCTCTGCTGAGTCTCCGATGGGATAGGAAGGAAGCTGCTTGCTAGACTTGAAACGAAAAGGTCATTTCGACAGGATTGCCAAGTCCACTTGCTGAGGGGACTCAACCTTTTCATGTCGCCATGTGTTTTCTCTCCGTCTGCATCAACTTTGCATCCGTCCGCAGCGATGCAGAGCTAGGAAAGCAGTTGTGCTGTAATGAGGTACCTTTAAATTTAATTTCCTGTTGCTCCTCTGCTTTATGGATTTCTAATAACAATGTTGAAAACCAGAGAAGAAACCTATTAAAGTCTCCGGGACAGAGGGCTGATGTAAATAATTGAAGGTAGCCAGGCTTAATTGAATTTCCCAACAAATGGATGGAATAGGGACAAATAGAGTATTTTATTTAAGGCACTGCCGGGTGTTGGATTTATTTCTATTGCTCATTTCCAGAGAATTTTTATCAATATATATACTTTTTCTTTGTTTGTTTGTCTTTTTCACGAGAACTCTTGCAAAGATTTAAGTGTAATTCGGAATACTCCGAAATACAGCACGTGAAAGAATTCCTAAAGAGAAAAAAAAACCCTCCTGGAGATTATTAAAAGGAAGATTTTAGAAATATTTGGCTGGCATGGAAATATATGGGGGAAAATGAATTCTCGCACAAGTTACTGATCTGTAGCAGCCTTGGCAAAACAGAGGTTTAATCCAAGGAATTTAAATGCTCTTAGCCGATCGATTTCACGCCTCACCATCGGCTTGTTCAAAATATTTTGCATATTTATTTAATGACAGCCAACGTAACGTTTCTGACTCGTTTTGTACCTGTAAAATTTACTTTTTAAGACTTAACCCCCAACCCCTCCGTAAAAAAGCCTCTGTGGCTAAAGGAAGCCTCATTTGACTAATCCAGAAACGTTGCCGCATGTCTGGAGACTAATTATTTTTTTTCCAAGAGAAGTAGCTCTCCCTTGTCCCCCGTATTTGTTGGGTGCTGGACCTCGCGGCCGGGCCAGGCTGGGGCTGAGCTCAGCCGTGAGCCCGCAAAGACACCTCCGGCAACCCTGGACACCCCAAATTAATCTCGGCTGCCGGGAGAAGATACTTAAGGCCGAGGGCTCTCTTTGTTTTGTTTTTCCGCACCTTCCAGTTTTCCAGTTAGACCTGCAAAGATATAAGGAGTTATAATGAGGCGGGTGTACGGGAGGAGCGCGGAGCTCTCCTTGCTATTAATTGGAGTTTTCCTATTAACTGGAGTTTTCGTATTGATTGGAGAATTGGAATTATTTGGAGCAGCGAAGGGAATGTATTTTTTTTTAACCTGGATCCTGCTTTTACGACCGGGGCTTTGGAGAGTTTGCGTTCCCTTAATTCCTCGGACAGTGGCTGCGGAGTGGAAGGGGCGCTGCGGGGACACGCGTGGGTCATTCCTTAGGGTTCCCTGCCCCGGACTAATGACTCCATTTAATTACAGGTTTAGTCTATAAAATCAGGGGCTCTGTCTCTCCCTGAATGCAGAAGAAGCATAGGAGGCCGCATATCGCGGTTTCGGGGTGGGAATGGGGAACCTGAAGATGGCAAAGCAAATCCTCCAGCCCAGCCCCGACGGGGGGAGCAGGAGAACGGGTCGAGGGGCTCCGTCGAGCTCCTGTTTCACCCCACTCGTGTCTCCCCGGAGAAAACTTATTTCCCCGGAGGAAAACTTCTTTTTCCCGCAGCAACAAGTAGCATGGGCGGTGCCGCCACCGAGGTTTTGCTTCCCCCCGCAGACCCCGGCGAAGGGGAACCGCGGCCAGAGTTGCCTCTGGCAGGGCTTTCCCTTGGTTTAGGGTGGCCCACGGTGCAGTCTTGCCACAGGAGAGCCTGTCTCGGGATTCCCCCTGCCCCTCGACACCCTCTACCCTCCTCTGTGCCTGCCCATCGCCGTCGAGACCCGCCCTTCCCCCGCAAGCCAACCCCACTCGGGGCCGTGGCACCTCGTGTGAATCGCATCCCTCCGCACCTCGGAATTAGTGGCGTAGTAAAACGGTGTCTGGGTCATAAGAACCCTACGGGGCTTCAGAGAAATGTGGTTTGGTTTTTTTTAATATATATATTTATTTATTTTCATGCGGCTTAATGGAGAGAGTTGAAACTCCTTTTTATTCTCATTTCTCCCTTTCTTTCTTCCTCATTAAAAAAAAAAAAAAAAAAAAAAAAAAAAAAAAAAAAAAAAAAAAGAAAAAGAAAGAGAGAGAAATTCAGTGAAAATATTTGCCTTCTCCGTGGAAATATTTGCCTTCTCCGTGGCAGAGAAACAAAAGGTTCCCCTCGAGGGCTGGCAGCGGGGTCTGCGGAGCGCGGCCGGGCCGAGGGCGCTGCGGGTCCCGGTCCAGCCCGGCCAGCGAGCGCCGCCCCGAGGCCACCGGCCCCGCCGGCACCGGGAGAAGCGGGGGACGCGCACCGGGGCCGCCAGGCTCCCAGCCCGCTCCTCCCGGGGACGACTGTTAAATATAGCCCGAGCCAGCGGAGGGGTGGTATTTATTATTTATTCCTCTTTAAATATATATATATATATAAATTATTACCGGAGCTGTAATGATTCGAGCATTCACTTAAAAAAAATAAAAGAGATCTATTTTTGCAATGGGTTGTTAAGAATTATCACAGCGCATTTTTCTGTGCTCTGGCCTGATGGATAGCTAGAAGAAAGAGAGAAAGAGCCCACGCCGAGCTGTCTCCCACTCATATCCAGGCACAGCCATGTGGAGGGGGAGGGCAGGGGGTGGGTTTAAGGCCAACTTTTTAATCTTTTTCCCTATAAATGCGACAAGCGCCTCCCGTTTGTAACGTGTTCTGCTTGGGAATATCCGCATGACTCCTAAAGAGCGGACACCAAATACTCCCAAAGGCTAATGCTGATGAATGGGAACTGTGAAAACCAACTGCTATAACCATATTTTAATAAAAACATCCCTTTGTGAAGATCTAAGTCACAGAGAAAACCGTAATGAGATCTTGAGATTCAGTGCTATTTCCCTTGGATGATCTGTAATAGATTCTTCTATTATGTAAGTGTGTCTGTGTAATGGATATGTACACGTATATACATTTACTGATATATGCTCACGCAAACACTTGAAATCCCTCCCATCCCAGCCTATTAATTATTTTAGCACTTATTCCCCTGACAAGTAGAAGTTATCTTATAGCTAGGACATCCATTCACTGTCTAAGAGCTCTAACTTGTCTTTGACGTCTGAATTTAAAATGTCTTTAAGAACTTTAGCAACAACCAGAAGAGTAAAAAAAAATCCCATTACCTTAAAATGTTACTCCGGAACAAGAATTAAACCTAATACATCACCTACTTACTTTTTTTTTTGTTCTTCTTCTTGTTTTTCCCTTACTATTATTTATTTTAAACCTAATCGTGAAGTTAAATGGCACATGCAGTTTTCTTTTCCTAGTTCATCTTGAGTGGTTTTTCTTTATTTATGTTTTCAATCTACAATTTAGGGGCGGGGGGGGATGCTCCATTTCCAAGTTGCAGCAGTGAAAGCTTGGTTAAAATATATTCCTCCTGCCTGTTTTGTCTGAAAGAAAGAGCTTTTAGTAAGACGAGTTCAAGTGTGACCACGAGTTTTGATTTACTAATTGCATTGGCATAAAAAGTAAAGTAGTGGTTCTAGACGTTTTGGTGGGTTGGGTTTTTTTTTGGTGGGTGTTTTTTTTTTTTTTGGTTGGTTTTTTAAAATTCTCTTTGTAGGACATGGAAAATATTCGACAAATTCAAAAATAAGTAGAGCTGTGGCACATGTAATTATAGCAGATAGTGTTTATGTATGTCTGCAAATACGCGTCGCATATACTTACTAGAGGTATGTAATACTATGGATGTAAATACAATTAGAATTTTAATAGTAAGCTTCAAGTTCTTTCCCTCCTCAGGATTAAGTTAAACTAAAGCCTGCCTATATTTGTGTACCAAACAGGAGAGAAATGATGACTTGTGAAACGATAGAAAAATCCGTATTATTTCAGACTATAGCCTAGACCGAAGATGCAGAATCAGACGATGTATTTAGACACCTCTAAATAAAAACACAAACAACCCCCCAGGCTCTCAATATCCCCCCCAAGTCTTCTCCCTCTCTGTTCTCTTTCAAATGTCTGTTTGGTTTTTTCGGGGGGTGGTTGTTCTTTGTGGGTTTGTTTGTTTGTTTTCGGATTCCGCCCCGTCTCCCCTCCCGGCCTGGTGTAAACTGTTTGAAGTTCAACAACATGGCTAAGTTTTATTGTATTTCCGGTACAATAGATTTATATACAGTCCCATCCAGGCTTTTAAAGGCTTTTCAAATGAAATGAAGCTAAGTTATAGTCAAGTTTCTGTCTCCTCCGTGCATCTCTTGAACTCCGAGGATTTGTTTCTTCAATGAACTTTTAAACTCTCCTAAACTTGCCCTTTCGGGACGATGCTCTCTCTGCCTGTCGTCTTTCCAGTCTTCATTGTTTCTTTTGCTCACCCCGTTTCGTTATTTAATCCACTTGAGGACAACCCCCCAGTTTACAAGGTAAGACCTTGACTTCATATTGTATATCTCTCTATATGCGCACAGAAAAATGCTTGGTGACTTCACCCGATAGGCTGGGGATGTGCGGTCCCATTTATTTATATATTTCCCCCCGCTAAATGGTAATTTTGGCCTTTTTCTCTTCTGACAAAATTCCCCCCGCGGATGTTGCTCGGAGCTCAGCAAAGCCCCCGAGTCCTGTCTGCCTCCCGGGCCCTCTCCTCGGCTTTAATTCTCCATTTTATCACCAACCAGTCATTATTTTATAACATGCTTTTCCAGCGCGGAGAGAGCATTGGAAAGAGAAAGGATACAATAATTTCCTCTGTGTTGCTATTCACACTTATAAAATAGCCACAGTGACGCTTTTTTTTCTCTTACTGTAATTGATTTATATGTTCTTTACTTTTTTCCCCCCCCCTTCTTCTTCCGTTAATGAATCAAGTTATACTTGCTTCCAGGGGAGGAGAATATGAATTAATTGGTTTTCTTTCCCCCGGAACTCACTAATTTAACTCTATTCTCTGCGGAAAGTTATCCAAATGCTGTTAGGTTTAGCTACAACAACAACAAAATAAACCGTTAATTGCGTTTTAATACCAAGTCTTGATAAATCAGCTTCATATTGGAAACGCTCCTTTAAATTAGCTTTCCAGAGGAGGTGAGGAAAGAACTTTAGGAATTTTTGCTCTTTTTTATAGCTGCGATAATCGCTTGTTTCTCAAAGTCAAAAGCATTTTACTGTTTCCTCTGGTCTATTTGTAAACTATTTGTAAAGTCCTGCAGGAGGGATCCGCTCCAGACACTGTATATAGGAAATCATTTGAATAGTTATTTCGTTCAATCCGAGGGGTTTTATTTCGTCTCTGAAAAGATCCTTTTGTTGCTTTTGTTTCCTAGCAACTGTTTTCTATTATAAAAGTTCAGATTGCAGATGATGTCAAACAAAATGGCCGCCCAGGCGCCTTTCTTGGGAATTTTAGCCTTTGACCCAAGGCTGAACTAGAACTGCTCTGTGAATTAGGTAGTTTCATGTTGTTGGGCTTTTAATTTTAAACACAAGAACATCAAACTACCTGATTTACTCCAGTTATCCTCCTCGGTCTTGTTTGCTGAGGGCAGTTGTCCCAGGAAGGATGGGGAAGGGTTGGCACCCCTGTACCCCTCACTCCCCCCCCCAGCTCCCAGCTCGTACTGGTACCGGGCTCTGAGCCTCCAGTCCGTGCCCGTCCCACCCCAGCCCGGCTCAGCCTCTGCCGGGCCCCAGCACCGGGCACGGCCCGGGAAGGGAGGGTGGTGATGGGGGGGAGGCTTGTTCTTTGTTTAAATCCCCTTTTCAGGGACCTTTTGCGAGACAACGCAGTCATCAAGAGCTTATTAAAGGTCTAATTAGGCTGCGGCGCCTCTCCGAGGCTAAACCCCCCTCCCCAGCGCCAGGCAGTCCCGCTTAGCAAAGCCCTCGGTGTGCGCAATAAAGTTTGTGTCTCATAAAAATACACACCGCTAAATATCCACCCAGCTCTACAGACACGTAAGCGTGTCTTATTTTAGTGGCTGTGATCTACGCTACCGCGTAAAAGGTAACGTGTGAGTTTAGGGAACACAAAAGGACCGTGTCCAGCTCACGAGTTTAACTGTCGCCGTCGATAAAAATCAGTTTATTAAAGGCCCTGCTGCACATCTCCGCAGGTCGCTTCGCTGGGAATGTTTCTAGGGACTGGGATGGAGAGAGGGTCTCTGTGGGTTTTTTTTGGCAAGGAGATAAACAGCCCAGACTTGGTCATACGGGCTTGATATCGAACATTTAGTCACCGAGAAGCTCTTGCTACCGCTAGGAAATGTGCCCACGTCTTTAGAGACCGATCAATGCCAAGCCATGGTCTACCCGCATGGAACGGCGCAAAGTTTGGGCGGCTGATGCTCGTGGCTTGGCATTGAGCTGGAAGTCCATCAAATATAACATCTCCAGGAGAAGCTGGGCGAGGAGCGCGGCTGCGAAGTTCACGAAAGAAAAGGGTTTAGGTGGTGCCAGAAATGCCCACGGCAGTTTCACCACGTCCTTCCTCCGTATCTCAACGTGTTGCGCGTGGGAAAATGCGTATTTTAAAACAAACAAACAAAAAAAAAACCCAACAAGACAAAACAAAAACCTATACAAAAAAAAAAAACAAACCAAACCAAACAACCAAACCAAACCCTATACCAATCCGTGTGAGAAAGAGAGAGGGATTGCGGAGATTGCGGAGAGCTCTGCGTGTCAGAGTGTGTGCGTGGGTGAAGTCCACTCATTCTGCTTTCTGCGAACTGGAAGCCCGTGGAGTTTGCGCGTGTGAACAATCAGCTCATGGACGCGATTTTCTCTGCCTTGGTGTTTCAAATACGCAGAAACCCCAGTTTCACATGATCCAGGCCACGGCTAAATAAGCCTGGGACTGGATCCCCCTCCGAGGTTTGAGGAATTAAACTTTGATACCATATCCAGGGTCTAAACCACCATCTGCTGCTACTTTTTGTGGCCGAGGGGATTACTGGATTTTTTTTTTTCCCACTTTTTTTTTCCCCCCTCCACTCGGAGTGTTAAAAGCAAACGAAAACAAATAAACAAAAAACAAATAACTTGTCCGGGTTTGAATTTGGTGCGTGCTTTATTCCCGAAACTGGTGATTCTTGTAGGCATAGCGCCTATCTCGCCTATAAAACAAACAGCCGCGCAAGGGGAGGAGAGGGAAAGTCAAACAGCGGAAAATAACTCAGAGTTTTCGACCTAACTCACAAGCCCTGTGACTCCCTCCTTAGAAACAACGTGCTGCTTGTGCCCTGACTCAAAGCCCTTAAACGGAAAAGGACAATCTGGTAAAGTTAATCATAAACTATTCGGTAATAATGTCCCCATAGGCAACCACTAACCTGCCTTGTAAATGTCTGGGCTTCTGATTTTGATCTCCCTCCTACCCACGTAAATAGAGGAAACAAGGGCCAGGGAGGAGAGTGGGGAACACAGAACTAGGAAAGATCAGAATCAGGGCCGGGGGGTCTGGTATTGCTGCCTGAAATCGGGAATTAGGACTCATTTCCCAAGAGTTTTGAGAAAGAAGGAAGGAGCGGGGGAAGGAGGGTGCGGTGGGCAGGGGATCCCGCCTGTCTCACGGCTGCCTCTGCAGCGGTTTGCTCTTTTTTTTTCCAAATTAGAAAGATAAGAGCGACCTTACCTGGAGAAGGAGCTGTGTGGGGGTGGCTAAAAAAGAGTATCCTCCGCGTAGGAGTTGCCTGGTTTGAGACAGGCTGCACATTTCTGCGCTTCCAGGCAACGAGCAGTTGCGGTTAACGCAACAAATTTCCCCCAAGTTGCTCTCCTGCCAAGGTCCAGCCTGTCTGATATTACCCCGACCCGGGATGAGTTTTAATTACGGGGAAAAGAGTTGTGAAAAGACCCTACCAGAAAGAAAATCACCCTTTTATTTTACTGGGGATCATGGTACGGGTTTCATGGAAACATTTCTATCACGACTTAATTCTTGTACCTGTGCTTGTGTTTTCCCACCCTCTTCCCCTGCCTTGAGTGGGAGCGACAGATTTCTCACCACCACGGGCTGTTACTTCCCTTCTTCCCAAACTAATAAGATCTGGACGACTTTTTTTTTTTTTTCCCCTTTTTTTTTTTTTCCTTTTTTTTTTTTCTTTCTTTTTTTTTTTTTTCACCCTCTTTTTTCTGTTTCTTTTTTGGAGGGGAGGCTCCAGCTATATCATGATGACCCAAATCAGAGCCGGGGGAGCCTTCAGCAGTTAAACCAGCAGCTCCCGGGGTGTAAAATTTGCAGCAGTGAGGCAGATGCCCCGCTATTGAATTATTTCAAGGAGGGAGGTAGAAGATGGGGTTGGAAATCATTCTAGTAGCCAGAATGTGGGTTCCCGAACAACAATCAAACTTTATTTTAACTTTCTCTCCTTCCAGCTTCCCTTTTCAAATGCACATACGCTTTTACTTTACAGGGGATCCAAATGCTTTATTAACTGCTGAGATTACAAACCTCATTTGGAATTGGGGTTTTTAGCCAGAGTATACTTTCGGTCCTTGGAAAATTGCCCACATGTGTAACTTGTTTTTGCTTCTCTTCAGACAAGGAATTCCCCCCCACCCCTCCCTCCCTCCTCACCGCTTACGGATTTTTAACAGACGGCAGCATTCAAACTGAGAGCTAGCACAGGAAATGGCAAAGGTAGATCCTTCGGCTTTTAGGCTACAGAAATTTATTTCTTTTCTTTTTTTTTTTTTCCTTCGGGAGGGGGGGAAAAAAAGGAAAAAATGCTTTACTTTTCAGGAGGGATTTTTTTTTTGTTGTGCTTTCGTGCGTTTGGAGAGGTCCATGACTCAAGTTTCTTTCATAACTTCTTAGACCTGCCTAAATGTATCATTCATAAGTTATGGTTTTGAGGTTTTATTTCTGTTCCCCGACTCTTAACCACCACCAACAAAATTTTTCGCTTGTTGCAATTACCCACTATTATTGTTATTATTAGTATAATTTTGGAATGGTTTCCATCGCCTGAAATAAACGCTCAGCCCTTTGAAGGCTGGGTTATCTCCGGATCTGGTCTCCAGACTCTCCATAGCCATGAAGTTCACTCTCAGCTTTTATCCTCCCTTAGCTTATCCTTATCGGCTTCCAAACCTAAACTGTAAGAAGTAAATATGCCCAATATAATGCAGGTTACACCCCGACTCCGTATCGGCCTCCGGGTGTAAAGATCCCGGTGAACACACACATACAGCCCTGATTCTGCCCTGTCCATGCATCAGGATGGGGGGGGAAAGCTCCGCACCCCCAGGTCTCCCCCACCTTCCCCGTATCAGTCCTACTGAGGCAAAATCAGCTGGAAAGTGCCAGTTCCAATAAATGATAACAACCGTCTTTTAAATGCGGCTAAATATGTTTCTTGTAAGAAACGGATCATCTGCTTTTTTTTTTTTTCTTTCTTATGCCAAAACTTAGAAATCAGTCAAAGTTGGCAATTCCAGAGACTTAAAACCTGTCTGTTTTGAAAATATTTTCTATTTGGTTGTTTTCAGCTTAAAAACGCCAACCCAAAGAGCTGTTTGTTAAGGATGGCTTTTGGCGGTTGTGCATTTCAAAGCACTATTTCGAAAAGATCCCTTCTCCCCACAAACAATAAAGATTATTTATAAACAGTATCTGAGTTCAGAAGCCTCTGACTTTCCAGCGCAAGCTGACAATACTATGAATTCTTCCTCACAGCCAAATCCACTTGGCACTGTTTCTGAAAGCAGGAAAAAGTTTCCACTTCGAACTTTTTTTTTCTTTTTTTTTTTTTTTCATAACTATTTCCAGTTCCACTTCCCTTTACCATCTCACAACAATCACATATCTAAAATTAATCTAGTTTGTGAACTGAGCAAAACTCGCACATCCTGCCTCCTCTCTCCCAAAGATGCATTCTTTTAGACTTTTACACTCTGCTCCGAGGTCACTTTCTCCTTGGCTTTTCCTTCTCCAAGATTTTTTTTTTTCCAAACAGAAGAGCTTTTCATGTAATTTCTGATGGGTTCTGTTTGGGGCTTGAAAATATAAATTCCTATATAGTGTCACCCGGAGCAGGCAGCACCGCACAACGTGGTCTTTCCAGGCGGACAGACCTGGGATGAAGCTGTCGTTTGCCTTAAGCCCCTCTCAGAAAAGGCTACAAAGAGATGAGCTATGAGGATATGTATAAAAAAATAAACTACTGAACAAACGGAAACCTCCGAAGGAGCAAAAGCAAATGGATTTTGCAGATCTTCTTGTGAGGTTTCCATTCACTAGGGATCTGAAAACCCTTCGTTTCTGCCTCACAAGAGTCTTCTTGGTTTAAATTTATATACTACAGAAAATTATATACTCACATGCTGACATAGTTCATCATTATTTATTGGAGGCACACCAGGATTTTTTCCAGGAATATATTTATTACAGGTAAGACACGGCCAATCTATCTAGTGAACAGAGAACAGGTGTTTTGCTTCAATTAACGTTCAATAATTTCATCTATACTTATTCAACACCCTGTTACCAACACGGCTGTTTATCCATCAGTTGTATAAACACATTTCCATGCGCCAAGTGAGTTTAATCTCCAGAACACACTTAAATCAGCCCTTTCCTCTCCCAGGCTCTCATAACATTTGCAGAGTCTCTCCAAATCTCTTGTGAAATAGGCTGATTTTTAAAAATCATTCCTGAAAGGCAATAAAGCCGAGAAATATGACAATGTGAGCGACCGCCTCGTATTTCATTTCTGACGACAGAGGGTCTTTTAATTTCAAAACCTCCCCAACTCTTAAGGAAGTTTAAGGCGGGGGGGGGGGGGGGAAGAAATGTGAAAAGTTGGAAAAAGCAGGAATTTCCCCCCTCCGTTTCACACAAGCCCTGTTCATGTGAGATGCACTGGAGAGAGCAGCAATCCTGCCCCACGCTGCTCCCTGGAAGGGGATTTCTCTGCTTTCAGCGGGTTTAAACACGAAAGGGGTGAAGTGGAGTTACTTTGGATTAGCCCCCCTGGAAAGGAGAAGAGAGTTGGCAGGTCGGTGGGGAGTACTCACCTGGTGACATTTACCCACGTCTGGCTTGGCAAGGTCTTAGCCCAGGGGCTGGAGAGAGCTCCCCAACTACTCCTCAAACCTCACCTTGGCTGGAGCCTGCAGACTGCATCTGCTCCTCCAACCCAGGGAGGGGGTTGAGCTGGTTGGGGGGCTTTTGCTACCCTGATGTATGCAAAAATTAAAAATAAATCTGACCTCTGGCATTAAACTCCGTCTCTCCTTGCCCATCACCCCGACCTTCCCGATTTTTTTAAAAAATTATTATTATTTTTTAATGAAAATGAACAGTTTCCTAATCGTGTCTCATTTAGAGGAGTTCTGGTCCTGGACGTGAGGGAGCCTATCCCTTCATCAGGCTGCAGGGCAGATGCTCATGGAAAAACCCCGCTTATAGGAATCAGGGAAAATCTAAGGCTTTAGATGTAGGTTTTTAAGCGCCTTCATAATCTTCCAGTATCAGTGAAACACCTCTGATAGCAATTTCCCACATCCGTTTTGTGCAGGCACGGACATATGGACACACACACACACACGCATACACCCTCATACAGCCAGAGAGCAACGTGAAATATATTTTTTCCTTCATTTCAGGCTGCTATTAGCACCTCTCAATGTTATTATTAGCCTGTTAATACAGAGTTCCATCTCTATACACTCCAGGAAGGATTCGCGATGATTTATCTTTCCTAGAAATCTCTTTGCCCTTCAGTTTAAATATCCTTCAGTGTTGGGGTGAGAGGGAGAAGGGCGGAGGGGTAATAGATTAAAAGAGGCAAATTGATCCAGACTGTTACAGCTGAAGTCCAGAGAAACACTTTTGCCGTAATCACGGAGAGCACCTTTTCCTTAACCAACATTTACGACGCTATCGGACCTTCTCGCAATAAACGGATTTATCATCATAACTTGGTAAAACCGACCCCATTCCCCCGCATCATCCGGGCTGGGAGCCGCGCCGAACTCTCACCCCGTGTCAATCATTCCCTTCGGTGGAAGGAAAAACACCCCAAATCGTCGGATTTTCCAGAACAGGAGGAAAATTCAAGCGGGGCGTGGGGGGTGGGTGTTGTTTGACACGCACACGCACCGTGGGCACATACATGTGAGGTGTGAGGGGAGGGAACGGGGACTGAAAACGCGAGGGATTCCTTTTTTTTTTTTTTTTGCCCCCTTTCTTTTCCACAGGCAATAAATTCAAGGCTATAAAAATCAAAGAAAGCTAATGTAAGTTTTATTAAACTATTTAACCATCACAAGTTTAAGGCATTCTGTAACAAAGCCGGATCAGTGGCGCGCTGTATTTTACTAGCCTTGTAAAGTTAAATGAAGGCTTCTGATTTCAGCAATGTGGGAAACTATTTTAGCCCAAGCAATGCAACCCTCAGATTGTGCCGAGAAACATGCGAACATATGTTCATACGCAGAGATATTTTTAAGACACACGTGTGTGTATGTGTATATATATATATATATAAGCATAAAGTCTAAGGCAGGCTTTGGATGTTCACTGGGGCTGTGTCTCGGCAGCTTGCTGGTCAAAGTTACGCTGCCACGTCCATGCCAGTGACATTTTACATTTGATATTTCGCCACATTATTTTACCATGTTAACAACCCATTTTTCCCATCCCAGCTGCTTAATTATTTATAACACCCTCCCCACCACTCTTGCTACCCAGATCCATCTTTTTCTTTGCAAAAACGCATATATGTGTGCATCTATGTATACATGCCTGTAACAAACGCAGGCGTACGTATGTGTATGAAAACACGTCGGGGGTGGGGGGTCGGGGGGGAATGATGGGTTATACTTTTTCTCCGGTTCTTTTACTATCATACTCTGGAGCCCGAGTGGCAAAGAATAGCTTTTAGCTCTATTCCCCCATGATGGTTATTAAAGGCAAAGAGAACACATCAGCATCTTTCTTTTTAATAAATAAATAAATAAATCCAACCCCCCCCCCCCCCCCTTTCCGGCCCCCCCCCCCCCCAATATTTCAGGAGCAAATCTAGGAAGGGATATTAGCCCCAGCTCTGCCCGTTTGGTGGCTTTTTCGAAACTCCTGACGTTTTGCAACATTGCATAAACATAAAACAATCCATCCTTGATATGGAATGCAAGGGCGGATGACAGCGCAGCGCAGCCCCCTCGGCTTCGATTGATTTACGCCGAGACTGACGCTTTATCAGGCACACGAAAAAAGTTTGACCAATCATTTTGCTGGGAGCTCACAACACAGCAGCCCAACTGTACTTTGTTGGCTGGGAAGTTGGAGAAGGGGGTAGAGTACAAATCTAGATCTGTCCTATATATTTTTTTCCCTTCATTGAACCGTGCTTTGTATGATGTCTGAGAATGTCCATTTCTGGGACTCTTAGCAATTATTATGTCGACTCTATTATAAGTCATGAAAGTGAAGACTCGCCTTCAGCTAAATTTTCATCTGGGCAATATACAAGTTCCAGGCAAGCTGGGCACAATGAGCATCTAGAATTCCCTTCCTGTAGTTTTCAGCCAAAACCTCCAGTTTTCAGCGCCTCCTGGACTCCTTTGAATCCACATTCTTCTGGTACCCTTCCTGCCGTCTACCATCCATATATTCAACATCAAAGCGTCCCATCTGATAGCAGGTATCTACGGAGCTGGCTGGATCCAGTACCCAGAGCAGAGAACCTCCCCGGGCAGGGATCTGTTAAGGCAGAGCCGCTGCTGGGCCGTCCCGGGGATGTCCATAAACAGGGAACACAGGAGTACAATTTAGAAACTTCTGCTGCAAGGGAAGGGATCGTTTCCAGTCAAAGGCCCAGCTTCGAGGACAATAAAGTTTGTGAAGGAAGCGAAGACAAAGACAGGACAGATCAAAGTAAGTTATAAAAGTGAGGAAGTAAACAGTATAAAAGCTGGAGGAGGTGCAATAAAAGGGGACAATGCTGCGTAAAGTTTAAAATCAGGGCTTAAAGAAAAGTCTCAGCTTGCTGATGCCAGCCTAAGGGGAGAGGTGGGGAGGGGAGGGGGGTGGCATTGTCTCTGACGGTAAATAAAAATAAAAATAAAAATGAGCGTCGTCTCTGAGCTTAAGCAGAGTCCAGAGCGGACAAAAGCTGGAGCGAGTCATCCTCTTTGCTACAGAGCGCTGGCTCCGGCAGCAGAGACCACTTTAGTAAGCGGGAGTAAATCTACGCGGGTGCGGGCGGTGGGGAAGGGAAGGGACGGGGGGAGCCAGGAAATGTCGGGGAGAAAGGTGGGGAAAGGGAAGCGGCGGGCGGCGGTCGGGGGAGAAGCAGAAGAAGGGGGGAAAGAAGGAGAAAAGACGGAGGAGAAGTTCACGTGGGGGAAGTAAACAGCAGCGGGGGCTTCGCCGTGCCCGGGGTCCCCGGCAGCGGCGGGGAAGGCTTCGGTCCCCCCCTCGGCTCCGCTCGGGTTCGTGGTGGTCGTGCCTTTATTTATTCCTCGTGTTTACTTGTTTAGCTGTGTAGGGGTTTTTTTCTTTTCTTTTTCATTGTTTATTAAATGCAGCGGTTCGGGGTATGAATATTTCGAAGCCAAGCTCCTTCCTAGTTAAAGGAGAAAAAAAAAAAACAACCCAAGAAGGAGGGAGGGGGATGCTTCCAACTTAATTAGCTTTTATTTGTAATGTAGCCAGATTGGGGAAACAGTTAAACTACAGCATGTGCTTTGTCCGCGAGCTGGCTTGTCTTTTCCCCTGCGGTATAGGAGGGGAAAAAAAAAATAATTCGCCTTGAAAATCTTTAATGATACTATCAATACTGCTATTAATAACGCTATTATTAATAATAATGATTATAATAATGAGCATCCTGATAATGCAATGGCGCTTGAGTAAGGAAGAACCGGTGTCTTCCCCTCGTGCCGATCCGGCTGGTACCTGGTTGCCATCTGAAAGGTAAACCGGAGCCAAAGGCGAGCAGGAGGCAAAAAGAGAAACTTGGCTTCACCCTCACGGCAAATATTTTGCAGTGAAAGGCCAAGTTTTCCAAACTGGCAGCGGGGCAACCCTTGCCGATGGTAGAACTCCTCAGAGTCTGTGCAGGACGCACCGATGCAGTCATTCTTTTTCCCCTTGAATTTACTTCTTTGTGATGATGTTGTTGTTGTTGTTGTTGTTGTTGTTTATTCCCCTCACCGTGGAACAGCAACAGAGATGCCATTGCAACCGTACGAGTAAAAATACAGTATATTCTCGCCCCTCACTATTTCCTCCCCTCCTTGTGCAGGATGTTATGGTGACTTTTTTTTTTTTCCCCCCCTTTCCTATCATTTAACTTGCACACAGACACACAGGCACACACACACACTCACACACACACAAAAAGAAAGTCCTGTTCTATTGTACTGGGCAGAGATCCAGAACAAACTGCAACCGTGAGGTGAATGATTTGAGAGAATTAAATATCCAGGTTCTGTGCTCAATGTCCCTGAAATTGAATATATAAAAATCTTGCCCAAGAAAACGTTATTAAGTTATAAGTAAGTGCAGGACCCGCGCTAAGAGGATGCTGTGTGGTTTCTATGGCGTGTGGTTACGACGCATATTTTGTTTTAAATAATAGTTTAATTTGGGCTGATGTTGAGAGCCTGCCAGGGCTGGAAGATGGAGCTGTTTTGCAGAAAGTACTCCCACCAATTTCCCTGACTCTTTCAATTTTTGAAAGTATTTCTTAATAATGAATCCCCGCCCTGTGTATGGCACAAGGATCTGTTAATTTATTTGCTGGATTTTCAAGAAAATATGTGCCAGAACCTCTTCCCATTCACTCGCTTGTTGAAGGATTTGCGTATATTTAATCTGGCGTTTAAAAGACCTTATATCTTAACGATCCAAAATACGACCAAAAAATATAACCAAAAAATAAACCCAAACCGAATAAAAATCCGTTATGAAGCAGAACCCTCCATCGCCATTAAAGGATGGGTAGCAGGATTAACAGTATCAATTATTAACAGCTTTCTTCCTCTTTAATATTTAATTCTGCATATTAGATCAAGTCAATTACATTAAGGAAATAGCCGTGCAAATTTGTAAGAGGCAGTACTTACAGGGGAAGATTAACCGGTTTTTTTTTCATTATTATATTTTTTTTTAAATATTCAATATATTTCATTTGGCGTAGAGGAAACGTTCTGAGGGCGCGCGCGTGTGTGTATGTATATATTTATAATGGTGCATTTAATTGGTGTAAAGGTTTATGGCTTCAGTCGTAATTTCAGAGGAGGCAAAGGGAATAAAATAGAAATACGTGGTCTGTCTATAACCCTTCATTTTACTCTTTCCCGCCTTCAGCTACCCAACGGTCAGCTAATATTTGCATGTGATTAGTAAATGCTCTATTATTTGCCCTAAACCCACTTCATCTTTGGGTGCGACCTTCACCGTCGCTGTGGGGGTGGTTTCCACTCCCAAAATGTTCTTTGCTCCCTGTCCCCACCCCCCCCCACCCCTCCTTGAACAGGCTCATTCCCGAAATGTCCTTTTTGCAAAAGATTCCCACGTAACTTCTCCCACACGCGAAGGTGATGGGCAGCCTGGTATTTATTTTGGGCTGCGTTTCGCAGCCCTGCAAATGTCCGTGTGGCTGGGTAACACTGTCCAGATCTCCGGCAGCAGAATCCGGCCAGCCCTCGGAGGATGTTTATTGTATCGAAACCCTTTCTTGCCACATAACAAAAAAAAAAAAAAAAAAAAAAAGAAAGCAGGATTTATGAAAGGTTTCTCCAGACCTCCCCTCTCTGCTCTTTTCCTGCGCGATGGGTCTAGGGGAGTAAATCTGTAGACACGTGGGAAAAGATGTCTGGGGGGGGGGAGAAAAAGGGGAAAAAAATTAGAAAGATATAATTATATGTATAATTTTTACATTGGTTTCTTTGTATATCTTGCGAGTAACGCGCAGATGGGCGTTATGCAAATCTGCCAGGGCATGTGGGTGTTTACCTGGCATTAGATGGAGCTGGGGAGAAGTGGGGGGGGGGGGGGGGGGGGGGGGGGGGGGGGGGAGCTCTGCCAGTGGCACGTGTGCACCCAAACATACGTGTGCGCATAGGCACGGGTGTGCACGGGAACATGTGTGTGCAGCGACACGCGTGTGCTCGCAGCCAGGGGCGCGCACAGACACAAGCCTGGGTGTACAAACACCGTAGACAACCCCCCCCGCCCATCCTCCCTATACATTCAGGGAGGGGGGGGATGCGGTCTGAGTGTGGTGGGATTTGGGAATGGGGTTCCCCCCCCAACCACGCTCCATGTGCATCCTGTGCTCGCCCTGATGATCCCGTAGGATTTTCATACGGCCTCTGCTGCTCAATCCTATAGCAGGGGGTATTTTTTTTTCACCCGGGCGTGCATATGCGAATGTATAATCTTAATATTTGATGGCATGATTAAAACCTTCTGAGAAACACACTCAAGCTGCATCGTATTGATCTTGGTGCTTTTCTTTCAGCCAACCCAGCTGCCAGCTGGCTTCACGCCCGTTCCTCCAGGAAAAAACGATGCCCTTACACCAAATACCAGACCCTGGAACTAGAGAAGGAGTTTTTATTCAATATGTACCTGACGAGGGACCGTAGACACGAAGTGGCCAGACTCCTCAACCTGAGTGAGAGACAAGTCAAAATCTGGTTTCAGAACCGAAGAATGAAAATGAAGAAAATGAACAAGGAACAGGGCAAAGAATGAAAAACAAACAAACAAACAAACCCAGAAAAGCAGCATCCCCCCCTTTCCCACCCCCAGCTCCCAGGCTCCGCGGCCGCGCACCCCCATTGTAGAGCTGCCATCCCCCCAAACACGAGGGGAAAACCTCCCCTTTTCCCATCTCCACCTTTGTATGCGAGATGTTGCTTATTCTTTCTTTTTTTTTTTTTTTTTTTTTTTTTTTTTTTTT
>JANVCC010000065.1:3551039-3565260 GCA_025345505.1 Todiramphus chloris collaris | reverse complement strand
GGGTGTCTGGGAGGGGGAGAGGGTCAAGGGGGGGGGGGAGGGAATTATGTACAGTCTTGTGAAAAAGTACCTCGCAGCCGGGGAAATGGTGCGAAGGAGGGAATTTTAGATGGGATCAATAAAGGGATAAATAGAGCTCCCTTCCTTTTCCTCCAGCAGAGAGAGACCGAGAGGGAGACGCTGTTTTATCAGCAACGTGCTTTTTACACACACCCCCCCACCCCCCCCCCACCCCTTTTTTTCCCCTCTTTCTCCCTCGGTCTGAGCTGAAAACTGATTACAGGTTGCTTATCGACTCCAGTACAATTTCACCCCTTCCAGCATAGATCTTGGAGGGTTTTATATCGCATCAATTATTTATCATATTTTATAAATCCAGCAGCACTACAATTTTTTGCCCCCGAGGAGGGAGCGGGCGGCGATTGGCGCCGCCGGAGCCACGTGCCCGCGCGTCACATGGGCCGGGAGGAAAAAGGGCTCCTTTTTGGTGTAAATCTGGACTCTAATTCCGTAATATATCACGGTACCTCGTAAAACCGACACTAAAACGTCCCGACCTACAAATCACCCGGCCAAATTATGAGTTCATTGTATTATGCGAATGCTTTATTTTCTAAATATCAAGCCGCAAGTTCGGTTTTCCCATCCGGAGTCTTTCCCGAGCAAACTTCTTGCGCTTTCGCCTCCAACACCCAGCGAGCGGGGTATGGGGCCGGATCCACGCCTCCCTTCGCCGCCTCCATGCCCGGGCTTTACTCCAGTGGCAGCTCCGTGCACCCCCAGCCCCCCAGCATGTATTCCTCCGGTTACGGCCTGGAGCCCGGCTCCTTCAACATGCACTGTTCCCCTTTTGAACAAAACCTCTCCATGATGTGCCCGGGAGATGCTTCCAAGCAGAATTGCAGCAAAACGGACCAGAGGGACTCAGATTTGCAAAGCGACAGTAACTTCCGTATCTACCCCTGGATGAGGAGCACAGGTAAGCCCCAGTCTCCCTAAAGAAAGGAGCCCGGGGTGGAGGGGGGGGAGTGGGGGGAGTGTAAATTATTTGATGGCGTGCGCGGGGGGTGGTGGAGGGGGAGGGGGGAATTGTCCCCAACTCCTTTCATGACGTTTCACCGAAAACGCATCTTCAAAAGAGAGAGGGAGAGAACGAACACCCCCCCCCCCACTCCCCCACCCCTCGCCATAAAGCCATCCTTTAGCTTTAAATATTTATTGGTGTTGCTGGGGCTGTGTATGTGCCATGCACAAGGCAGTTTGTCTTAGAGGGGACAGACAGAGCTGCAGAAATAATGGCCAGCCCCTTCTTCTCCTATATTTACAGGATGGAGATTGTGCTAAACCCATGTAGATAATAGATATAGATTCTGAAAGAAACTATTTATGGGAGGTGCTTGCAAGCCTGGTTTGTTTTCTGTTAGATTGCAAAACCTTCATTTGCCAGCCCCTCACCACAATGTCCCAGACACTGCAATTAAGCGTAGCGTGTTGCCATCAGAAACAGCAACACATCATTCCCCGTGCAATTAAAACCCCCGCTCTCCAAGCGGTAACACTCCGGACGGAATCCGAATGGATGGATGGATGGATGGATGGATGGACATTTGGACAGATGGCTAATCAGGGGGGGGAAGTATATCTATGTGACGTCCCAAAAACCATCCCCGCGGAGGGGTTCGCGCATTGGGGAAGGGTCCTTGGGACGATGGGGTGCCCAGCGTGGCCCAGCCGGGGGTCCTGGAGAGTCTGTCGGGGTGCAGCATAGCGCTGATCCGCGGAAGGCCGCTCAGTGCTCCGCGGGCGCGGAGCGGGGCGAGTGGGGCCCCCAACGCCGGGACACGCAGCCCCCCCCCCCCGCACGTGTATCTCAGCCCCAAACCCGCTGAAAGCCGGGCGGCCGCGCTGCCTTCCGTCTCCAGCGCGTTCCGTCTCAGGGTGCTAATGTCAATTAACGTTTAATAAATATCCATTTCCCTTGGGTGGGAGCGGGCCCGGGGTGTCCCCGTTCCCCCCGGGCCTCGCTGCACGGAGCTTCCCGGGGCCGGGCTGGGTGCTGCAGGCCGGGCTCCCGCTTCTCGGAACAACCCGGCCGGTGTCCGTGTGCACGCGTGGTGATGTTTACACTCGTGTAATCCTGAGAAGGGGGGAGAAAGGCGCTGCTGTCCCGGCTGGGAGCCGAGGGGAAGGCGTGAGCTCATTTTCCAGCCGCCCCGGCTTCGCCTCTGCCGTGCCAGATTGCAACTTGAGAGCATCCTTGCGAGCCAGCCTCCCTCCGCCGCCAAATATTCGGGAAGGGTCTTGTTAGGCAACCTCGGGAGCGAACCGAGTGCGGGACAGCCTCCCTGCGAAGGAGAGGAAAAAGAAAACAGCCAAGCAGCCAATGTAGAGCGGCTTATAAAGGCAGGAGTTACCCTCACACTTATTTGGTGGTCAGTTCTTTCCATTACCTGCTCCATAATTCATTCCCTTTTACAGTTGATTTATCAAAGACCAAATATTTCTGGTCATAAACACTTCATCTCTGCTTTTCTCCGACTTTAGATTTAAGAAGCCCCCCCCCCCCCTCGTCCCCCATGTAGCCTGTGACGCTGAGACGATCAACATTAGAGAGGGTTTGGGCCAATGCGCCGGGTCCTGCGCTCAACAACCCCCCCACCCCGGATGCTCTGGGATCCGCCGAGCCTAAAACCCGCCAAACTCCGCCCCGGGCGTACAATCGGGGGCGCCCCCCCCCCCCCCCCCCCCCCCCCCCCCCCCCACACACTTCGTGCTTCATGCCCACTGTGCGATCGCGCTTGTGGAATTTCATCAGGGAGCAGAGATAGAGTTGTCATCCCTATTCAGCAGCAGTTTATGGCTCTCCCCTCAGCGGATTTTACAACCCACATTCCAGGACCTGCACATTTTTACTTTACAGCTAGCCTGGCTATTTTGCTTTTTTCCCCCCCCTCCTTTTAATGACTGGATCTTTTCTTCTTTTAAAAAGAAAGAGGGGAGGGGGTAAAATAAAAAGGGAAGAAGAGTAGTCCGGTGGAATGTGTGGAGGAGAGGCCGAGGGCTGCTGTTCGCCATCCTCACTGCTCTGGGAAAGAATACATTATACGATAGATGTACATAGCATTTACACAGAGAACAGAGTCGGGATCACAAACACCATATTGTCGAATTATTTCCAATCAGACTCCAGGAAATGTCGGGTGGAGGGGAGAATTAGGAGCTGGGCCCTTTCCAAAGCCCGCTCGCAGGCTGCTGAGCGTGCTGGGGAGCCTGGGGTAAGTGTTGAGGCTTTTCTCATCTACACAACTCCCCACAAGAGCAGCCCGGGGTGAATGCCCCCCCCCCCGACAGCCCCGAAGTCACTGGTGTGCCCAAAACATCCCCTGAAATAATAAGACCATCACACACCTTCCAAGCAGGCACCCTGATGACAGCTTTAAGAGAGGACAAGTAGTTGGATTTGTGTAGGTAGCAGATGCCACCCTCGCTCTGGCTCGACTGCATTTCTGTATTTTTTTCCCCCGGCACACGGAATTTCTGGCGTCTAAATTAAAATTAAAGCAGGAGCTCAGAGTCTGAGCGGTGCTATGAGGACAGGAAACTTTCTGAAGTTTGTTGGTCACTGGGAGACACGCACAGGCACACGCACACAAAAAGCGAGGCACACTTTTCCTGTGGGGAGGGAAGAAAAAGCTGGGGTGGTTTGGGGGGCAGAGAACAGGGAGGCTGAAAACCTCCAGCAGAAGAAGCCGATCTTGCAAATCAAAAGAAGGGCTGTCCAGGTTGTACAATTCCTCCGAGGATTTTGTCCCCTCGTGTGACTGCAGGGGATGGGTGCTCACTGAGCAGCACCAAAACACAAAAACAAGAGAGCAAACCAAACCAGCAGTCCTCGAAACAACCCCCAGCCCCAAACCTTCCACTTGATCTAAATCTGCATTTATTTCCCAGGCACCGACAGAAAACGCGGCCGCCAGACCTACACCAGGTACCAGACCCTGGAGCTGGAGAAGGAGTTTCACTACAACCGCTACCTGACGAGGAGGAGACGCATCGAGATCGCCCACGCCCTGTGTCTCACGGAGAGACAGATCAAAATCTGGTTCCAGAACAGGCGTATGAAGTGGAAAAAGGAAAATAAAACTGCCTGCTCCGGCTCCAATAGCCAGGAAAAAGCAGACGCGGAGGACGAGGAGGAGGAATGAAAGGGGAGAGAGGTGGATGCAGGAAAAGTGGAAAACCACGCGAGAAGAAAAGGGGGGGAAAACACATAGAAAAAAGACTATATATTAAAATAGATAAATGATAAGTGCATAAATAATTAAAAACCCTAGGAATGATACATTGTGTTTCCTGACACTGAAAAAAATACTACCTATATTAAGTCTTTTTTTTTTTTTTTTTTTTTTTTTTGTACAATAGAATTACTATCTACCTATTAAATGTGGCTTTAGAGTCAGAATAGACACATTTTTCTATGTGGGTCTTCCTATAGTTCAAGTAATTTGTAAATCTCCGTTTGTACTTCGCTGTGTACTTTTCGGTATGAAGTAACGTGATCGTGTTTAGCACCTTTAATTTAGAAAATGTGACCTGAAAGTCCGAATGCAAATTACATTTAGCATATATAGTCCTGTACATAATATGAATGATTATTACGCCTTCTCCCTGTAACCTCTGTGGTTCTTTTTCTCCTTGCTGTGCTCTTTTGTCCGTGTATATTTTTATCTGGATTTCTTCCTTGTTCAAGTCTCTGCGGGATTAAAAAAAAAAAAAAAAAAGGATTAATTAATATTTTTTTACTTAAAATTTTTTATATTAAAATAGCAAATTATTTAATGGCAACGCATTTTTTTTTTTTTTTTTTTTTTGGTCCCCGCTTGTCTGTGATTATTATTCTTCGAAATAAAAAAAAAATTACATCTCAAATAATCTACCACCGCATTGGCTTCCTTCTCCTTTTCTTATTAAAAACAGCACACGAGCTTTTGCAATTGTTTGTTCCCGTGAAAAAATAAATACGAGAAAAGATCCTTTTAGATTAACACGTTCCCCGATCTATCATCCTGCAGTTCTCCCCTTATTGTAGGATAAGCAGTCCTTTCGAAATTTTATCACCTTTTCAATAGATTTGGCGAATATACTGAGATATAATTGATATTCGGGGATGTGGAAATGCGGACTTGGTCTCCTTTCTCTCTCTCCCTCTGAAATTGCGCTGGGGCTATTTCTAAAGAAGGTAAGAACATAAAAAGGAACGTAAAGAAGCCAGAATCAGCTCGAATAGTCTTTCCGCCCCTTATTTTAATTCTCTA
Organism: Todiramphus chloris collaris; assembly: GCA_025345505.1. Taxonomy (NCBI): domain Eukaryota; kingdom Metazoa; phylum Chordata; class Aves; order Coraciiformes; family Alcedinidae; genus Todiramphus; species Todiramphus chloris. The sequence continues at coordinate 3,559,945 of JANVCC010000065.1, read as the reverse complement.
CTTCTTGCAACTAATTTGCAGAAATCCGCTGTATTTTGCCGTGTCTCAGTATCCTTTTTTTTATATATATATATATTTATTTTTTTTTTTTTTAAGGTTCTTCCTCCTCCCTTCAATTACTTCACTGCGGACTGGAACTCTTTCATTAGCACCAAATAATGTTTAGCATCAAAGCATGCATAAAATAAATTAAAGCAATTAAAGGCAGGAAAAATCAACAATGCAAAACAAAAGGCGAGTAAATTTAAGCACTTGCGCGGGGGAGCATCCTCCGCCGCCCCCTCCCCCTCCCCTGCCTGTTTATTTACATTGCCAGGCTGCGCAGTAAAGACGCGGATTCCTCCCGCGGAGGCTCCACGTAATTTACTCCACGAATGCGTTGCGCAAGATGCACAAGGAAAGGAAGGGGAAAAAAAAATAAATAAAAAGAAATGCAGCCAGCTTTGGAAGGACTTTGCGATGGCAGCTTTCCACCTTCTCCCCGTCTTTCTCTCTCTGCCTCTCTGCTTTTTCACCCCCTTACACCACCACAGATGACTTCGTGTCCTAAGTGAAGGCGCGCAGGGCATCATCCTTTAGCAGGTTTTTTAGCGAAAATAAGATGCCACGTCAAGCATCTGCGCGCCCACATCTATAATAAACAGAGATCGCCATATATGCTGCATATACTAATTATGGGAAGGCCATTATTAAAGGCAGCGACTGTTATGGCTTTTGCACACCGAAATTCCCACTTGAAAGGAAGGGGGGAAAAAGAAGGAAATCTTCCTTTTTCCTTGGTGAAATCCCTTGATGAAATCTCTTTGCAGGAGCGCTGTGTGCAGTGCGGGGATAGGAAAAAAAAATAAAGCAACCCCGGTTCCAGAAATTCCCCCCCCCCCCCTCCATATCCCCCCCCTGCTTCTGGCCCGGAGTGGCCCGGCTGGTTGCCCCCCCCCACACCCGCTCCTTGGCACGGAGTCTGCGGCCGGGGGGTAAGCAGGGACTGAAGAGGATTCCAGGGGAAAAAAAAGGCAAAGCAAAGTCACAGCGACGCTTTCCTTTGCTCAAGCCAGGGCAGCAGTTTACCGGTGGGGTGACCCACCTTTCCCGGTGCATCCTCCTCCCCGCGCTATAAAAGGGTGGGGGGGGTCCCGGAGTTTTTGGGGTGTCTGGTTGTGGGGAGCCCCCGCAGGCACGAACCCCTCCGGTTCGATCTTGCCCCGGGCATAGACACCCCGGCCAGGCGTTTATTGCCTTTATTTGCCTCTCGTCCTTCCCCCCCCCCCCCCACCCCAGCCCCATCCTCCCCGAAAACTGCTAATTGCCCCTTTCAGGAGAAAAGGAGCCCAATTGCGTAAAAACAAACACATAAAATCCCACCCGAACCCCACTGTTTTACTGTGCCTTTCCCTAGTTAAACCCAACCTCAAGCTCTTTATTCTGGGGGGGGCTGTTATTGTTCATAGCCCAACGTGCGAGGCGTTATTCGATTATTTCTCTCCAACCCCCCCCCCCCCGCATGCAACCAAAGGGGTGTGTGGGGAGGGGGGGGAAGCAAAAAAAAAAATCCCCGAACCCCCTTTCATATTCTTTTATTTTAGTTAAAAAAAAAAGATGGCGGCTAAGAAAAAGACTGCTGTTAAACCGGTCATGAAGAAATGCAATAAATTCCTTGTTGTTTTATGAAAATTTACAACTTTGTGATAGAACTTTATGAGTGGCTGGGTTCTGGGATTGGCCAGAGCCGGTCATGTGGACTGCTAACCGTGAACATGAACTTTTTATTATTTCCCATGTGGTTATATTGCACCATTCTTCTGTCCGCTGCACCTTGGGTCGGATCAGTGTCCTCTATAGGGCTCTCGCCTCTTTACATTTTTTTACTTTTGTGTATAAGCTCGATAGGGCTAAAACAGGGGAGAGGGGAGGGGGGACGCCTATACACACATCCACACGCACACATAGGCACCCACCTCCACACACACATAGGAAGAGAGTTATATGATTTATATATTTTTTTTTATTATTATTTTTATTTTTATTCCTCTGTTAATTTGCCTGCTGATTTGGAATCTCAGTAGTAATGGAGGGGCAGAGGAGATTCTGGACCGAGTGGAGGCTATCATTTTTCAAAGAGGGAAGTTACTCCATTTTCTATGCAAATGACAGAAATGCAAGAAGCTCTCACAAGTCAGAGAGGCAATCGACGGCTATCAGGTTGGGACAATATTTGTCAGCTAACAGATAAGCAAACGCTGTCTCTCTCCCCCTATATATTTTACTTATACCACAGAAATGGACGTCAAAAGGTAAGGGAATAATATCTGTTTCGCTTAATTTTTTTTTTTCTTTGAGAAAATGCATTTGTCAAGCTGCCTTTTCTATTCCATTCCCCATATCCCTATCTCTGCTACCCAGGGGGGGCGAAATAGAAAGAAAAGGGTGGGGTGATGAAGAAGGGAGGCACTGGAAGAAACCAGGGATGGTGGAAATCTGTTTAAGTGACAATTTCTCCAAAAAAAAGTGGAGCGTAAAGGTAGAGAAAAAGCGTGAAAGGGAGAAGGAAGAATGGGAAAGAGGTAAGGAAAGAAATTGTCAGGAGAGAAGGAAAGAAAGAAATCGAGAAATAAAATAGATTAAAAAAATATAGATCAGAAAGAAAGAGATAGAGAGAGAAAGGGCGAAAGAGAGAGAGTGAGAAAGAAATAGAGGAAGGACATCTGAAAGAGAAAGAAAAATAAAATAATGGAATAAAAAGGGAGAAATAAGCCTGTAAGGTCACCTGGAGATAGTAGACTTGGAATGAAGGATTTTGCAGGAGCTCGGTGACGGAGGCTTTTAGACACTGCCTTTAAAAAAATACCAAACCCTTTGTGGGTAGTTGTCGTGTTTTATTTTTTTCCCTCTCGCAGCGTCTCTTGCCAGTTTGCCTGTCTTCAGGAGAGCCCAGTAATTTGGCGAAGTTTGTGTGGAAGCCAGTTGGGTTTTGCGTTGCTCTCCAGGGTCATTATTATGTGGGTGGTTTCTTCGGAGAGGGCAGTTCGCGGCAGTCCTCGGAAATAAGGTTCTGGAAATTAGTTGGGGCGGGGGGGGGAAGAAAAAGGTGGTTGTTGTAAATAAAAAGAAAAAAAAAAAAAAAGAGGGGAAAAAAAAAAAAAAGATAATAAGAATGAAGCCAACCCAGAACGCAGCGCTCTCATTGTATTTTTTTTTTTTTCCCCCTCCTCGTGAAACTCCCAAATGAAGCTGACGTTGCGATGCAATAAACCTCCTTGTATTTAATTGCGTTGTGCAGTGTTAACGGGCCTTTACGGCTTTCCCGGCTGGAATACCGGCTTCGGTTTCACGGTGTGTCGGTGCTTTTCCACACCAGGTTCTGTGCAAACCTCCCTTCTCCCTGTCTGATATCCTCACGCTTTCCTTCGGCTTTAGGAAAATATTTATCCAGAGATGCCCGTCATTTTAAATGTGGTTTGGTTTTTCTTTTCTTTTTTTTTTTTAGATTTTAAGGGGGTGATATTTGAAATATAGTGTTAATTGCTACTGTTACGAGGTGATTTTTAAATAAGATAATGTAAGGGCTTATGGATGTGAAGAGAGATTGAGTAAGAAGAGATTCATTACTTAAGCATAAACCGTTTTATGACGTGACGATTTATCTCACCGAAACTGACTGCGCCTGAATATTGTGTGGACAAGAGTAAATGATCGCGAGGAGTGGAAATAATAAACACAAAGTCATTTTAAAAAGCAATTTCTTCCCGAACCTGTTACATTTTTCATAAATCACAGAGGGGGGAGAAAAAATAATGCCGGTTCAAATGCTTGTTCTCGCTTTTCCCTAAGTCTGTCCGCGCTCGTTTTGGTTTTGGGTGATGTTTATTGGGTTGTTTGGGTTTTTTTTTTTCCTTGTTGGTTTTTTTTTTTTTTTTTCTTTAAGAAAAAAAAAAAGGAAATATATATATATTAAAAAGAAAAAAAAAAGATAATTATTTCTAAAGCTTGCTTCAAAACGCTTTTATACCCATTCTTCCACATCCTGAGTGGGCAACCACTTGTGGAAAGCACGCACCTCGATGCGAGCAGGTCTTTTTTAACCATTTCAGCCCGCTCCGGCGTGCCATGACCGAGAAACCTCCGTGCGACCCCCGTGCGTGTCTGTTCGGGGCGGGGAGGTGGTATCCAAGCTGTTCCCAGCCGGGCTCCCCCCCTGGCATCCTCCCTTGCTTGTTTATTGAAGAACAGAAAGGGAAGCGGGGTACAGCGAGGGCAGCCCCCGCCGCCCTGTCCCCCGGTGCCGCTGCGCCGCGGGGCTCGCCCATTCCCCGCCGTCTGCTGCCATCTACCGTCGGCGGCGGCGGGCGGCGGCTCCCGGGGGGCTCCCCGTAGCCGGTACCACGGCGGGGGGGGGGCGCGGGAGGGGCACCCTGACCCGGTGTTATCTTCCCTCCTTTCCTAGACAGGCATCGGTGTCAGGTACCGGGGCAAGAGCCCGGTGAGGTTCTGGGATGCTCTTCAGGCCTGGTGTCCTGCTGGGAATGGTGTTTTTAGCTCTATGTGTAACCTTAAAGTGTCTGGGTGTAAAGATATAGGATGCACTCGCACCCATACGCGCGCTCGCATGTGAGCTACGGACATCCCATATGCGCGTGTTGATATATACATCCACCCCCCCCCCCCCGCAACCTATGCTGACACGCGTGTACAGCAGTTCCGTGCCGTGTGTGTGGAAATCTATACATCCACCCATATATAGAGGCGCGCATCTGTCTATACGCACGAGCATGGAAGATGAAAGGTGGCTGTTTGCTGGATGAGCGTGAACACAAGCGGAGATGTTGTAAAATGCAATGCAATAATGACGTACGAGGCGAAGGGGATTTCAGCTCATCATAAAAGGCAGAGGGGCTTTTATTTATTTATTGCTTGGCGTGGTCATTTCGGTGGGGTCTGGCAAAGATACGTCAAGTCGTGTACACAGAACTGAGGTGGTTGCTGGGGAGGGAGCGGGGAGGCAAGGCAGACGACGAATCACTTTTAAGTTACTGTAGGCTTTGAAGGGACAATGCGTGCCTGTGATTTTAAAAGGTTTCTCTCTCGCCCTCCCTCCCTCTCGCTTTCTCCCTCTCGTTTTCTCCTTCTACCACACAGTTTCCTGGCAACTGTTTACGTCTAGACTAGGGACATTTTCTCGAAGAAAGTGAGATGTCCAGGGACTGTGGTAGAAAAAAAAAAAAAGAAAAGAAAAAAGAAAAAAGTTTCTCTCTTTTGACCAGCAGCAGCCATGATTAACTTGTTCCATGCTGTAATTCCCAACATCCCTCAGCATTCCCTTTCCGCATTACATGATCCGTCTCGCCTTTTCCTCTCTTTCTCCCTGCCTTCCCAATATTATTTGCCCCCCTTTTCCCTTCCTAGGGTTTGCTTTCGTGGAAATACCTCGGTCTGGATGAGTTTTGAGTCCCCCAATGTCCCTCTCCTCTCCCCCTTTGCCCTCCACTCCACTCCTCCCCTCATCCCCCCCCACCCCCCCCCCCTTTTTTTTTTCTTTTTTTGTTAATAATTAGCTGCACTCTTTAATGGAACAATGGTAGATTATTATTGCTTCTTTTCAAAGATCCCATTAACAAGGTTATTATGCACTGCACGGGAAGTCAGGTAAATTAAACTTAAATTGCTGGAAATTAACTTTCAGGCGGTTATGCGCGGGGAGAGCGGGTATTTTTTTACACCTTCAGGGGTCCTTTTTTTAAATACTCCAACCCTGGAGCTCTACATGGTTGTGTGAGGGCTTTTTTCCAATGTGATTTTGGGTGTGCATGAGCATTAAAGGGAAAGCTTCTCTGCTGCCAATGGCTTTCTATGTCTGACTCGAGGAACAAGGGTTTTTTTCAAGTGTTTTCGTGGTGTTGGCTTGACTTTATGGCTGCAATAAGTCCCTCGGTAGGGAAACCCCCGCTGTGTTCTCACTTCAGAAGGATCGGGAATTCCAGCTCCACATGAAAAAAAAGAGAGTTTCATTTTTTTTTATTGGAACCAACTGCACTGAACTTTCTACCAAGTTCTTAGCGGGTTTAGCTTTCACACAAGCAATGCTCTGTTCTGTTTGCATTTCGAAATATTTGCGTGTTGTTTTAATCCCCTCATCTATCTGCCTCGCTCTGCTTGGTGGGATTGGCTTTTGCTGACCAGAAAAGCAAAGCGACAAAAAGTGGAAACCTCCCTGGGCAGAGAGCTTGGATTGTACACACTGTAAATACTTCTCTTTATCTGTATTTATACCCTGCCAGCTGAGTGATGTCTGTCAGGAGGGGAAAGCCGCCTTCCCAGCGCAATGAAATCTGTTATTCCACCTTCTGGTGTCTCTCGCAACTTCCCCGCTTTATTGCCTCCTTCTTAGCAAACCCTGCGCCTGGTTGGGGTTTTTTTTTTTTTTTGAGGAGACGAGGCCAAAGACTGAATAAAGATGTGCCCGTCAGTGCCCTCAAAGACGGGTCTAACTTAAGGGCTACTGTAGAAACTCGCTTCTGCAACCGTTATTGCTCTGTGTCTGTCTCCCTGCCGGCTGGGCTGGCGCTAGAGGCGTCCAAAGAAAATATATTCACAAAATCCGTCTCAGATTTACCTTCGGACTTTAGCGGGGAAGGCAGGAGGGCGTCTGTTAAACAGCTACACTAATAACCCCACAGTTTAAATTTTAAAGATTGAATTTGATGCGTGTTTTCGAGGCTGCTGGACTGGGAATAGAAACCGTCTCCGTGCTGAACATTCAATTCTCGGAGATTTAGTGTGGTTTAAGACCTCTGCTCCTATTTACATGTATGATAGGTGGCAAATCAATTAGACTGCGGGCCTGACCCTCCGGAAGATGAAATCTATGACAGGCGTTGGGTTTGTTTGGGGTTTTTTTTCCACTTTGGGAACCAAGTTTTCTTCCCTTCTTTTCCTCCCCCATAACCATCATTAGGGTCATTCTTCTTCTAAGAGGCAAGACCAGCAAGCGGCCAGCTTCAATTAGTGCATTTTTATTTTCTTTTAAAATGCCGACTGTCAAACTACGTAAAAAGCCTGGTTTAGCCACAAAGGTACGAGGATGAACAGCATTTGAACACGGCAAAACTTGGGGGAGGGTGGAATTTTTTTCCCCCCAAAACTATTCCGAGGGATTTGTTTGCAGCGCAATCACGAGAAGTGAGAGAAAATATTAGAGGAAACATTTTCAGCAGATGTACTCACGCATTGAATTATCAGGACATCCCATTTCTTAGCCCAAAATTTGCATGCGGAGCTGGTCGTGACAGATAATCGCTGGTTTTGCAGAGCTACAAATATTGCGTAACTCTCTAATGCAATGTATGAGCTGTTGGGCTCCTGCAACGCAGTTAATTTCGGGCTCTCATCCGAGCTTTTTTTTTTTTTTTTTTTTCTAGTCATCGTTCCCTTTTATTCTCACTTTCTTTTTTTTTTTTTTTTTTTTTTCTTTCTTTTTTTTTTTTTTCCTTGCATACCAATAAAGCAGATCTACGTAAGTTTGGGATCCATTCCATACACAAAGGGAAACTCTGCAAGAACAAATATAAGAGATATCAGTCAGAGAGGGGGTGGAGGATGAAAACTACTTCCTTTGCATGTTATTTCCTTGAATTATAAGGATTATGTTTCAGTCGAAATGTTCATTGCAGCCGTGGCATGAAACAATCTTGGCTTTGCTGCTGTAAACACGATGTTTAAAATAAATTAGCTCGTAATAAGATACTTGTTTCGTAGATACTTAAAGCTCCGCCAGTGAGAGACTCATTGGCAGCTCTACAGACACCATGTAATATATGTAATTCTAGATTTGTAGCACACATATTCACAGATTTAAGTACAGAGGACTGTGTATTATAAGGCGTGTCATTTCATTGCATATAAGACCCGACAGACAGATGGCTACAAATTCGGGCAGGAAACAAACCCTTGATAAAACGGGAATGACCGAGGGACAGACCTGGATTTAATTTAGGTTTGAGGGTTTTTTTATTGTTGTTGTTGGGTTTTTTTATTTTTCTCACCGTGAGATGGCTCTGATTTTCCAATTTGAAAAAAGAAGGAAAAAAAAGAGGGAAGGAAGCGGTCAGAGAACCAACTCTACCTTGAGGAAACTGGGATCTGAGGGGGGATGCATCAGGCACCAGGTAGAGCAGAGCACATCTCGGGCAAAACCGAGAGAGGGAAAGCCCAGAGCCAAATGCAGCTTTCAGAGTGACCGGGAATTGCTTTGAGACTTTCGGAATTATCCCTTCCAGCCTGATCACTTTGGAAAACCAGGTATTTTGCAGTGGGGATGGGCTCAAAGCGGGGGTGGGGGGGGGGGTGTGTGCAAACCCGCGGGGTCTCTGCGCACCTTCACAGCAGCAGCCCCATCGCACTGCCAGCTTTCCTCCTGGTAAAAAGAAACCAAAAATACCCAACCAAAAAAACCCAAACCAACAAACCCCACAATATCTCGATCGGTAACAATCAATAAAATCAGCTTTTGACCGTAACCCAAGGCTTCCTCTTAGCCATAAAAGGTCGGGCATAGATTTGGTATTAACAAAAAACACACAAGAGGGCACAATGCGGTACCGGACTCCGGAGGGGTCGGGATTTAGCAAGGGGTAAAGGAAATACTTCGATTTTCCATTTATCTCCCGGATACGGAGCTTTTGTAGAAAAAGAAAGGAAAAAGATGCACTATATGAAAAGCGAAGATTTGGTTCAAGCGAGCACAGCTTCCCTGATCAGGGAGCGCTAATCTATGGTAATTAGACACACACGAACCGAAATAAGTTGTCAAACCCTATTTCTTCTGCTCTAGCAAATCTAAGTTAATCAAACCCGCCGGGATCTTCTCCTTGCAAAGTTCACACACAGGCACAAAAAACTTCCCCCCCCCCCCC
>JANVCC010000065.1:3505131-3519765 GCA_025345505.1 Todiramphus chloris collaris | reverse complement strand
TATGCTTTTAAAATTAATTTTTACGTTAAATACGAGGTCCCTCCAGGCTTTACCCGCGGGAAGGAGTGGAATTTCGGTTCCCACTTTGCAGTGGGAGCGTAGGGATGCTGGGGTGGTGGTGCGGGGGGGGGGATGCTCTGTCCTGGAGTCCCCCCTCCCAGGCACTGGGAGACTCAGAGATGCTGGGAACGGTCCTGAGGCTTTGAAACTCCACTCGCTACCTTTCCTCGGGTGACAGTTCTTCCCCCGTGGCCGTGGGGACCCCCCGCGTTGGCTGCCCACGGTGCAGGCAGCGTGTACCCGGCTGCCTGCTCCGCGGCCTTTCCCAACCGCTCCTTTTGCTGCTCATTCTTTTCTTTCCTTTTTTTTTTTTTTTTTTTTTTTTCCCTGTGGGTTGTTTTGGTTTGGTTTTTTTTTCCTTTCCTTCTTGGATCCTTGTGCTTGGCAGCTCTCTTCAGAGACAGAATTTGATTTAAAATTTAATTATTTATTTTTTTTAATGCAATAAAGGGCCGGCCAAACAATAACATCAGCGGCCTGGAAGTGAGACGAAGGGAGGGCTGAGCTCTTTAAAACCAGGAGTATATTCTTAGCTGCTTTAGACTCTGAAGCAGTTGTGCTGTTGAGTACAGGATTATCATAAAAATCTCATTGTGGAGAGAAGGAAAAAAAAAAATTAAACCCAAAGCAACACGATGTGGCTTAGCTGAGCCGAGGTCTAGCAAACCAACCTGCAGGAAAGGTTTAGAAAAGGGTTGAAGTGCTCCCAGCACCAGGCAGGAGAGAGGATGTGGAAATAAGCCTTATATCGTGTCTTTTAGCAAAGAAGTGGCTCAGAGGTGTGTGCCCTCTGTGCAGCCTCACCCCAGGCTGGCACAGCCGTGCCAGGCAGCCCTGAGGAGTGGGAATCTCAGTCCATCCAGAAAAGCTTCGTTCAGTTCGAAACTTCTTTAAAAAAATACTGTTCCGGTGGAAGGTCACAGTGGTCCTTTGAGTATGAAACTGAGAGACCCCCTTCCCCCTTCCCCGTCACGTGATTCATTAAATAATTAATGCAGAGGTTGCAGAATAGATATGTATTCGTCAGGAAAATCGCAGACATGGTCTCCTTGTGTCTGACGTGAAATTCAACTGTCCTTTAAAAAACAAGCCTATAGCTGAGGAAAAAAAAAAAAGGAGAGAAAGAGCGAGAGGGAGAGAGAGAAAGAGGGGGAGAGGAGGAGAGAGGGAGAGGGAGAGGAGTCTGCAATAAAACAATTCTCAGGAACCACGAAGCCACGCCGAGGGCTGGATTATTGTAAGTAGCAGGGGCTTCCCAATTCCTAGCGTGTCTATATGTCCATGTAAATTTATTGTTTGTTATTAATGTTATTGTCGTAAAATGTGACAAATAGCCGTCTTCATTTCCTCCCATTTCTCTTCACATGGTGGTATGTGTGTTTATACCCATCGAGGCATTTCATTGATATTTTTAGGAATATTCCTCTCTCTCTCCCTCTCCCTCTCCCTCCTCGCAACCTTTTTTTTTTTTTTTTTTTTTTCTTCCCCCTTTCTTGATTTATTACAATAAACATGTCAGCAGCAGTGCGGCTGCCATTGTGTGTGTGTTTGTGAGAGAGTTGTGTTGTTTATAGTGGTGTCCAAGATAAATCATTTCTCGAGTGAAAATGATGTGCAAGCGATGATATTTTAGAGCGAGGATCTCTCTCTACCCCACTCCCTGGAGTTGATTATTTCAGACTATTTACAGTAATAGATCAGCAGCTAATATGAAAGCTCTGTAGCTGGGGGTCTTAAATTACAGCATCTGTGATTACCAATTAAGGAGAGATTTGTATAAATTTGGTAAACCGGGAACGCCTCATTGGCATATAAACCTAGGAAAAGAGCACGACCTTAATATAAAAATTACATCTCGGAGTCCTGCGTTGCAGCATCCCTTTATCAACGATAACTCATTTTCTCCCCAGCTCGCTCTCCCCAGCCTCCGGCAGGACTCCTCGCTGGGGAACAGGCACAGGTTGTTTAGCAAACCAAAGCGATTCCTGGAGATGTCTCATTTGAAACCAGACACAGAAATCGGACTTAGGGAGGAAAAAAAGAAAGAAAGAAAAAAAATTAAAAACGAGATTGCAGCGGGAGGGCTGCAAAGGAGCTGCTTCTGAGAGAGGCACGACTCCGGTCCCAGGCAGGGAGGGGAGTTTGCCCATCAAAACCAGAACAATAGGGATCTCCGGGAACTAGGGCACTGCCGAGGGACCCTATAACCCCCCTATAACCACTGACCATAATAGAGAGGGGAATAAACTCATCGCGGGTGCTTCGCTGTGCTTCTCTAGCAGGAGGAGAACTTTGAGTGGCTTTCTAGCGCCTGGATCTCTCTAAGGCTGCGGTGCTGAGGGATGGAGAGAGAGGGGATTATGTTCTGATGAGGAAAGTTGGGGAAGGTGCTCTAAGGAATGTCTCTCTATTTAGGAGCCCGGGCCTGGTATTTACCTCCTGAAAAGCAGAGCTCCGAGGAGAAATAGCTCTAAAATCAGGTTTAAATAGCAGCGGAACCTGGTCGGCAGCTGTTAACCTTTGTATGTAAAATACAGCTGAGCTCGATCGGGGAAATCTCTTCCAAGCCACTGAGGTAGGGGAGTGGAGCTGAAGCTTCGGGGGCGAGGTTTGTATCCCAAACGGGGGACACCGCTACCTGCTTTACTGTCAGCGCGGGGAGCGCATCTTCCGCAGAGAATGGGAGGTCAGGAGTCAGGCACTGCCCTCCCGTCTCCAAACTGGACCAAATTGGTCCTAACCGGGAGTGTTGAAAGGGAAGGAGGAAGTGGGAGATCGCGTTTTTAAATATTTTACAAGCTCCAACATGCGAGGAGTCAATAAAACTGACAACAGGAGCAAAGATGAAATGTTCGCACCGGATTCTCGAATGAGAATTCACCGCTTTTAGCCCCTTCCCTTCCCTTTCCTCCCCTCTGCTCACCAGCCCCGGCTCACCCCGCCCGAGCGCAGATATTTAACTCTGTCTGCCAGTGTAAACCTTTATGTAGCAAAATTAGAGCAACTCAGCGACTTTCATTAAATATTAAGGGAGATCCAGGGACGGTGACTGAGCCAGAAATACAGCATCACTCTCTGTCAAGCCCCGTATTAATTTAAGTTGTCGGCTTCAAAAGGATGCAGATCCCCTCCCCTCTTATTTCCCACCCTTAATTTTTATTTGGTGGCATTTTGTTTTATTTTGTTGCATTCTTCTTTTTTTTTTTTTTTTTTCCCTTTTTTTTTCCTCCTTCCCCCCCAAGTCGGCTCGGGATGTTGAGCGTGAGAAATTGGCCCTTGGTGGGGGGCGGCTGCGGGCTCGGTACGGAGGAGTCACCCCGCAACCCCCACCCTGGGCGGCAGCCCCCTTTAAATCAATACCGGGGCTTTATTTATCCCCGGTCCAGACGCCTTTGTGCGAGTGTCGTCCTTTAATAATCAGATGTCAGGAGGAGATGGGGTGACCGAGGGCTGCCGGGTCGCTCTGGCCGAGCTTCTGTGCTGGGGACACTGCCCCGACCCCGGGACACTGGCTTCCTGGCCCGGGAGGGGAACCCCGACCCGGGGTGGGGCTCCGGACCAGAAATATAACGCTGGATAAGGCCCCCAAACCCTGATGAACAAACTAAGAGCCAGAACAGAAGCTCAGGTCCTGGATAGTATCCCCACAACCCCATAAGGAGACCCAGACCGAGAAGGGGACCCCCTAAGAGAGCTAGGACCCCAAAACTCGTGATAAAGCTGGGAGGGGACCCCAGACACACGATAGGACCCAGAGCTGGGAGGGGACCCCAGACGCAGGCTGGAAGCCGGGCCGTCAGTGGAAGGCAGAGCTCTCGCTGTCCTGCCCCGTCCCTGGCCAGGGGCTGTGGGAGGGAACCGGGGCAGAGAGGGCCTCGGGTGATGCAAAACGTCCCTTCGTGCAGGATCTGGGCTAAGAGGGTATCGTTACCCTCCTGAGCGTCGCCTCGGTTCTTGTCGCTGCTTCAGATCACTAGGGCTCTGCTCCTTCCACCCGTGTTAGCTCCATCCTCTCCAAACCCCAAGTTTCTCCCCTCGGCGTTTAACGGTGACCCCGTGGAAAGGACTTGGGTTCGGGCAGAGCTAGGAAGGGAATTCCGGAGTAAAAGCTCTTGCCCCACGCATCCTCCGTGCATCCTCCGTGCATCCCCGCTGCCGCCGCTCACCTCCGCCTCTCCCAGCCTAAGAGCTTCGCTGCTCTCCCAGACCGGCTAAAAATAACGAGCAAATAGTTCCTTACCACGTCTGAGTTGTATTTCTTTATTAAGTCGTTGAAATCGAGTTTTGTTTTGTTGTTTGGGTTTTTTTTTTTTTTTTTCCGAGAAACCATCTATTGTGCCTTACAGTTACAAATAGGCAGAAATAACCCTCAAGAGACGAGAGGAGACAATAAGCAAATTCAAGTGCTATTTCATTAATTTCGGTGCAATGAGCTTTTCTCCTTTGCCTGTCACCTCGGCAGAAGTTCCTGGTCTATCAGTGCTGCGAGTCCCTGTTTTATCGCATCTCATCCCCTAAGAAATCTCCCTCCCTTCCCCTCTCGGCCAGCCTTTCCCAAAGAGGAAGCGATTAACGTTGTAAATATGAGTCAACAGCACCTTAATTCATAATTTATTGCCGGCGGTAGGAGAGAGTTATTTAAGATTAAAGCAGCGCGGAGGGCGAGAGCTACAAAGCGTGGAGAGCAGGGAGCCGAGCAGAGTCGTAAAGGAGGATAACGCGGAAACCTGTGGCTCAGGCGCGGAAAAGCGCGGAGTGGACGCGGTGTCAGGGCGGGCAGGACGTGGAAGCAGCTTCCCTTCTCCCTCCCCTTTTTTTTTTTTTTTTGGTTTTTTTTCCCCTGGTTGGGGGTTTTTTGCTGTGTTTTCCTTGCCCGGCCCCCAGCATCCCCCCCGGGCAGCTCCTGCTGCTCAAGCGAGGCGGCTCCGGCCGGAGCAAAGCCGGCATCACCCCAAAGCCGAGGCCCGAGGAGCTGCAGGGGAGGGCCCGGGGCCGGTGCCAATTATGCTGCTTCATTTTCATATTTAAAAAGGGAGGCGAACACGAGTCACGGGCAGACAAGAAAAAAAAAGGGACGAGCTCGGTGGCTTTTCAGTTAAATAGGCAAAAGTTTAGGAACGGTGACTGTTTTCTTTGAAGTTTTCATCTTTTCTTTTTTTTTTCTTTTGTGGAGAGGAGGGAGAGGGAAGACATAAAAGGCAACAACCACATTTCAACACTTCTCTGCGCGTGACCATCCCAGTTGAAAAGGAAGGCTGTAAATCAGAGGCGATGGTGAAGATTTGATTCTTTCCTTTCCGTTTTGTTGGTGGTTTGTTTTTTTTTTTTTTTTTGCTTTTTATAGTGTAGATATGAGGGGAGGGCTTAAGGAGGAATCCTCACTCGTTGTTATTTCGTCTCCTTTTGATGTCCGATCCAATGAGAAATGTATCGGTGCTTTATTGGCAGCGGTATCTAGAGGTCAGGAGAGAAACCTCGAAAACTTCGGGTCCAAATCTCCCCGAGCATGTCCCGGTGAAATTCATGGGGAGTGAAGATCCGCACCCTCTGGACTAGGGGGGATGGGGCGGGGGGGGCAAGGGGAGAGGCAGCGACCCCCCCCCCGACCCCCAGACTCTCTCCTCGGTGCCACCCGGGAGCCTGCGAACACATCACGCGCCTCCGGCTCCAGCCGCTCGCCTTTGCCAAGCTCAGGGTGGGTTTATTTTTAGATGGGGAGGGTTTTCTCCTCCCCCCCCCCGCCTCCTTCCCTCTCGTTTTTTGGGAGCCGACGCCGAGCCATGGCACGCTTCGCCCTTTCACCAGCATCCAGATCCAGATTTCCTCTCCCCGCGCTGAGGTCAGCTCAAGCAAAGCTTGAGTCTAAAAATAACCTCCAGGATCTGGGTTGTTGCTACTGGTACCTCTCCCGCTCTGTGCTTTAAACGCGAGAGTCCACAGTACTACCTGAAAAAAGGGCAAGATTTAACGACAGGGTATTTTCCCGGGGCTATTGGGAAGGGTCGGGGGGGGGGGGGGAGTGAAAGAAAGTAAAAAACCCAGGGGGTTTTGCAAAACTTTTCCCCCCCCCCACCCCCCCCTTTCTTTCTCTCTCTTTCCTTCTTTCCTTCGTTTTTTCCCCTTTCCCCGGACGAGACATATGGAATCAATTTTGAATCCTGACATTGAAGGCTGGCCAATTCCTACTGGCTCTAAAAACCAGAATCCATTTGGTTCCCTTCTCTCCAGCACCCCTTGTCACTCAGTATTATAACCGTCTTGCAACATTTTAAGTCTTTATAAAGAGAAACAGCTTTCCAGATAGATACCGAGGATTCGGGAGTGGGGGAGGTTTTGGGGGGGCTTCTTTTTATCATTATTTTTTTAAAGGATAACATGCGCGCACCCCCCCAGCCCCCTCCTGGCACCCCCATCTCATCTCCCTCCGCTCCATACTGGGGGCTGCATCCTTGCAATACTTTATGCTGTTTTGGAAGAGTTTCTATTTTTCTCCACGTCAAGTCAGTTCCGTTTTAATCGAGGGAGTAAAAAAACAAAACAAAAAAAAAAATCGAAGTGTCTTTGGGGGGAAACAAAAAAATACTACTATCCAAACCGTCCGGGAAAGCTGTCAGCAAGATCCACCGGGGTGCAATAAAGTAGTTTCTTCTCCTTAATCTTCCTGCTCCTCGCACCATCCCGATCCGGCTTCGCTGCCGCCTTCTTGAAGTCCCGGATCGGACAGTATCACAGGTAAGAAGTTAAAAAACAAATAAACAGAAGAATGATGCAGCTCTGCCTTTCCTACCTTCTCAGCTCCGGCGCTGTGAGATATAATTAATTGCTCCGAAAGCTTTGACAGGCTTCTCCACCGGTCACCGTGAGCTAGAGCTGACTTTCTCCTGGTAACAAAGTAAAACTGATGCCTCGGGAGCAGGAACGGGGAAGCTGAAGATGAGTAAAAAAAAATTATCTTGCAGGGTCCATAACCGAGACCGGCCGCAAACCGCTTCTTTCCAAGTGCGTGTTTCCCCGCGAACTTTGTCCGGGACACATTTGTTAAAGGTTTAGCACCTCTCTCTTGTTTGAAAAAGAAACTACAAAAGCCCATTGGAAAAGCGGGGTGTTAAACTGAAGAATGTATGTGATGGTGATTTATGGCCCTACAAAGTTTTTTGTTTACTTGAAGCAGACCCTAATTACAAGGGCTTCTAAAAAAAAAAAAAAAAAAGAAAAAGAAAAGAAAAGAAAAAAAAGAAGGAAAAAAAAAGTTTCCCAAGCTCAGTGCATGTCCATAGCGGGTTTTCCCTCCCCAGGTCTGGGTGTAGCGGCCAGATGTGACTAACAAACATCTGGAGCTGCTTTTCCTTTTAGCCGGCCAGTGCATTTGACCGAAATGGGTAAGATTGAAACTTAAACATTTGGCATAAAACCGGTGGCTGGTTGGGGGGGGGTGGGGGGGGGGGGGGGGGGGGCGGAACGTGTCCGAGAAGTAAAATATTAGGCTTTTTAAAAGGTTCAAGGTTTGTTTGGGCTGCGGGGGGCTTGGAGGGGGGAGAAGATGTCCTCGAAAATGGGTCATTTCGCTCAGACGCGGTTTCTGGGATTGAAAGAGAAGCGTTCGTGAGAGATTTCGCGTGGGAATATCGGATGCGTTATTTTCTAGGGTCTTGTGCTAGTCATTTCTGGCTCAAACAATCTCCCCATCCTCGCGCATGAACACCCGATGTGTATTTTAAGAGCGAGAAAGGAAAATCGTTTGTATGGAGGAAAAAATCCGATAAATCGAATTAAACCTTGGAAGTTTTTCTAAATATATATATATATATATTGCTCTCTGTCCTCCTTTACTTCCTTTCCTTTTAGAGCGAGATAATAACTCAGTCCTCAGGACAAGCTGCCTGTTCTAAAAAGGTCCACAGACATTGTGAGACTGGAAAAGTTTTGCCTCGGTGTCTAATATTTCCCGAGGCGAACTGGTATATTGGAAGGGAGCAGGAGCTCGGATACATGAGCGTCTGGGATTATTTTTTTATTTATTTTATTCCCCCCCCCCCCCCCCCCCGAAAATTGCTTTGCATTACATTTCCTCAGCTTCAGAATTATCTTTACTCGCCTCCAGCTAAACCTGAATTTTTTTTACCAAGCGCTTGATCTGTTGGCGAATGAAATCTGAGAAGAAACCGCAGGCCCTAAGTGGCCGTAATTTAATTGATTTTATCATAAATCATCAACTTCATGAAGAACCAAAGTTTTCATTGAAGTAAATTGATATTAATGGTCACTTTCTGAAATGTAACTGTATAGATCTATATGGTGGTGGTGGTGCTTCTACTTCTGCTCTTTTGGGACAGGAGATTTTAGGGGGGAGGTATTTTTCCACCCTCCTAGTTTTCGTTTCTCCCACCCTTCCTCATCCCCGACTTTTTTTTCCCAGCGTGGGGAAGCTGATCACGGGTGCAGGGGGGAGGATTTGGGAACTCAGCTCCTCTTTGTGGCACCGCAGCCCTGGGCAAATCCAGGAGCCCCGAAATCTGGCTTTTGGGGGGAGATGAGCACCGAACAGTTGGGTTTCTTCGAGTTATTCCCCTAGGTAGGGTGTTCCCTCTGTCCAGGGGTTTGGTGGGCGTAGAGATGGGATATTTATGGGAAAAAACCCACGCGTGTTGAAGCGAGGTGTGTCCAAGCTCGGACAGTTCCGTGTTAAAAATAGAAATAGGATTTTAAACCCCCTCTTCCACCTACGTGTCCTCTGCTGCGTTAAACATTGCCGTTCCAAAAGCTTTCCCGCCTAATTAAAAATTAACTAAGAGCCCGGGATGGATGAGAGCCCTTTGATATGGTGATGAGTATGACAGACCGAATACCCTCATAGTAACAGAGGATTTTAGCGAAGGGCAGTGGATCGGATGTGTGGGGTGTCTGTGGGGTGTTGGCAGAGCTGCACTGGGCAGGGAGACTGCAGGGCTCGGTGGGATCCGCACGGTTCCTACAGACCATAAATATTCCTTGTAAACCCCCCAAAACTGAGGGCTAGAATTCCTCGACACCGCTTCTTTCTCCCTCCCCCCGAGACTCCTTCCTCAGGAATTGTTAGTCTTTGTGAGTTATCAGAAGGAAACAGGTAAAATGGAATTCGTTTCTTCTCCCAGGTCCCTTCTTCCCCATGCCCAGCTCGTTCTTCAGCGCCAGCCGGGTCCCGGATTCAGGCGAGTATCACTGCGAACAAAATAATTAACCGAATTCCTTCCTTTTCTCACAGAAACGGCCACGGCGGTAGCGTGGGTGCGTGGTCCACCCAGGAGGTGAAGGAAGGGCAGTGGGAGAAAGTCTCTGAATCGTCTTTTTCTCCCTCCCTTTTTCTTTTTTTTTTTGTTTATTTGGAGGAGGATGGGGGGTTAAATGGGCAGAAAACGGGAGCTCGGACGTGAGCGTAAGAGCCGCGTCCTCGGTGCTGGGCTCAGCGGCGGCGGCCCGGTCCCGGCCCCGGGGGGGGGACGAAGAGCCCATCCCCGGGGCCTCCGGGCGCTGTCCCTCCACCGGTACACCTCTCTCCGTTTTTCCTGTCTCCCAAACCCGTTATTTCCCACCCCGCCTCCGTTTCCATCGTCTTTGCCGTTTAGGTGGACGCTGAGGCTTTGGGAGCGGTGGCTGCTGCCGTCGCTTTCCTCGTTAGTGTTTGTTCGCTTGCTTCGCCTTCAGATTAAAAAGGGAAAGTAAAGTAAAAAAAAAAAAAAGAAAAAAAAAGGAAAAAAAAAAAAAAAAGCCCAAAACAAAAACCATCCCAGAACGCCCCAAAGGCCAGGGCAGCCCTAGCTGCGGCAGGAGGGAGAGAGGGACATCCTCTGCCCGGGAAGTTTGAGGAGTTTGATGATGAGGGAATTAGTAGGGTTGGAGGGGGGAGCCGGCCAGTTACGAATTCTGTATAAAATGGGCAAAAGGTTGACGTGTCGCAGTCACGTGAACACATAATTCAAGCTATTATTTTGGCGTTTGGAAGGGGAGGAAAGGGGAGGGGGGGGAGAGAGGAGAAATGTGGGGATGGTGATTCTCAGCCCCGTCTCTAGCGAGCTGCTCCCAAATCGCTATTTGGAGCACGCTGATATCGCAAACTGCCGCCTCCTCTCACCCCCCGCACCCTCCATCCCGCCCCCCAGCCCCCAGACGCATCTCACCCCTTCCCGCGGGGGCGAGGAGTGGCTTTTGGCTACTGGCAAACCCATGGGAGAGGGGTACTGAGGGGGTCGGTAAGACCCAGTCCTGGCAGGAGCCTGGGAGTTATGTGTCCACTCGTTTTGTTTTTGTTTTGGTTTTTCTTTTTTTTTCTTTTTTTTTTTTTTCCTTTTTTGAGATAATTCCAAAGCACTTCCGCTGATTGATCATTAACCTGGTGAGTTATTGCTTTTCTAAGCAAAGGTCAGAGGGAGAAAAAGGTCTAATCTGTCAAGGCAAACCCACCGCTCACTCAGTTTCATTTTGATTTCTTATCCGTGCTGGCTTCTGTTTGGGGTTTCAGGAGGTCCTGGACCCTCCATAACTCTCCCCTCCATCTCGGAGCTCTCCCCTCCCTCGGCCTTTCTGTTTGTGGAGTGAGAAAACCCAAACTCCTTCCCTTTAGACAAAAAAAAGACCCCAAGGGAGTTTGAGCAGCCCCGCGGGAGGAGACGGTGGGTGCTGCCCCGGGGGGCATGAGCCCATGGGGGCTGCGGGACGAGCAGGGACCGGGCTGGACCCGCTCCGCCTCCACCAGAAAAATTAATGCAAACCAAACAGAGAAAAAAAAAAAAACCAAGCCCAAACAAAAAAAAAAAACAACGGGGGGACGGGGGGGGGGAATGGGGGGGACGACGACGACATTTCGATCCATCCCTCTTCTGCTTGCACTGCGAGGGAATAAATGAAAAACAAAGAAAAACAAGCACCCTCCTCTCGCTCTCCGTGCTTGAGCCGTTATTTATACTAGCTTCTTTTTGGTTGTTTGTTTATCTCTCTTTTTTCCCCTCCTCCCTCCTGCATCCAGTCCAAATACACGCGATTTTCCTTATTTTCTCCACCTCCCACTTCTCCTCTTCCTCCTCGGGCCCGGCGTGGGAGGAACCGGCCGAGGCTCAGCCTGTGTTTGCTGAGTGCAGAAAGGGTGATTTCTTTTCTTCTTCTTATGTTTTTTTTTTTTTTTCCCCTCTTTACAAATCTCTGTGTGTACTCTGCAGAGGGAACAGAAAAGCCCCAGTTAACCGGGGAAGGCTGTGATGTAAGTGGAATATTGCCAAAGCTGTGTATTAAAGTGTGCGCGAGTGTAATAATAATACTAATAAAAAATACAGCTATAGGCCGCCGACTAGAGAAGGTCACGAAGCATCCGCGGGTGATTTATGGACTCGGGATGTTGTCACAAGCAGAGTAGGGGTGTGAGGGGAACATTTTTATTTGAGATTAATAACATCAACATACAGAACGGAAACAGGATTATTAAAGCGACTGAATGTTTCCCAAAACGAAAATAATTTTAAATGAGATTGCTTTTTCTTTCTCCCCTTCTTTCTCCCTTTCCGAGTCCTTCGTGCCAAAGTTGCGACGATAAATCTCGGCGTGGCTTTAAAAATGTTTACGGCTCGATACCGTTAATTCTGGTACCAAATCACTGCTGTGTGAATGGTCTCCTAGTACACTATAAAGCAGTTCCATCCTCCCCCCTCCCCCTCCTTCGTGGCGATCCTCCGACCACATTGGAGAAACACGAAAAAACATATTCTGAATTCTTAAGGCTTTTCTGCCTTTCTGGAAAACGGCCTCATGTTTTCCCCACTGTTATCCTGTTATTGAACCCAGAGCTAATTAATCTCATAAACGCTTTTAACTCTGAAATTACCACCGGAATTTAACCAAAACCCTTCCCGATACATTATACATTATATATATATATAATATATATTATATATATTTAAATAACGTTTAGAGTTCACCATCAGACGTGGCCAAACCTCCCACGGTTGCCACCAAACCGTTCCCATCACTACCGTGAAGTCCAAAGCGGGGTGAAGCCTTTCCCTCGCCGAGGGGTTTCCACGGTGGAAGGTGAAAGGAAACGCCGGGGGACAGGGGATGGCATCCAATTTACAGAAATAAACCTGGTGTCCACCGCCTCTGATGGGAATATGGGGCTATCAATGGATGGAGATAGGTGCAGTCCCTGGAAATGCTGCGGTGACTCGGATGGGAGATGATCTCAGAGGAAATGCTGGGGCTTTTGTTCACCAGAGCTCATCTTCTCCCCATTGCCACCCAAAGGTTTCTCCCTATGATGAGTCCCCTTGTCCACGCTTTTCTGACCGAAGTTTCATACTTTTTTTTTCCCCCCTCTTTCCCCCCCCCCCAGTTCTTCTCCTTTCTCAAAGTCCACCGCTGCCTCGTATTTGCTGGACCAGACATCCGAGAATTGGTGAGTTTTGCTCAATATCCTACCTGGTCTGTGTGTGTCTCTGTGTCTCCCTCGGCACCAGGCTTGGGAGCCATTCCTTCTCTAAAGTCACCCAACGTGACTTTCTCCCCCCCCCCCCCCTTCTTTCCCTCCCCTCCACCCACCCTAAGCACGGCTGCCCTGGATTTCAGCGGAGTATTTTCATTTTGCTACTGGCTTGTCTTTAAACTTTGTGATTTATGGCCGTAACTTTGAGGGAGTGTTTTAAATGGAAGATATTTCCTGTGCTCCCTTTGAAGGGAAACCCAGTCAGATCGCAACATTTGCTGCTGATTTCGTGACGAGTGCGAGGGAGTTACATGTTAAAGAAAAATATGCTGCAACCAAAGCAAAGATGGCAATACACGGGGAGCCGGGAAAAAAAATAATACCCTACTTATAGGAGCTCAACTTACAAACGTGCAACGACCTTCTTGGCAGGGTTGCTTGTTTGGGTTTGGTTATTATTTTTTCGGTTGCCATCTAAGGTTAAAACAAAATTTTGCAGTTCGGGGGAGTTACTTGCAGAATCCGAGGTACTTCTACTTGCCTAGGTACTCCCAATGAGTCGGTGGACACCACGTTCAGAAACTTATAGAGCACTTCACCTACAGAGAAGTCTTTAAAAGAATAGTCCAGTACTGGTTTTCCGCTTTCTTTCCCTGGAATTTCAACGCCAGGGCTCCAGAGTAGGAACTAGCTTGTAGCAGAAGATTTCTGTTGGAATAGTTCATAAAAAGTCAGATGGGAAGGGAAAAAACAAAAGCCAAAACCCACCGCAATAATGGTGTCCCCTGGTCGAGACCCTCCCGTCTGGGATCTGAAGGCTGCAGCCAGAACAATAGCTGGAAACACCGTAGTCCTTGGAACAAGACTTTATCCATCACCTAGAAAACCTTGGCTGTCCAACCCAAAGTAATGTTCTCTCAAAAGTCAGATGTTTACTTGGACACCCTTCTTTCCCTTTCCAGAGTTATCAGCCTAAAGGTGCGCACAAACACACACAAATAAGGACGATGCAACCCCCCCTCCCCGACGGCTCATACCTTCCCAGAGAAGTCCAAAGAGCCTTTGTGGTCCCTCTTTTTCTTGCCTTGCTAAACTCAAATTCCCCCCTCGTCAGCACTTAACCCAAAGGAGCGAGCGCCAGAATTTAAGGAGGGAGGATAATTGCGATGGGAAACAAAAGTAGCACTTAAAGGAAAAAAAAAAAAGAAGTGCAGACACCTAAAATTCCTCGCCTGCCTTCCTCCCACTCGCCAGCCCCTCCTCGTCACGGACTTTCCCCAAAACGCATCTTGGCGAGTTTCTGCTCTCGGCAGCCGGGTGGGAGCGGGGAGAGCCGTAAATCTCCCGTGGCGACAGCAGCACCGCACCAACGGTGTTATTAATAACAGCAATAATAATAATAATAATAATAATAATAATAATAATAATCTTTATTGCCCAACGCCTTGGCCTCCCCGGGGGGTGATTTCTGTCCTAACCCCCCCCCCCCATCCTTTCCCCCTCCCGAAATCCCGCACCTACTCCCCGGTGGAGGCCGAGAGGAGCCCCCAGACATTGGGACGCACAAACTTCACGCCGAAGTTACGCGGAGTTGCATCAACACAAGAGATTCCTCCCTCCACCTCCACCACCCCCCCCACCCCCCCCTCCCCATCCCCGCTCCCTTCCCCTCTTGAAAACCCCGGGGCCGGCGGCTCCAGTCCCCCCAGCGCCGGGCCCCAGTAAAGTGGGTTTGGTACTGGGGAGGGGGGCTCTGGCAGGAGGCAAAGGCAGGGGAAGGGCCGGGGGAGGCAAAGCATCAGCTATTGAAAGAGCCGCGCTGGCCGCCGCGGAAGGGGAGGTGGGGGGGGGGGGGCACACACACACTATGACTATGTTGAAACGGTTTATTAGCATAAATTGACACCTAATTGTTAAACACGTGAATCAAAGGCAAAGCTTTGCTATCTTTCTGCCTAGGCCTCTGTCCACCACGTCTGCAATTAGCATAATTTTTCACTAGTGACGCTGTTCGGGAGGCTCGGTGGCTTTGCCCGGCAATCCAAACCAAATCTTTATTTTTTTAAATATCCCCTCCGTTTTATCCCCCCCCCCCCCCCCCCCCCCCCCCACCCCCCCCCCTCCCCCCC
>JANVCC010000065.1:3421989-3505031 GCA_025345505.1 Todiramphus chloris collaris | reverse complement strand
CTTTCTTTCTTTTTTTTTTTCCCCTTCTCCTTTCCCTTCTTCCCCTTTGCTGTGGTAAAGCAGAGGCCATTGTTATCAGTGAGCAGCGCATACCAGTCTATAGGGCAAGTAGAATCTCAGGGTTTGTCCATTCAAAGCCCTCTCAGCTTTTCTGCACATCTTGGAAGCTGGAAAGCATCTTGATTTTTTTTTTTTTTTTTTTTTTTTTTTTTTTAATTCATATATACATGCATATGCTGGATTTTTTGCCTCTCTCTCTCGTATATTCCTTTAACGTTTTTAAAGGAAGGGAGTCATTCCTTGCTTATTGATTGCGTGGATGCTGGATGTGAAAATATATTATGTCTGCCTGTGCTTTGCTCGTCAGAGACTAAGGTAAGCCGGACTCAAATAGGCTATCACTTTGTGAATGGCGGAGTATATGTCCCAATGATTTATGACCATATGACTCCAATCTCGGTTCAAGAAGAGTTCACAAGCTTTAAGCTTCCTTCCACGCAGAGACTCTTTTGCAGCCCTCATCCAGGGCCCTTTTTTTTCCCCCCCGCTTTACAACTGGGGAGTTCTGGTTGGGGTGAAGCTCGGTTGTGGGGGGAGGGAAGAGGGAAATTTTAGGAATGTGTCTCTATTTTCCAGGCATATCCACCGCAAGGCAGTCGCTGGGATTTGAGCTCTTTCTGAGCAGCCGACCTATTGTTAAGGGCATGTTTAGAATATTTATTAATAATAATAATTTAAATTAAAAGCGGGGCTCTGCCTCGTTTCGTGGCTCTGGGAAATGTACCTTGGGAGGGGGCGGGGGGAGGGGAAAGGCGCTGCTCTTCTTCATAAACACACTCAGGTTGTGAATTTAGGATTTCCAACATGGAGGGGATGGCTTTACAGCCCAGCACCTCTGCCTTACATTTCTTTTATCTTTTTCCCCCGAGCGCCTGATTTTTTCTTTTTTTTTTTTTCCCCGAGCATCCTCCTCCCCGCAGCTTTTTTCCTCTCGCACCTTCCCCCAATTTTTTATTTTGCTTTTTTAATATTTTTTTTTAATTTTTTTTTTAAATGTCTCGAAATCCTCGCACTCAAAAGTTACAGGCAAAGAGTTTGTGGTTAAATGGTACTGCTCGCAAAGTGAAACTTGGAGCGTGATGAAACACCCAGCGCGGATCCCGCCCGGGTTTAATTGGAACAGGAGATAATCGAATATTTATTATTCTGCCTGGGATTTTTTTTTTTTTTTTTTTTTTTGGGTTTTTTTTTTGTTTTTCTTTTTGTTGGATTTTTTTTTTTTTGTTTTGGTTCTATTTTTTTTAAGAAACCTATGCCAGACTGGAAGGCCTTGGAGAAATTCCCACCTCTGCCCTCGTAGATATTTTCGGCAAACCTATTCATAATAAAGGCGCTGCTGTTTGTTAATTAATTCACAGCTTCTCAGCTCGAGGAGTGGAGTCTACTTTTTAATAAGGCATATTTATCATGGTGAGGAAACCAAATGAGAATAACTCCCAGCAAGGATATCATCCCCTCTGTAGACAATAATACATCTCCGTGGAAGATTTGGGAATGCATAAGGGATTTAATCAGTGTAAAAAAGCAAAGCGGTCCCTTCGTGGGCACGTTGTCTGAGGCTGTGTTTAGAAGTACACGGGGGTTTCGTATGACATGACATAAGAACACAGCAGTCAGGGAAGGGGGAGAAAAAAAAAAAAAAGATGTTATTTATTGTCGAGCTGTGGCTTCTGTTAAACCCTGGTACTTAGAAATATCGCATTAGGCTTTATCTCCACCGAGTTTATTTTATTTTATTCTAGAGAATGAAAGAGCCCAGATAAAATTAAATATACAAGAGATACAATTAAATATACAATGGATATCAATTTCAAAACAAAATGCACAGTGGCTCCTTGCAAACTCTGAGCTGCAGACAGAAGTCTCTGCCTTTTTAAAACATGTATGCTGCTTGATGGATCCTCACATATCAGGGCTTGGTTTTTTCCAGGTCAAGATAGTTGCTGTATTTCTAAGGGTGTTTCTATTCTACAGTAGAGAAAGTTTATGCTTTGAGAAAAGAAAGAGATAAAATTAAAAAGGTCGGAGAGAGAGAAAGAAAAAAGGAAGATTTCAGTTTGTCACTTATGGCTTTGGACTGTGTTTTTAGACTTTCTGAGCTTGAATTGAGGGAGGGAGGAATGATGAAAAATCAAAGGGATAGAAAGTTAAGAGCAAATGGCCTGGTGAGGCATTTGTTTTCCAAGGAGAGAAAAAAAAAAAAACCCAACAGCAATTGAACTGGGTTTAGAATCACGTCTTGCCAATGGTAGTTCCAGATTCAGGACTGATGAGTACAAAGCAGTGCAGGAGATGGAGGGGTATGTTTTCTAATCACAACCTGTGCTACCAGGGAGGGAGAGACTAATAAACAGGCCAAAGGAAACACATTCTTGAATTCATGCCCCTGCTTAAATCTGCTTAAAATATTTGCAATGAATTCCAAAGACATTGTGAGTCCCTCTGCAAACAGCAAATCGAGCCAACTGTGTCAGGGGCACAGTTACCTGGATAAAATATATTGACTGTTTGCTGTTTGCAGGTTAAAAACAAATATCCTGGACAGAGGCACTGCAATAAACTTAGAAGACTTTTAATTTCTTACAGTATAACATCTTGCAGGGTTTTCTGTGTGTGAATGGCTGATTTGAATAGGTCAGGGGTAAGAAAGCAAGACTTTCATTCCTTTCATGCTTGTAGCTAGCAATTATCCCTTCTGGGTTCTTATATTTACATTGATGTGTGTGTTAGCTGGACGTGGATGTGTGGACATGTTCACAGCACACACATCTACGTGCATATACACACATATGGGAGTATATGTGTGTGCATGGGTGTCTGTATGTATGTATATAGAGGATTACAGAAGTAAACAGATGTATAAAGATGAAACCACACGTACTTATAGAGCCTGTGTGTGGTTACACGTCTCGGGTGCTATCATCTGAGGGAAAGAAAAGGTGCAACAAACCAACCAACCAGGAAAACTCACCCCCAAAAGCAGCTCGAGGCTGTTGCACTGTAACAGTTGCTGAGCATCCTTAGCCTGCATGCAGGATAAAATCTGCCCAAAGCATCTGTTCGCCCTGTTCTGTGGGACCCTATTCATGTCATGGGCCTTTCAGGCCCCAAGATGGATTCATAGGCTGGGTACTATTATTGTGTGTTTTCTCCTAACCTTTCAGGTCAGCTTCCAATAGACAGCTGGAAACGGCCTGTCACGTGGCCTTGGGGTGCCAATGTTCTGCCATAGGGGTGTCAAGACCCTGGTAGCCGGAAAAATCATTTTGGGGAGTCCCAGAGATGCAGAAGACAACATACTACGACAGCTCCACGCTCTTTGGGGGTTACTCCTACGGGAGTGCCAATGGTTTCGGCTACGAGGGTCCCCAGCAGCCCTTCCAGCCGGCCTCTCACGTGGAGAACGACTACCAGAGGTCCGCCTGCTCCCTCCAGTCTCTTGGCAACACAACTCCGCACGCAAAAAGTAAAGACCTGAACGGGAGCTGCATGCGTCCGAGTTTGCCCCAGGAGCACCATCCACCTCCCCCCGTCTCGCCGCCCCCAAACCCTGCCACCACCAACACCAGTAGCAACAGCAATAACCAGTCCGGGAGCAGTAAAACTGCCCCCAGCAAAGCCAACCTCAGTGCAAACGCCAGTCTCACCAAGCAGATTTTCCCCTGGATGAAAGAATCGAGGCAAAACTCCAAACAGAAAAACAGCTCCCCTAGCACAGGTACTCTGTTCTGTTTTTGTAACCCCTAAACAACGAGGCAACGATGCCACCGGCCCCCGCGGTACCGTTTGGAGGGAGAGAAGGAGAGGATCCAGTAAGGATCCAGCCAGGATCCTGGTGCTGGGCATGATCCCAAGACTCCCAGCCGTGTGCCCTGGCCAGGCTGAGCGAGCCTTGGCCCATCCTGCAGCACCGACTGCGCTCACTTGGTTTATTTGAACCGTGGCCGGGGCACCGCAGGAGAATACAGCCGGGCGGTTGTAGACAGCCGATGTCTGACTGTGTAGAGACAGATCCATGAAAACGCACACCCACTGCTCAACGCAGCGATGCTAGAGCAGAGTGCTTGTTCTCTCCCCACCTCCCCTGGCTCCGGACAGAGCGGTAAACACGGTGCTCAGAGCGCGTGCACGCGCGCGTATCTAGAGCGTGTGCACGAACACGTGTGTGTTCTTGTGTGCTTTCCATATTTCTAACACGCTCGAGATAAAAAACCAGCAGGGAAATATCGCTGTTTTGACAAAGATAGTCATATAAGCTTTGCATCACACCCTTGGCTCTGTGTTGATACGATTTATCTGTGCTAGACACATTTAGCTCACAAAAAAAGGTAGGTAGAGATGCGATGTGGTGCTTAGCAATCTCCGTGCAAATATTTGGGTCGCACAAATGCAAGGCGCACACGAGAGGTGCGTGTGCACGTTCCTACCTCAGCGAGCAAAATACCTCCCAACGCTGACCCGTGTTAGTATTAATTGGCTTTGCAGTGACTGCCCCCCTGCCAAATATTATTTTCTCAAAATTATCTGTTGGAAATAATCGACTCCTAAATAAATGGCCCTGGAATCCTTTTCTACATGACATGATCAAATTTTCATAAACCAGGGGCAGCTTTGGAGAACAGAACTCTTAATAAATGACATGATTATGGAGTGCAGGCTAATGCAAAGGGGGGGGGGGGTCGAACTCTTGTGCCTGTTCCAGGATTTATTAAGAAACGATGCATTCAATTTCTGCATGTAAGTAATTATCTTTTATTTCATTTCGCGGCCAGCAGAAACCTGCAGCGGCGAGAAAAGCCCTCCGGGCTCCTCGGCCTCCAAGAGAGCCCGCACAGCCTACACCAGTGCTCAGCTGGTGGAGCTGGAGAAGGAATTCCACTTCAACCGCTACCTGTGCAGGCCCCGGCGCGTGGAGATGGCCAACCTGCTGAACCTCAGCGAAAGGCAGATCAAGATCTGGTTCCAGAACAGAAGGATGAAGTATAAGAAAGATCAGAAGTCGAAAGGCATGGGGTCTTCTTCTGGAGGGCCTTCCCCCACTGGCAGCCCACCCCAGCCCATGCAATCTTCCGCTGGATTTATGAACGCCTTGCACACCATGAGCAGTAACTATGATGCCCCCTCGCCACCTTCCTTCAATAAACCCCACCAAAATGCCTATGCCATGTCAACTAACTACCAAAACCCCATCAAAGGCTGCCCCTCCCAGCAGAAATACGCCAACACGGCCCCCGAGTATGACCCCCACGTGTTACAAGGGAATGGGGTGGCCTACGGGACTCCCAGTATGCAGGGAAGCCCCGTCTATGTTGGAGGTAACTATGTGGATTCTATGCCCACCTCTGGCCCGTCCCTTTACGGCCTCAATCACCTGCCACATCACCAGGCTGCCAACATGGACTACAACGGGCCTCCGCAGATGCCCCCAAGCCAGCACCACGGACCGTGTGAGACCCACCCCACCTACACAGACCTTTCCACGCACCACGCTTCTTCTCAGGGCAGAATCCAAGAGGCGCCCAAGCTGACCCACCTGTGATAGGCAGCAGGGACAGGCTCAGGCGAAGCGGATGGGACCCCTCCACGGGGCATGGGAGAAGGGAAGAGGGCAGGATCGGCTTCAGGAACATTTGTGTTGAGCTATTTTCTTTCTTTCTTTGACAGGGCAATTTCTTGCAGGGTGTTGCGTGTGCTGTTCTTATTTCTGGGGTTTACTAGGCACAATTTCCAATCGTTTCAGTATTTACTCCCAAAAGCAGTTCTCTCTCTGAAGATACCTCCTCTGTTTCAACACAACCACTTCTGAAATGGGTTTGGGCTAGTTCTGTGGGAATCTAGCAGATTTTAAGCAGCGACATCCTCCACTTCCAAACCAAGTACAGATCGTCACTGATAATTCTCAGATGCTGGGAAGGAGAATAGTCAGCCAGCCAAGTCTTTACAGCTGGTGTCTCTGCGGCTACGTAAACATGCACACGCATATACATACGCAATCAAAAGAGGTTCTCAAGAAAACTACCCTCCTCTCCAAGTCCTTCTCAGGAGGAACCTGGCCCTTTCCTTTCCAGCCTTCAGAGGAGTTCCGCTGAGTATCTTCCCACCAGTCCCCACACAAACTGCAAATATACAAATCTGCCAACACGTGGGATTCACGCTCTTCCCCTCCAGTTCCTGCCTCCCCTCTCAAAAATAATAATAATAATTTTTAAAAATAGAATAAGAGAGGTCTAAGAACTGCAGGTTTGGGAAAAAAAAAAAAAAGGTTTTGAAATGCCTAAAACCCCTTTGCCACCAGTAACAGCAGTCCAAAGAGAGGAAGAAAGTTGACAGGTCTGAATATTTTCTCACCTTTGCCTCTGATGACATGAAGCCTCCATTCGACAGCGGTGGGGGTTTGGTTTGGTTTGGTTCTGGGAGTATTTTTCTTAGGGTTCATTAACAGAAAAGCAATCTTAAGACTTAGAAGTCCTACGCTTCTTTCCTCCTCTTCTCTTGACCTTATGTGAAAACAGGGTATATTTGAACAAACGGAATGTCCTCCAATCGAAGCAGAAGTGAATGGATCTCTAGTATTTGCTAATGCTTTCTTGTCTGGACATCTTTGTTGCACTTAGAGTTTACATATAATGGGTATAAAAACAACTTTGAAGGGCTTTCGTCCAACTCAGTCGAGATGTCCTTCAATAGGTGTGTGTTCTGGTGAACATTCATATATATTTATTGGTTATAGCCAGTTTAAAATATTTTCCTTTTTTTTTGTATTATTTATCCCCAATATTATGTATTTATATGAGGAAAAAAAAAAAAACTCCACAAAAAAGAATCAAATTGTACTTTTTTAGTATTTACTTGTTACAAAGGACATTGTGTTTCCTTGTCATTGTACAACAAGCTTATTTTAGTTATTGTAATTTAGAAAGACCAGTAGTTTTATGTTACCTTCGTACTTATGAATAATGTAATTAGTTCTACTGGAGGCATGAGAGCAGAACCAGACTGTAATTGTATAGTCCTGAATTAGAAGAACTATAGCTAATCCCTCCCTCCCACCTCACCCCTCCTCTTTGGAGATCTTTCTTTGTTCTTATGGTAGTTATTTTCTTTCCTCGCTTAAGGGTTGTCTGTTGAACAATTCTTGAATAAACTTTCTGTTATCAATTTTATCTTGTCCTATCAGTCGGATTTAGAGGCAAAAAATTAAACGATGCGTGGGGAAAAAAAATAGCGAAGAGAAGGTAGAAAAGGGACCGCTCAAAGCATTCCAGACGGGAGAGATTCATGTCTGAATCCCCTTTTGGGGTGAAACCCCGGGGGTTCGGGCCAAGAAAGGTCCCACCTCCCCCTCCGCGGCCCCTGCGCGGCCCGGCCCGCGCCCGCGGCCACAAAGGCGGGTCACGTGGTGCCTGGGCCGGGCTGCCATTGGGCCGCAAATGAAAACAAAGGAAAAGGATTAATCACAAAAAAAAAAAAAAAAAAAAAAAAAGAATAAGGAAAAAAGCCCCACAGTTTCCACGCGGGGACCTGAACAGTGAAGAGAAATGAATGAACTTATTCCAAAGAATAATTATTAAAATGCATATGCACGTCTGCAAATGCACACACGCGTGCACACACGTGTGCACACACATGTGCACACACACGCACACACACCCCTGCAGCCCCTCGGTCTGACACACGCGTTTAAAAACCTCGGGAAAAGGGAGAAAAAGCTGCCGCCAAAGGTTAAATCATCGGCGCGGGCGAAAGGGAGAATAACCCTTTGCCAGCAGCGAAAGCAGATGGGATAATACCGTGAATAATTTGCCTTTTTACGCTCTAAAGCCCTAAGAAAACTTATATTAGAGCAGCGAGGGCCAATAAAAGTTTTATGGTTGTGGGAAGGGGTGAGCTGCTTGTCAGGCTCGAAATGCTCCATTGCTGGGGTTGATGATGAGAGGAAGGTCCCCTCCGGAGGAAAGGAGAAGGGGATTTGGATTGCTGCCGGGAGAAAAGGGTGAAAAGGCTGTAAAAGGTACTGAAAACAGGTCTGGGTTGTAGAAACGGGGGGGTGTGTCTGTTTTATACACCTGTGTGCACAGCCAGGGCCAGATGTAGGTACCTGGATAAACCCACACAGCTAAAAAGCTTGAGCAGAGAAAGCTTTACATGAGAAACGACTTCGTGCTTCTTTCCATCTCTGAGCCTTCTTAATAAATGAAGTTCCAGGTTAATAATTATAACCTTCGCACAATCATAAATAACGGTGGAACAGGGAGACAGGGCTTGTTTTTCTCCCCAGGATGGGGCTGGGCTGTACCCGTCCATGCAGAGAACAATTTACCGTTCGGGGATCCTATAATTTAAAAGCAGAAAAGCGTGTAGGCTCGGGCTGGGATCGGCTCAGAGAACAAGGGCTTGGCTTGGGCTTGTGTTTGTGTTGGATTTCTGCCCCCCCCTCTCCTCACTGAATATATTCTTCGGTCTCGCATCCCCGTCGCCATGTTGCTGGGGTTTGTGTCAGGGATTCCCAGTTAAAATGGGGGGGACACTCCCAGTTGCTTCTGGGGTCCCTCTCCTACGACTCCTCACATCCACGGTTTAATTTGCTCCCCTGCATTAGAGCAGCAGGACCGGGTTTGTCTTACAATCACTGCATTTCCCTGCCATATCTCTTTATGTTCTCTATTTCACTAACCCTGTGCATTTATTCATACAAGGCGATGCCTTTCCCCTTGAGTGGGAAGATTTTTTTCCTCCCCTTGTGCCTCCGCTTGGTGCGTGGGAAAAATCCTTCATTGCTCAAGAGGTTCCTTTTTTCTCTTCTTTCCCCATACCCTCCTTTTTTTTTTTTTCCCCCTCTTCTCTTGCTATTTCAGTGTCAGTAAATGCAGCGAGAGCAGTTGGGA
This sequence comes from Todiramphus chloris collaris, assembly GCA_025345505.1. NCBI lineage: Eukaryota > Metazoa > Chordata > Aves > Coraciiformes > Alcedinidae > Todiramphus > Todiramphus chloris. Next base: position 3,496,086 of record JANVCC010000065.1, on the reverse strand, counting down.
GCTGATGGAAAGAGTTTCCTCTCACATCCCAAAGTCTTTCCTGCATCCCAGCTCCCCAGTGAACGGCACCATCCCTGGAAAAGGAGGAACAAGCAGCCTCATGACAAAGCCCGAGGTCCCCAAAAATGCCACAGTACTCCAAACAAGCAAGAAATGATCGGAAATGTAACCATTAATTTTTCCATCAGTCCTGCTCTGCCGAGATTGATGCTGCTTTTGATATTTCGATGAGCGCATTCACAGATATAAAATATTTAGGGCGATTCTCCTCTCAATCGAGCTGCGTTTTGGAAATGCTGCTAAAAAAAAAAAATAATTTCTATTTTCTTTGCTAAACTGTGCTTCGGTTTCTGCTTGAGCTTTATTCTGTGTGTCTCAGAAACCTTCACCACCCACACAGATGCTTGAACTGACAAAAGTTTCCAGGCTTCTCCCCGAGTGAATGCAGCCGCCCAGTCCCTCTCTGCTGCAAAATGGGAGAAATGGAGCTTGAACAAACAAACTACAGAGCAACCACATTTCCATTCTGCAGCAGACACCTTCATTTTTCCTTCATTCCCCCCTCACTTCGAATTTTTTTTACTTTCCAGACTTCCCGAATTCAGGCCCTGGGATGAAACGTTTTAAATCTTTCTTGGTGTAAGTAACTCTTTAGCAAAAGCCAAATTTCTTTGCTGAGTGAGTTAGGCCGAGCTGTCAAAAGTCTTTCGAGAAAAAGATTGATCGTTTCTCTCTTCTTTTCGGTTTGTGTGGAGCCGGACACTTTAGAAGAAGAAAGAGGGAGAAAAAAAAAATCTTCCTGGGAAATTACTTTTATTTTTATTTATTTATTTTGTAAACTCTGGAAGTGGTGCTGTTTGTTGGGGATGGGAAGGGAGAGAAAAAAGAAAAAAAAAGATGGGAAGAAAGACGTGGGATTTCAAAGATATACGTGACCTTACAACATCTTTGGCCTTTAAGGAAGCACAAAGGGGCCATTAAGGCTGGCTTTGGAAGCAGAAGGATTCCGCTGTTGCTTTAAAAGTAATTTAACCAGGTAAATCAGGCCGGTCGGGCTGTACTTGACTTGAAAGCTCCCTTGATTTCCTAAATGCTCACATTCAGGCTCAGACACAAACCTTCGGACCAAACCCGCCCGCTGGCTTCAACTTCCCGAGTCCTGCAAAATGAGCCAGGAAAACAGAGCCAGGCAGCCCCAGCCCTGAGCTCCCGGTTGGCCTGCGGTTCAGGCTTCACCTCCCTGGCTACCGGCTGGGGGGGGGGGGGAGAGGCAAAGCCCCTTTTCCCACGCCTGTTTCTCCTCCTACCCCGGGGGGTACAAACTCTCGGGAGCTCAAGGAGGGCGTCTGGAGCCTCCTGGAGCAGGCAGGGGCAGGCAGAAGCAGGCAGGAGCAGGCAGGGTAAGGCAGAAGCAGGCAAGAGAAGGCAGGGGCAGGCAGGAGGCAAGGGCAGGGAGGAGGCAAGGGCAGGGAGGAGGCAGGGGCAGGCAGGAGGCAGAAGCAGTCAGGAACAGGCAGGAGCAGGCAGGAGGCAGGGGCAGGCAGGCAGGAGGAGGCAGGAGCAGGCAGGGCAGGTAGGGACAGGTAGGAGGCAGAAGCAGGCAGGAACAGGCAGGAACAGGCAGGAGGAGGCAGGAGCAGGCAACCCCCAGCTCCCCAGCCCCAGCACCCCCCAGCCCCAGCAACCCGCGGCTGGCCAGGGTGGGATGGATCGTGGCCTGGGTAGGGGGGTGGGGAGGATTTTCTGGGGATCTTCTCTCGCCTTCCCCCCCCCCCCCCCCCCCCCCTTTTTTTTTTTTTTTTTAATCAATTAAAGAAAATAATGCTTTCTGTTTGCCACCAGGCCCCGCCTGCCATTGGCCAGGGCTGGCCACGTGACCAGGAATTGGCTGCAATTTCGCCCCAGTCTCGAGTTTAATAGAGCAAGGTCCCCATACGCCTGTATTATCAGCAATATAACAATTATAAAAAGCCCGAGAACCATCATCATCACTGCCATAAAAACTGAGGCCCTCAGATTTCTTTCCCTCTCCCCCTCCTCCTCCCTCTTCCCCCTCCCGCTTTTTAAACGCTGGGCCCTGGAAAAGCCATGAATTTTGAATTTGAGAGGGAGATCGGGTTTATAAATAGCCAGCCTTCGCTCGCAGAGTGCCTGACGTCTCTTCCCGCTGTCCTGGAGACATTTCAAACTTCATCAATCAAGGACTCGACATTAATTCCTCCTCCTTTTGAGCAAACCGTCCTCAGCCTGAATCCTTGTTCCAGCAGCCAAGCAAGACCGAGGAGCCAAAAAAGAGCATCTCATGGCCTGCTCCAGCTCCAGCCCCAGCCTCCGGCACAGCCCGGCCCCTTGGCAGCGGAATTCCCCTGGATGAAGGAGAAGAAATCCTCCAAGAAAGCTACACAGGCTCCAACCTCTTCTTCCCCCCCATCATCTTCCTCGGTGCCGGTCCCTGCCGCAGGATCTCCTGCAGGTTGGTATAATGATGGGGTGAGGGGGTGTTTGCTGAAATCGGAGAGGATCCGAATAACAAACAATCCCCCCCTAGAGCAGCCCTTCCCCAGACCCCCCCCCCCCCCCAACCAGACTTTGCCCCGCGCCTCCCCCGAAACTGTGCCACGCAATAAAATACACCGCAGCGATGCACACAGCCAGGGGGGCGTGGGGGGATATTTCTTCTGCCTCCTCCCCCCGCAAATAAAAGAGCAAATTGCTATAACTTCTCCTAAAACGAAGAGGGAGAGGGGGCCGGGAGAGCCGGAGACTTTATTAACTCCAGCGGGAGGACCTGGCAGATCCATTTGCTTGTCTCTCTCTTCCAGCCCTGGATAGCTTTTTTAATTATTTATTTAGTTTTATAGATTTTTTTTTTTTTTTACAGCCTACTGGGTAAAAAAAAATCAAGCAAAACCCGAAAGAAGAGCGGAGTGAGGGAAAGAAAGACGGGTGGGTAATGCGGGGGCTGCTGCCAACAGGATGGGGAGATGGAAAGGGCTAGGGCAGGACTCTGAGAATCCAGAGCGGCGGGCAGAGACAGGTCCCCATTGCAAAACAAAGCAAGCACACCCCAACTCTTCGGCCAGCCCCGCCAAGAAAGAAATAACCTCTCTCCCAGGCACCCTTTGGCCGGGGAGCTCAGTAGTCCTGGCCAGAGACCCTCCTTCCCCCGGGACAAAAATGTTGAAGGCACAATTCACTCTTTCGGTATTTTAATGGCACTGTTCAGGTAAACGCTCGGGCAGGAGAAGGGCGGACACGGGAGCTCATTGGCCAGATAATCCAGGAATAATGAAATCAAAGCTCTGCAGTGTTCGTCCCCTAACTACTGGCAAAAGAAAAAAAAAAAAAAAGGAAGGAAGGAAGGAATGGGTCGAAATTCCCCTTATTCACGAAGGAGGCAGAGAAGGAAGGAGGCCAGGGAACAAAATCCTTTCTTCTTGGGGCAAGAGGACGGGAAAGTGAATCCCAACCCTTTTCCACAGTGGGAAGAGTTTAATTAAACATTTATTTTCTCCCGTAGCGGTTGCCACCCCCCCTCCCCGTGCCGTTAGTGCCGGGCACGGCTCTGCCCTGCCCGCGGACAGGGAGGGGACGAATCCAGCCCCTCCACTTGCCCCCCGCTCCCTCTTTTCGCAACATTTTCTCTCTGTTTAAGACATCCAGGGGCTGACAGATTCCAGCGGCTCCAGAAGGCTCCGGACCGCGTACACCAACACGCAGCTACTGGAGCTGGAGAAGGAATTTCACTTCAACAAATACCTCTGCAGGCCCCGGAGAGTGGAGATCGCAGCTCTGCTCGACCTCACCGAGAGGCAAGTCAAAGTCTGGTTCCAGAACCGCCGGATGAAGCACAAGAGGCAAACCCAGTACAAAGAAAACCCCGACGGGGATCTCGCCTACGCCAACCTGGACGAGGGCAGCGATCCGGCGGAAGAGCTCGAGGAAAGCCCCGTTTTCGGGCCGGCTCCGGAGCCCTCCAGGCCCTACCAAAGCGAGGAACCGGGGAGCGAGGAGCCCGGGAGTCCGAGGTTCGCCGGGGACCCCGCCACCGGCGCCGGCCCCTCGGACCGCGGCTACCCAGAGGGCCAGGACTCGCCTTTGTTGCCAGAGCTGAGCATCTTCTCGGCAGAGTCCTGCCTGCAGCTCTCGGAGGGGCTTTCCCCCGATCTCCAAGGTTCCCTGGAGAGCCCCGTCCACTTCTCCGAGGAAGACCTGGACTTTTTTACAAGCGCACTTTGTACTATAGATTTGCAACATTTAAATTTCCAATAGCCACCCCCGCTCCCCGCCCGACTTTCTGCCCCTTCCCGGTGCTCCAGCCCCCTCCCGAGCCACTGCCAGCTCCTTCCTGTAAGGGGGGGGGGGGGGGGGGACCCCCACAAAAATAAACCCAAGCCATCGCTCATTCAATCACCCATCCCCCTCATCACTTTCTTTTAAAGCTCCTCACACTGTGAGAGCCGAATCACCTTCCTAATGTTTATCCTAGAAGGCTCACGTGAAAGAACAGCCCGATTTTTGCTAAATGCAGGTATTTAATTACAGTTTTATATCTTTTTATTTTTTCCCACCCCTTATTTATTTTAAAGAAAGCACCCGATATTTCTCACGCACATCAGAGATGTCAGCTCCCAAGAGAAAACATTTGTAAATCCTTCAAACGACTTTCTCAGGAATCAGAACGAGACTTTTAGATTTATTAATAAAATAATAATAATAAAAAAAATCAACCAAACAACAACAGCAAGGAAAAAAAACCACAACAAAAAAAAAAAAACCTAGAGGAATTTTCCTTCCTCTTTTTAAGTTTTAGATGTAGACTATTTATTCAAAACCTTTAATAGTAAATGGCAAATTATTTATTGTATATTATTTTCATAGAGTAAATAAATGTCTTTATAAAACTAAGGAACGTGTGTTGCTCCACATTTCATTGGAAAATGTGCTTTTTTTTTTTCTTTTTGCCTAAAAAAAAGCGTTGCTCTGCAGTTGTGATGTCCTAATAATCTCCTCGTGTGCACTGGGACAGGAGACAAAAGAAATTGCTCCCAACCAACATTTCAAGAAGCTTCGGGAGTCAGAAATATTGTTCAGTTCTGTTCGCATTTTCCTTCAGTTTGTTTTTTTTTGTTTTGTTTTGTTTTGGGTTTTTTTTAAACTAAATTATCGCAAGACATTTCTTTCTAATTTTAACATTCGCCGGTCTATTTTTGTAACTGAAAATCCCTCCTGTAAGGAAATGGAAATGGCCGGATAAAGGGGCTTGGAAAGCGACACAAAGGCAGCGCTGGGAGAAGCGCGGGGGCCGCGCCCGCTCCGCGGAGCCCCCGCACATTCCTGGGGGCTGGCGGGGGCCGCGCAATTCCCCGCGGTCATTCCCCGCCCCAGCTTCTCCTACCGCCCGGCCTGGCCAGGCGAAGGATGCTTCTCGCCTTCAGCCTCCTCCTCCTCCTCCTCCTTCTCTCATCTCCTGCAGTAGAAAGTACAGACTTGCCCCCATCATTGGTGTTTCTAAACGTCCCGGAATAAAAAGAAACAAAAGCAAAAAAACCCAAAAAAACAACAACAAAAAAAAGAGACAAATAAACGGAAAAAAAAAAAAAAAGGAAAAAGGAAGAAAAAATTAGAAAAAAAGGAGGAAAAATTAACAAATAATATTAATAATAATAAAAAAAAATAAGGCAAAAAGGGAGAATTTTGAACAGGTGCAAAAAAATCCACCCTGGGAGTGGGGGGCGTGCCGGTATTTTAATCAACAAATAAATATCATAGAAGAAAGAGGGGTAAGAGATTAGCCTGAAAGAGGCCTTTCTGTTCTCCTCTCCTCGTTTTCAGCCGTAGAAACCAGAACCCCCTCGGCCTGAGAAATCTGTGCTCTCTCTCTGCTGCTCGGTCCCAGCTCGCGGATCCCTTTAGGAAAGCTTTCTAGCAACATGTAATTTTAAATACAAAACTCATATATCAGGGAGGGGGAGGCAGTGGGGGGTGGGGAGGCTTATGAATGAAAAGGGGTCAGCGCAGGAATCAATCGCGGTGACACCCAAAATAAATCATATTACGTCTTTGCTAAGTCATCGGTGTTTCCTCCAACGCGGCAGAAATTTGGTAGGCGTTCAAGCGGGGTTTGCGCGAAAGTAACGCCGAAAGGAGAACCCGGGAGGGGGGTGGGGGTGGCAGAGGCTTAGGAGGGGGGACAGACCCCGCGGAGGCGGCCTGAAAATGGCGCAGGAGCCGCGGAAAGGCGCGGAGCAGCCATGACAAGCAGCGTTGCCATCAGCTCCTTTCTTTATGGGCAGAGCAGAGGAAGGAGAAGCCTGGGCCGCCCACCCGGCTCCTCCGGACCCTCCTGGCCCTCGGAAGGTTTCCCCGGGGGATGCCGTGTCTTCCCCCCAACCCTGAGAGAGCCGGGCCCTTGGATGGTTTGCTGGGTGCCGGGAGTTTGGCTGGGTGCTGCCATCGTCCCCCGGGAGTCCCCGGGGAAGGAGCGGAGACCGGGAAACCTCCGCTTGGTCGCTCGGTGTTTTATTTTGGATTATGAGCATCACAGCCGGGTTTGCTTTTCTACTTCGGGCTGTAAAAAAAAAGAAATAAAATGGAATAAAGAAAGCCCTCGACAGATGTTTTCGAAATTGCTGTTCGCAGATCTGGATTATCTCTTCCCTCTGTAACAAAGGGGGGTTGATTTTACGGCTACCTTTTCATTCTTAATAATATTGCCAGCCTCCTTCCCTATCAAACGAGCAGACGTTCCAAACCTTCTAGCACCTCACTCCGGGAAGGAGTAGGTTTATATTGAAAATCGAAGTCGATTGCAATTAAAAGATGCAAGTGAACATTACTTAACACCTTCCCATAAATAAAACCGCACAGTTTGCACTGCCTGCAGACGAGTTGCCTTCGCATCGCAGCCTGGGAATCATCACATCCTCTCCCCCACCCCCCCCCCCCACCGCGCTGCCCTCTCTCACCGACTCTTCTCCGCTCTGAAAATCCCAGAGACATGCGGGGGGAAAGAAAGCCCAGGCACAGCCCAAGTACCACAGAAGGCTATTCATTATCTTTAAGTTTATTTAATATCTCCAGCTTCTGGAACATACTCAGCGGCGGCGTTGGCACTGCCAGACGTTGTCTATCAAAGCGCCATTTGTTCCAGTGCTTTACATATTTCCCCTCTCGCCTCCTCCCCCTCGCACTCCTGAATACAGGCTTGTTGGGGAACGGCAGGAGCAGGGAATCAGATGCTCGGGGCTGGCCCACGCTGAGAGCCCCGGGCCGGGGAGGCAGCGCCGGGTTCGCAGCAGCGGGGGCCGCTCAGACGTGCCCGGTAACCGGGACTGCTGCCCGCTCTCCGGGGCCACTCAACCCTGCCTGGTCCCCGGGGCTGTTGCTTGGTGTCCGGGGCCTCTCAGCCCTGCCTGGGGCCACCCCGCGCTGTTCTGGACCCGACTCTTGGTCTCCACAACTCCTCGGCCTCTCCGGAGAAGGGAGCTTCTTATTCGACTTAAAAACGTGTGCCCAGGGATAGATCTCTCCGCAAATCGATCTTGCAACGGATTTCCACAAACACACACGCCCTTTCCGTGGGGAAGGGAGGAGGGGAAGGGAGAGGCAAAGGGGAGGGGACAAGAGGGGACACGGTCCTCTGCAGAGTCCCCCCTTTGCGTGGCCTCCCCCCTGTCACACCATGGAGACATCACCAGTGTGGGACTGGGATGGGGAAAGGGGTTTCACGAACCCCCCAACGTAAACTCTGACACCTTATCAATACAAATCTCTAACAAGGGCCCGTCTGCAGATCATAATGACTTCTCAAAGTTGCTGCAGGTCTAGAAAGCATGCCAGTCACAGCCACAGATCAATTCTCCACCCACGGAAAGTGACTTAATAAATGGAACCTCGCCAGTTATTATCCTTGCTAACAGCAGGCCCCTTCTTATTTGTCCTAATTAGCAAGACTGAAATGTCGGAGGAAAGAAGGGGAATATTCAATAAAATCTAAATTATTGAATGACTGTAAGATTTCGCCATTAGTTCAGCCATTCTTTACCTTCTTCAAAATGTCAAACAAATGGGGAATGCATATTTGCAACCCTGCCCTTCTGTTCTGTGCAACTGGAGGGCATATATTAAGCATATTAAGCGTATTCAGCTCTTGATCGTTGTCAAAACACTGCAATTGCCTCGCGATTATTAACCTAGAAATATGCAAATGAGATCGGCTCGCACGTGTTGTAGGGATGCTAAAGTAATATTTGTCTTGCGCTGATCTAGTCTGGGGATGTGTTTGCTAAAGAGCTACTCGAAGCCCTGAAGATGTTGAAACAACTCGTTAGAGCCACGGGAAAGCTCAAGGCACAAAACCTTCTGTGAGGGAAACGACACAGCAAGGCAGGAGCGGAGCCTTTGAGGGGTGAGGTGGGAAGAGTTAATTTCTCCTGGGGAATCACCCTCACCTTCCTCCTGAGCTGCCAGGCTCCGGCTTTTCGGGAATATCCCTCCAGGGACCCCTTCCTCAGCTCAGCTGTCACATCCCTTTCCGGCACTTTTAACTGCACCCCAGTCCCCCATGACCGGAGCTTGAGGAACGCTCCTAATGCTCCACCACCATCAAAGGAAGGAGTTGGCCGAGGGGACCACCTTCTGCTCGCCATCCTGGCACCTCCTGCATCTACTCCAGCTTTGCCGGTGATTTCCCCCCCCCCCCCCCTTGTCATATACATCGAAGGGGAAAATAACAGTGACGGGTCTGGAGAAACTTAAGAATTGATGCAGTTCGTCCAGGTGAATCTAGTTCTCAACCCCAGCAAGGTATCGCTTAAACTAACACGGGCTGATATTAAGAAGGCTGAGATATTAATATTAGTATCACTGATGAAGCTGCTAATAAATTCACGCAGTCATTAAAGGGCCTGTTTACGTGGAGATAGCCCACGCCGGGTCTGCCAAGCACTGGCTATGAAGGAAATGTGGATGGTTTGAGAAACTCCGGGTTGATTCTGGGCCCTGCACCCCTCCGAAGCTTCCAGAGGCCGGTCTTGAGCCCAGACCCAGGCCAGGGCAGAGTCTCTCGGGGTCGCCGAGCTGTCCTAGGGAAAGGCAAGGACGGGCTGGAGCGGGGCCGGGATGGGGAACCCGTAGGTTCTGCGCAGCTCTGTCCCCAGGAGCAACGGGTACAGACCTCTCCGAGCAGAAAGGTTTTCAGGAACCTCATTAGTGAGATGATCCGGTTTACGGACACACCTCTGCCCTGAGGACCAGCTCGAAAGAGACGATGCGATTCACAAGGAAACAGGACACGTTCCCGGGAGCCATCGGAGGAGGAATTTGGTTTTTTGGCACAGGAGGAGTTCTGTGCCACCCTGGAAAGGAAAAATATCGACAGATGCATTTCTCAACACTCAGAGTGTTGATCAGGAGACCGAGGACACAGCCCATGCCCCTCTCCCTGGCTAAGCGAGCTCCCAACCCCTCCGGGTGATGCTGACCACTTGGGAACCGCCCCAGTCCAGGCAGCCTCGTGGCATCGTGATGGGGGCGGTCACGGCAACGGTCCCCACCACGACCCAGATCCCGAGAGCGGCAGATAAGAGTTATTATATCTTATCGTAATTGTCCCGTGTTTATTCTGCAGCTCGGAGATAGCTCCGTCCTTATAACACACTAAGAGGATTCCTTCTGCATTTCTTTGGACTCCCAAACACAGAAAAGTGTTTTTTTGCCATTATATTGTTTTATTTTCCTTCTTCGGTTTTTAGCCCCAAATATAGCCTAGGAGGCTATGATCTAATCAAGACACATGCCAGGGCTATAAATTTCTCTGACAAATTTCTAGGGACGAGTCGTTTTTGGTGATAACAAAGTCCCCAGCCAAACACGCACACCCAGCGCCAGCGCCGCTTCTTATAAATCAACCCGCCAGGAGCCAGAAGTGACATTTCTTACGCACGACACAAACTTTCTCCGCAGAGTTATATTTAACTCCAAAACGAATCATCTGAAGACTCCGGGCACTCTGGAGTCTTTGGAAATGCCTCATTCCTTCTGTGTCGCCTGCACAGAAAACTCTGTCTCGGGGAAAGGTTTCTTATACGAAATGTTCCCACAAACTGCCGTCAGAAGGTCCCGATCCTCCGTGTCAGGAGACTTGTTTGAAAAGCAAACAATGTCTTAAGGAAGAGCGAGATCTCTCCACTCCCTCTCCACCAGCATCCCTGAATCTCACGGATCTGCTTTATGGAGCTAAAAGGGAAAAACTGCTCTCAAGAAAAAAAACCCTATTTTAATATGATGTCTCCATCGGGTTGGAACAAAAGGCGTGGGTTTCCCTAGTGGGGCAAACCCCTCATCTAGTTAATTTAGCGAGGGGGTGTTTCCACTCCATGAGCTGGCCCTGGTTTTGTCACACTGCCTTGGAGTGGATGCATGAGCCCAGGGCACGAAGTGGCTTTGGAGGGCATGAGAGATCCCCCGCCACCCAGAGCTCCTCGGAAAAATAGAATAAAGAAAAGAAAAGCAGTGTGCTGCTGCTGATCTCCTCATTTCCTATCTGCTCATCAAATAAACTGTGGGGTTTAAGTAGTGGTAGATCCTAAAGCTCTCCAGGCCGGGATCAGCTCGAGGGGGAGTGGGAAGCAGCTCTGTGAGGAGCGCTGCACAGTTAATGACGTGCTAGGGATCTGGACCAGTAGGCACGGAAGCCTTTCCCTCTGCTCCCAGGGACCAACCCACCCCATTCTTGGGCAGCACTTTTTATTTTTTCTCCCCCCCCCCCCAATTTTCAGGAATCAAAGAGCTAAAAAGTCCCCGCTCACCCTCTATCCTCATCCACCTCCAGATATTTGATTTTCATCCCGTTGAAAGGCAGCAGCATCCCCCAAACGGGGACGCCTGTGATTCTGGGGTAGGAATAATAACTGTCACCCTCAACACACGAGTGAAAATCAAGTAATAAATCTAATGAAAGGTTAGGAAACTATTGGGTGGGGGAGTATAGGACGGGGTTTTGATAATTGGAGAATCTCCACTTACACCTTTTCTTTGATCGCCTTCCCCCTCTCAACTCCCCATAAAGGAGGTTTTATAGAAACAAATCTGAAAATGATCGAATTAGGCTCAGACGGCGACTGTTTGTTAACAATAAGCTGGTATTTCTGCCCGTTATGAAGGTTTGTACCGACACTGGGTCTCACACCTTCTCCATGAGGGGAATTAAACGGGATATAGTAAGAGCAATAATTTGATATCCTCTCCGGGGCAAGGGGCTAAGCAGGGAACTTGGGGAAGCGATTCCCAGTGTGTCCGCATGCATGTTGATGCTGCCGCTTCCGAAAATACGGCGCATGCATTTTGGAGAAGTCCATGTCACTTTGGGGACGTCAGTCAGAGCCGTAGGACAACGTGGGCTGAAGAGCAGCCACTCCACTCGCCCTGCCCGGGGTCGCCAGCTCTTCAGCTCTGGGTGCCCAGGGGAGTCCCAGGGGGGGTCTGCCCCGGACAGGGGTTGGGAAACCAGCATCCTGGAATCTGCCCAGCGTTTTGCTGCCGGGGATCCCCCAGTAGGTAAAAAGTGAGGGGCCTGAGCAGACTGCAGAGAGGAGCAGATGGCGAGTGGCCCCGCAGTGCCCGGGGGCAGGGAGGTGGGGGAAAACAGTGGCCCCTTTCTGGGGTAACTGTGGCCGACACCCTGTCTTTCGCGACCTGGCAATTACCTCCACAGAGGGACCAAAATAAAGCCCCAAAACCAAACCAAAGACCTTTCACAAAGTGACTTCAACCTCGCCCATCGCCTCCTCGGCTCTATCTTCACTTTCACACACCCATCTCATCAGTACCTTCACTTTCCGCCCCGCAAAGCCGGGGCTGGAGCAGCTCCCAGGAGCCCAAGGACCGCAAGTCATGGGAATATTTGCTGCATTTCCTGGCTAAAATCGTGATTCTGTCTCATCGATTTATCCACCTACCAAAGAAAGCGCAATTTCACCCCAGAGATGCCCTCGGGTGTAAACTTTGGCTTAGCTTTCGTTGAGAGGAGTTGTAGAGCACAACTTTTCCCTCCGCACCTCCGCAGCCGTGAGCTCTCTCAGAGCTAATTCTGAAACTCCAGAAGACAGCTCTATTTTAATGACATAAAGCATTCTCTTAATGTACCAGTGGAGTGAGATCACGGTGGAAAATTATCAGACAATACGAAACAGTTGATTCAAGGGTGAAATAAACATCTATCCTTTTCTTTTTTTCATTTTGCGACCATAAATCATCTATTGTAAGCCTCGTTTAAATGTAATACATTCATTTAAACGCGACTGCAGCGTGATACAAAAAGCACTCCTGGAATCAAATTAGAAACCGATTTCTCTTGCAAGGGGAATGACACGAGAGTTGCTTCGAATCTTTATAATCACTTTCGGTTGTTTTATGCAAAAATAAAAAGGAGGTAGAGAGTTTCAGAGAACGTTTGTAAGCTAAAATATTTTCTTCTTGAATATCTCGGCATCAGCAAAGTCGTCAGAATAAATGAATAAATCGTCAGGCGGCTCTGGAAATAGTTTTCTCCTTATTCTTTTTATTGATGGACGAGAATCGTAATTGGCTAAAACTCAGGTTTTTTTGTTTTTTGTTTTTTGTTTTTTTTCCGGGGGGGTGGCATTTAAAGGAGGGAGGAAGGTTGATGCCATGGCTGCTTGTGTTGTAGTTTCTTAACAAATGTTACCCCAACGTGTTCCATCAGCCAAACCGACCCACTAAAGGATGTGTTTTTGCCTTTCAAAGTGAACTTTTGGCCTGGGGAAAGGGAAAAAAAAAAAAAAAAAAAAAAAAAAAAAGAGGAAAAAAAAAAAAAGAAGAACCCTCCTGGTTCTTCTTGAGGCTGAATAACCAGTAAATATCCTGACAAGTAACAAATGACTGTGGGCGTCATATTGTTGGGTGCTCTTGTCTCCCTTCTGCTAACAAGTAAATAAATGTTGCCTACCTATGTTTCCATTCTCTGAGTAGTGGAGTGGCCGGCCTGGAGTCAGGGGCTTTCCACCTACTCATCATCTGGACTCTGATGGGGGAAAGCTCCAGCTTGACAACAGATTCGGGGAAAGATCAAAACAAGTTTGCTACGGAAAAGCAGAGCTTAGTGATCCAGAATTGGTTAAAGCCCTTCAAGCTACTCCGGCTTTCAGGAGTAAATGTGGAGGTGCAGGGGTGAGTAGATGGGTAGGAAGATAGGTGGATGGGTAGGAAGATAGGTGGATGGGTAGGAAGATAGGCACATGGATCGGTTTTAGCTCCATTCCTCTAATTGCAAAGCTGGGCATGATATTTCTCCAACAAAAGACATTCTGTCTTCCTAACTTTATTTCACCGCCTCATTAGAATATTGATTTAATTACATTGCTTTTACCCACGCTGGCCCTAGACACAAAGCCGGTGTGGCAAAATTAAACCACATGGTGCGTATTTTTCTTAGGAGCTTTTATTAGATTCCTCAGCCCAGAAAACGCCAAACATGATCAAGCCACTTTCTAGGGAAAAGTTTCGAAACAGGGAAAAGCGCATCCTTTTGTGCCTGGGGGGACAGAGCAGTCAGACCTCCTCACCTCTTTTTCTCCTGCCTTTCTTTTTCTCACATGGAGCCAGGGGTGGGGAAAACCTTCTTTTTAAGTTGAAGCAAGGGGAAGTTGTGCTGAAACGGGCTAAGCGCATAACTTGGAGGCCTTTTTAGCACTTAAAACAGTCGTGGATAATTCTAATTCTTCCCCCAGCCCCTCCACCTCCCCGCACCCCACCTCCCTCCTCTCTTTTAAAGTCTTTGAGGAAAGATTTTGACGTATTCGTGTTGTTATCAGATTGATGGGCAGGGTTTGATTGAAACCCCTTTGTCATGCAAATGTCAGACCCTTGATGGATGAGCTCAGAGATGTGACAAACTTCAGGAGCCTCTCGCTCATTGGGCTGGGGCCGGACCACGTGGCTGCCTCCCCCTGCCCCCACCCCGGCCCCGCCGAAGACTGCGGGGTTCGAGGGCCAGCGATGCATGGAAGGAAGTTTTACAGCTTTGACATACTATCTAAAGGTTGTAGGGCAGGCGGAATCCCCCCCAAAACAGGCTGACCCTCCTCCATCAGTGGCAGATGGACAATACTAGGATGAACTCCTTCTTAGAGTATGCAATTTGTAACCGTGGGACGGGCGCCTACCACCATTTAGAGCAAAGCTCCCCTTCCTTCCCCTCCTGCTCAGGTAGCCCCGGCAGTGACACTTTTCCCGGAGACGGCCGCTTTGGCGTGGGGGGGAACGCGGCCCCGAGCGCCCATCTCCCCCAGCAGAGCCCCGGCTACCCCCCTCCTTCCTCCGGCCGCCCCGGCCCCTTCGCTCCCGCTGCCCCGGCAGCCGGGTACCCGGCCCAAACCTGCGGCCCCAGCTACGGGCATCATCAGCTCTACCTCGGCCAGCAGGATGCGGACGGGGTTTACTTCCAGGCGGCCGGGTACTCTGCCAACGCGGGATCCAACCTCGGCTCCTTAGCAGAGAGCTACTGCGGGGCCGGGCAGTACCAGCAACAACACCTTTACGGGCAGGAGCAGCCCAGCTACTTGCCCGGCGTTTACAACAACCTCTCGTCTTCTTTAAACGAGGACAAAGACCCTTCGTGCCCCTCCGAGCCGTGCCCCAACGCCAGCGCCACGCAGACCTTCGACTGGATGAAAGTAAAGAGGAACCCACCCAAGACAGGTGAGTTTGGGGAGGGCAGAGCTGGGAGAGGACGGTCCCCATCGGGGGAGGAGGGAGGTGAGGGGCAGCTCCCCAGCCCTGCAAGGAAAGGTTGCTTTCCCCGGGGCTTGTACCCAGGGTACTAGGGCTCATTTTCCAGGGGAACACCATTGTATTTTGCTTTGAGTTCTTTTGGTTTAGTTGTTTTGGGTTTGTGGGGTTTTTTTGGTTCTTTTTTTGTTTGGTTGGGTTTTGTATTTTAAACACCAGCTCAGGACTGAGGAAAAGCCAGCTAGAGATTTTCCAGACACATCTGGTGGAGTGTCCCTGAGCTCAGTTTCCCGCAGGCCCAATGCGATTTAAGGCCAGCTCGGAATAGGAAACGCTGCAGGCTTCCTCTTCCACAGTCGTGGCTTCCATCTACCCTATTGTTCAACTTCCTTCTCTACAATCTTCCTTAAATCACAAGCTTCCCTCCTCCTCCTCCCCCCATCATCACCCTCGCCCCCCCCCTCCCCTTCAACCCCTTCCCACGCACGTTCAAGTCTCATAGTCTTATGGCAGTTTACAGGCAACTGGGAGGAATGGTTGCAAAGGAAGGGGGGCAGCTCTGCAGCCCCCAGGGTGGTCTGTGTCCCTCCAGGTTGTGTCCCTGGGCTGGGAAGCGGGGGGTAGCCGACGATGCGGGAGGGACCACGCAGCTCCGGGCGGTAAAGGGGCCAAATGCCCAGGAGAGGAGAGAAGGGGGGGGGAAAGCCGGCACCCTCCCCCCCAACCCCACCCCTGCCAGTGAGGAAATTGCTCTGGCTGCTTCTGCCCTGTTGGTGTTTGCTCGTTAACAGCTAAAGTGTCGGAGTACGGGCTGCTGGGCCAGCCCAACACCATCCGCACCAACTTCACCACCAAGCAGCTGACGGAGCTGGAGAAGGAATTCCACTTCAACAAGTACCTCACCCGGGCCCGGAGGGTGGAAATCGCCGCTACCCTGGAGCTCAACGAAACCCAGGTCAAGATCTGGTTTCAGAACAGGCGGATGAAGCAGAAGAAGAGGGAAAAGGAAGGTCTCGCCCCGGCTGTTGCCTCCAGGTCCGCGAAGGAAGCGAGCGAAGCCTCGGATCAGTCCAACTGCACCTCACCTGAGGCCTCCCCCAGCTCGGTGTCTTCCTGAAAGAATGAGGAGAGGGACCAGCCCGGGGCTGCCCTCGGGGGGCAGTCCATCCCTGCAGCCCCCCGCAGCCACACACGCAGGAACACGCACCTCCCACGCACCAGCTCCGTCTGCACACACGGGTGGAGGGGAGGCCACGCTTCCCCCCCGAGCCGTCCCTCCATCTCCGGCCAGTTCCACACGTGTGACACCAGTTCCCCCGCTCGCATTTCTCTCTCTTAATTTATAGACCCTCTGCAAAACACCGGACTCCAAAGGAGCAGCCGTGTCCTCGCATGTCCTTAGCAATAGGCGTTTGTCTCAGGGACGTTTCTTCCCTTTCCCTTCTCCCTCCCCTATAGGAACTGCACTTTTAACTATGGAAACTTTAAAATGAATTTAATTTCCCCCCTTTTTTAAAAACACGTGCACAATTACTTTGGCCTCCAAGAATCCTACGTTTGATGTATTTTTTATTTTTTCCTCCCCGTGAGGTTGTAAAAAAGTTTGGGGGGTTTTTTGTTCGTTGGTTTCCGTTTTTATTTACTGTATGTATATCTTGGAACGAGAACTGAGGGGCCCAAGATGCTGGAGGCCTCTGCAAAGACCCAAACACCGAGCAACAAATGCAACTCTTCTGCTCCCATTTTGCACTATTACCGCTTTACAGGGTTTTCGACACGCTCTGCGACCCTCTGACTGTCATTGATCCTGGGGGAGGGAGGGTTGGGCTCTCAGAGGAAACGAGACGAGGCGAAGGGTTGACCTCGGGTTCCTTTGGGCAACGGTGACCGTCGTCGAGGTGTGAAGGTGGACGGGGACAAAGCGGGGTTGCCGCGAGGCTTGGCTCCCCCCGGCACTGATGCACTGGCTGCTATTTATTGTACGTCTCGATAGCCTCCGATCCTGGGGAGAAGTAGCACAATTCCTCGTGCCCCCACCCCCTGAGGCTTATCGGAGTCCAAGAAAAACATTGTTTAACCCTGGCTAAATTGTTTCCCTTCCCCACGAGAAACTTCAGGGTAGGACGAACTGAAAACCACGGCAACTTTTGTTACGAGATTGGTTTAAAGGGAAAAGCGTCATCGAGAAAGGCCAGCGGTTTCTTAATCGAAATCTCTCATTTCCTCTCCACTGCCTTCCCCGCGCTCTGTATCTCGAAATGAAACTACCTCAGTCTATAATAAAGTTTACTTTTTCCACATGCAAGTCCTCTCGACTTTAAGCGGAGTGGAAATCTGTCCCATCCAGGGAAATGAGGGGCGGGGGGAACCCGGGCTCGGAGGGAGGAGGAGGAAGGAAAAGGTCTCCGGCTGTTGCCAAAGCTCCCAAACAAAACGGCCGATCCCGCTTCCTGCGGGTAGGCTCCGAATCCCTCCTGGGCATCGACAGGATCGGGCCCGGCCCTCGGCTCCGCTTCGGGGAGGATCGTGGCTCTCCCCGCGTGGAATTACTTCACAGCGCAGCGAGGCCCGAGGAGAACAGAAAATCCTCCTCCTCCTCCTCCTCCTCAGTGTCAGCGTCGCGGCTCGGAAGCAGATCTGCGTTACTGGAGCAGCGGCATTCACTGGAACCGGACCTGGGGTCCGGGATGGGGGCAAAGCGAGTTTCTCATTTATACGGAATAGTTCTTTGACGCTGATCCAACACATAGCGAAGCGTCAATTTTGTTTCCTCCCTCCAGCTTCCGAAAGCGACCACTGAAAGGGTGTTTTCCACAGTATAATTCACACACGGGACCAGTTCGAGGAGGGATGGAGCCCGTGGTCCGGCAGAGCCATCCTGGGACGGGCGGGAGGGAGGAGGCAGCGAACCCGGGTATAACTCTGACCTTTTTACCTCGAAACGCCTCCGGGATTTCTAAACAAGTAAACAGAGGGTCTGCCAAGAGAAACTATTGTTCTGGAGTCGTCAAATTTGCAAACCTTTTCGGTGGGGGCGTGAGTGGGGCGAGGAATGAGCAAAGGACCTGCTGCAGCTGCAGCCGAGCCCGGGCACCCTGCCCCGCAGCGCTGCTCGGTCCCGGCCCGGCTCATCTGCGGGTCTCTGGGCGACAGAGCATCGTTCTTCCCCGGAGAGATAAACTTCCCGCATCTAATCTACCTCTCTTGCTCGGAAGAAAAGGTTTTTGAGTGTCCAATTAGTTCAGCGATAAGGGGAAAAACTAACAACCAACAAAAAAAAAAAAAAAAGAGGGCGAAAAGGTGAAAAGGGGATTTTGTTACACGAGCAGTTTGCAAAGAATCGGGAGGCTGGGGAAAAAAACCCAAGAGCACAGGCAGCGAGATTGACTTTATAACCTGTTGGGTGTGAGTCAGCTTGGTTTAACCTAATTGTTGAACCAAGGCAGTTGGAGGTTTTGTTGAACCTCTGTGATTTAAGCTGTCTCGTCGGAACAGGGCATCTTGCTTCAGGAAGTTCGTGGGTCTCTACTGAAGTGATTCCCACCCCCCAGTTCTGTCTGCGGGTCCTGCTCAGCCCCTCCGCCTCCAGGGAAGGGATCGCAGCCCCTTTGGCTCCCAGGTGAAGCGGGCAGAGCCGGGCCGGCAGCCCCGGGAGAGCCCGGCACAGCCGGGACAACAAGGAGGATACTGATGTGTCAGCGTGTCGGGCACAACAAAGGCTCTCAGCTCCCATTTGAAACTCAAAGGGAGTCTCCGGAAGAGTCCGCAGAGCTGGTGCCAATGCGCCCTTACATATGGAACCCCCTCCGGGCTCCCCCTCGCCCCGTTCCCTCTGCCCCCCTCGCTGCCCAGCCCCGTTTCTCTAACAACCATCACCGCACACAGCTAAGCTCTTTCCCCTCCCCTGCTCTCCCCACAAGTTTCTCACGCTCCCTTTTGTCTCAAAAGCCCGAAACCCACTGCTGTGAAGCAGGAGCTGGTTGGAAAGACCACGCCGGGACAGCCGCGGCTGGGGGTCCCTTGACCGGTAGCAGATGCTCCAGTGAGGGACACCCCATTCCACACGCAGGGAAAGGGATAAAGAGCAGGCACCGGTGCTTCAGGACCCACGCAGGTACCTATGTAACATAATACATATGTATTATATACTAGCCTAGGGGACAGGAACACGTGCCCCTTCTCACAGCACAGACCCGCGTGCAGAAGACTCTATCGAGACTCAGTTCTACATGGCCATAGTTGGGCTTCATCACAAATACGAGACCTACACGCACTCGTTTGGTTTATATAAGCGACAGAAAATGACGCAGCTATTTATAATCTGGTATATTCCCATATCTCCACCCGTGTCTGCCTGTGCGTCCCTGGTATTGCATTTTTCACGAGCAGGAAAATTAGCCAAGTCCTCCCCGTTCACTCACACACAAAGCCACATCTTAATGGAGATTTATTCTTTTAATATCCCAAAGGAAGGGGAAATTCCTGGTTAAAGAAATGCAACCGTGTAAATTATTAATGGCAGTCGCAGTGCTGGAGCTGTTGTCCCTCTGCGGGAGGAGGGGACAGGGAAGGGATGCCCAAAGCCCCTCTCCCTGGCTCTGCTACCCGAGCAGACCTGAGGGGAACACCCAGGGCTCTGGCCTGGTGGCAGCAACTCCAGGGCCATCTGTTCCTCACCCCTTGGTGTGAAATGTTTCTCTTCCCCCTAAAGCATTTGTTCTCACAATGTGAGGACCTTTTGATCTTGGAAGAGGACATTCTCTTAAAAAATAATAATAATAATACCCTAAAGACTTCCTTACTTTCAACTCCACTTTGCTGGCTGCTATTAACTCCACTCCCAGAGCCTCTTTGCACTGAAGGTGTGAAGCTTTTGCTGGGAATCTCTCAGGACAAAACCTCCTGCTCAGTGGCTGGGCAGTGTCTGAATTGGGCTACTGCCAGCCCCTAAAAGCCTTTGATACCCTGAAGTGGAGGAGAAGAGGGGAGAAAGGCTTCTGTTTTTCTCCAAACTTGTTTCACACAGAAAAATCAGTCAGGGGCCACTCCTTTCCCAGCTCTCAGCAAAAGTAGAGCAGGATGAGAGCAGGTGAACTGAACTAGTTTGATCCATCTTCTGCACCATGGCAGTAAGGTGCCCATGCACTTGCTTAGGCACTGCCATTGCCAAGGGAGCTGATACACCCCAAATCAGGTAATCCATCAGGGATTTTTATGCCTAATAAGTTTCCTCAACATTTTGTCACAAGTATATATTTATATATACATATAAATATATTTAGATGTCACTAAAATCCCTGGAGAACCAGGCAAAAGACTTTCAGATGTGGGCAGCACTGGGTGAGTGCAGCTGCTGGGCAGAAGGGTCTGAAACCCAAAGGCCCTTCACCATCCCAAGGGACTTCCCCTACCCCACAGCTCCAGCAGCATGGTTGGGCTGGATACTGGGCAAATGTTTATTTGGATTATATATATTTTTTGATGATGTATTTCCCTCGTGTTTGTATCAAATATATAGTATATTTATTTTTCAGGACTGATGCAGCATAGGTCACCTGGATATAAGTCGGGGACCTCCGATGTGCTGCCTCATGTCTGACCCCAGGCTGTAATGGTCCCAGCTCATTACCTGGAAAGGGCCACCCCACCGAGCTGTCCCCTTGCTCACCCCTCTTCCCCTCAGCCATTTGCTTCCACCAACACAGATATTTCATCACTGATCAGCTTCAGGGTTGCTTTAGCCTCTCAGGCAGGTGAAATGAGGTCTGGGGCAAAGGGCTTGGGTGGAAAGAACAATTGCAGAAGTGAGTGTACAAAATGTTTCCTTGCTCTTCAGAGGCCTCACCTATCCTTTCAGTTTACACTGGTCTGACAGCTCCATTTCAACCCCAGCCTTCACATGGACTTGTTCAATATTTACTCAGGCTGATGGGTTTGCTCAGAACTTGCCTCCATCAGCCTTGCTCTGTCGGGTTCCCTTCCCCTCGGGCCCAGGTTCACACAAAGTTCATCCTGAAATGAATTCACCCAAAGATGGGCCCAGCTTGGCCTGAGGACCAGAGGTGGGGTCAAGCCTGGGTCTCTGCATCCCAGCCAGCTCTCGCCAAGGCCAGCACTCAGCACTCCTGGCCAGGAGGCTGCTTTGAAAAATTATTTGGGGTTAAAAAAAAATAAAAGCAATGGGCCAGGGAGGACACACCAAGAAAGGCAGGAGGTGCTTTTCAGCACAGAGAGCACAGGTCAGCCCTTCCGGGAGGGTGGATAGTTCATGGACATTTACTCTGCCTGGGGTGCCTGTGTGACAAGGTACAATCCTGCAAATGCAGTACAGCCATCAAAATTGCATCGTGGGGGGGACAAAAAATACCCCATACCAACCCAAAATATATATACACATATATATTTGTATATAGGAAAAGTCTAAAATGCACACAAATCATTTATTAATTATATACTATATATTATATATATAAATATCTATTATACATTACCTATTATCTATAATCTATTATACATTACCTATTATCTATTAATTATATATCATATATCATATTTTATAAATCTATATTTTTATAGATTTATATGTAAAAGTATAACCAAACAGCAAGGGATTCAAACCTAAACTGAGCAAAATGAAGGCTGATTTGTTTCTTCCTAAAGCTGTGGCAGGGGAGATAGCATTAGGTAAGAGCAAGCTGAAATCTGTCTCAGCAGCAACAACAAAAGCCTTCTCTGGAAGCCTTTCATCAGAAAAGCAAATCAAAATGTGATGCAAACCAGAAATACTGCAAAGGGGCTCGTTGCAAAACCTGTCCGTGTTCCCATTAAACAGAAAGAAGACAGAACCACAAGGAAAAGCCAAAGCGGCTCCAATAACGACCAGGGCAGTACCCTGTGAGGTGATTGAGGGAACAAGGGTCGGCTGGGGACGGTCCCAGTCACCTGAGATGTTTCAGGGATACGGTGGGAGCAGAATCTGCCCTTCTCCGGGCCTTTGGGTCTCTAGGAAAAGGTGGGGAGACTTTTATTTCGGTCACACTCTGTCTGGGGGCTCGGTAAAAAAAAACCTACGCGAGATTCCTGAGGTAGAAGCATCTACCTGAGAGCTGCAGCATCCCAGGCAGGGCAAGGATTGTCCCCAGAGCCCGCGGCAAAAACTGTTGGAGGATCTACAACCTGCCAGGATATTTTCACCCTTGCAGCACCTGGGCAGAGCCTTTCTGAGAACAAGGGGCATGCGAGGTCCGTATGGTGAGTTTGCAGCCCTTTCACACAGGATTGCCAAGGAACCGTACGTGCGGTGTCTCTTCAGATCAGACGTGAGGCAGATCAGCTCCCGTTTAGTAGTCATAAAGTTAAGCCGATGAGATTTAACGGATTTGTTAACGGCTATAAAATTCTGGAGGTTATCACAGTCCTTGTTGATTGAACGACCTAGTGAGGTGGCAAAACACGGGCGTTTTGGATACAACAACAACAAAAAAAAAAAAGCCCAAACCCAAATCAACCAACTAAACAAACAAAAAAAGGAAAGCGTGGGGAAATCCCACAGGATTCTCCCGGTCTGTCCCCCGGGAGTTAGTTCAGTGGAAATTCTACCTGGTGGAAATAACACCTCGGGGAAAGCTTACCTCGATCTGTCTTTATTTAATGTTTTCCTGTATCCACCAACTCCGCCCGAATAATTGTCTTTGCTTTTCCCTCTCCCAGTTCAGTAGCGGGTCCTTGGAGTCCCCTGTGGTTTTTTGCTCACGTCTTCACAATCTTTTTCGCTGGAGCTACACGTGGGAAGACAGCAAGAAACCAGCGTTACCAGAAGGAAAACGTGCCTCTTATTGCAACCAGA
Organism: Todiramphus chloris collaris; assembly: GCA_025345505.1. NCBI lineage: Eukaryota > Metazoa > Chordata > Aves > Coraciiformes > Alcedinidae > Todiramphus > Todiramphus chloris. The sequence continues at coordinate 3,473,489 of JANVCC010000065.1, read as the reverse complement.
GAAGCTGGCACTGCAAAAAGACGGTCAAACAAACTGTTTCTCGTCTAAAAACAAAGTGTTTCTAACTTTTGCTAAGACTTCAAAGAGTCTCTTGCTCTTGCCAAGCGAAAAGATCAAAACCGCCAACAGAAAAGCCTTTCCGAAAGAATTTCCGTAATTTAGGTGAGAACATTTCCCCCTGAAACAGAAAAAGCGGCTTTTAACCGCGGTTTTATTGTTAATACGCCTCGGAGAAAGGAATGTGATTTTTAATTTATTTTTGTAGTTACTACTACAAAATATTTCCCTGTGTGAGTTACTCTGAAGGTGCCACGTCTGAAAATATTGGCATTGCTGGCATGAAAAGGAGCAGTGCTGGAAATTCTGTTCCCGACCTGAGTCCCTTTTGCTCCTGTATCAACGTGTCCAGCGGCCGCGAATTTACGGCGTTTCACCGCGGAAACGCTGAGCCCGGCTCGTTTATTATAGGAGAGGAGAAAAATGCCTTCTTAATGACACTTTAATTGTGTTTCCTAGGGAAGGATTGGAGATCGTTCCCTTTTAAATGCCGATTGACACCGAGTGAAGAGAACGCAGCTCCTTCGAGCAGCCGGGGACCACCCGAGGCTCCCCCGTTTCGAAGGCAGAGATGATTCTCGGTGCTAAACCACCCCAAATAAAGTGGTTTTCTGAAGGTATGCTTCTAACCTCAGAGGGACGGGTTAGAGCCGCTGTCAGCCCTGCTGTAGTTTGGAGGAATCCCGGGAGAGGAGCCCGGGGAAGCCCCGGCGGGGCCGGCCCGGGGCCGGGCCCTTCTCTGCTGCCGACACGATGGGGAAACCGGGAACATATTGAAGCCCTTCCCTTTGCATCACCTATTATCTATTTCTTTAGCAGTTTCCAAAGGATCCGTCATTCCCTCGCTAAACTTCCCGCAGGGAAGCCGATGGGTTTCCTAATTTTTTTTATTCCCCCCCCTCCTCCAGCTCCTCTCCCCTTTAATGCAAAAGAGCAAACAAAACGTGATTTTTTTGTGCATCGAAAATGGTCCTAAATTATTCTTCAATAAAAGATCAAAAATTCACGGCGGCATTTGTCTCCTGCGATTGTTTTCGGAGCATTTATTTTCTTCTAAAGAATAACAAGTTTATGAGACTCATTCTCCTCTTCCCCTTTGTCCATTCTCCCTGAGAAGACTCTCTTCTCTTGATTATTAATGGCTTTGGCGAAGCTTTTCCCGCAGTTTGGAGGAATATCCTCGCAAATGAAAGCATCTCGTTGATGGATGAGGAGCTGGGCTTTAAATCAGTCCCTACTGATACAAATTATTTTAATATGCCCCTGTTATGATTTATTTCAAATTTATGAAGTAGTGAGCTGTGTTGTAAGACTTGATTAGGGAGGCTGGTTGCCTACAAAGTTATAAAGTCTTCGAAGGGAGCTTTTTTTTTTTAACTCAAACTGCTTATTACAAATTCAGTACATTCCCAACTGTGTTGCCAAGGCTGTGCGTATCAAGGAAAAGTAAATCTTTTTTCCCTTGACCCGTACCCTGCCTCTCCTCCACGCCGGAGAGGAAATTGATAGTGCCATGAAAATCATCAGGCATTCTTTGTGCATTTAGTATTGTTTCTGCGGCTCCATCCAAAAAAAAAAGGGACCACAAATAATACAATCCAAACACAAACACAAAATCTTAGTGGGTTTTCTTTCTTTTCCTCAAGATAATAAGGGGAAGAAGGCATGGAGAGACAGATAAGGTTTTGTGCTGTGCACACTGTTTCCCAGGGGGTGAGGCTCTCATCCTGCTGGGTGCTGTGAAGGGGAGATGCTTTCTGCTTCGTGTACCTTACAAAGACATCAGAGGTACCACTGTTGGCTGGGCTGTCTCCAGTGGCTTCTGCCCTTCGATGTCACTCCTGGAGCTGGGAGGGAAGTGACACTCCTCAGGTATGCTGGATCGAGCCCATTTAACTCTTCCTGAGGACACGATGGTCGAGTTGAGCCATTCCAGGCTTCCTGTGAGGACATTGGTGCTGGAAGCTTTGCCTGCAGGAAGCTGTGGCCTGAGCACTCCTCAAGGCCAGTTTGGGTGAGGTCCATTTGAACAGCTGATGAAGGTGGTGTGAGGTCAGCTGGCTTGTGCTCTACAGCCTGGCCGGGGCCCGAAGGCAGGAATCTGCAACTTGCAGGCAGTGCCAAGCTCACGAGGGTGATACCCTCTGCAGCCTTCCGGTGACATGCAGAAGTGAGTATTTATTAAGGTCCTGAATTTCTGTGATGTCTTTGACCTACTGTGTTAAGCTTTGCCCAGTCATACATGAAATACACCCAGGGCCCTGGTTTAACAAGCCTGCACTTTTCTGTCATCATCAGCACTGGACATAAATCAATTGCAGAGTCTTGGCTATGAAAGGTATGACTGGAACCTCATCTGGCTCCCTAAACTGTCGCTGTGCCAAGGCCTTGGTACCCTGCTGGGCTGGACTCTGTTCCAGATGAAGCACAATGTATTAACTGTCTTTGGTGGTCATCGGCTCTCAGTGAGGAGAAGCATTAATGGAAGCACAAGAAGAAGATACATGGCACTAAACGAATGCATGTGATGCGTGTAAAGTATCTGCTCAGCATCCGGCTGGTGCCTTTTGGGCTCTGTCACTGCAAGATCAGAGTATTTCAGGTCAGTATCAGCATCATTTCCACAGCTTAACAGCCTAAATTTTGATCCTTCTGAAGACCTTGGTATGAGTTTAAAATTCAGTTCATGAAATTGGGTTTGTACCAGGTACTTGAACATAAAAACCTAATGCAGTGATCAGAGATCAACAGCATCAAGCTGAAACTGCTGGTGTTTCTGCCAGTAAATTTGGAGCTGCCTGTCCCCTGTAGTTTCCTCGTTCTTGTTCACTGAATGGAGAGCTTGTGAGAGGTGCCAGTGAGAGGCCTTGGGAGAATGAGCCCTTGTTTTTACTCCTAAGGTGGGGAATGGCAGGGGAAATTTCACCCTGCCAAGGTTCCTTCCCTTCCTGATCTCAAGGAATGGGAATCCAGTGTCTGTAATCCACTTGATCGCCAGTCTGTGCTAAATGGTATGGCTTGCAATGTGTTTGTGGGTTTTTTTTTAACAGCAAAATCACACTTCTACTTGGCCTTAGATCTGCTGAACTCATTTTACACAACACCAGAGAAAGTTTATTGTCAGAATCTACCAGCTTGGTGAAAGTCAAGCAGTAGCGCGAGCTTCCTCTGCCCTCAGATATGTCCAACACTGTTATATTTCTTCTTTTTGGCTCTATCTTCTTCTATGGTGTGGCCACATTACTGCATAAAAGGGGAGTGGGGGGAAGCATTCCAAGGATATTTACTCACTAGCTTATTTAAAACATCAAAAATGTGGAGGTTTTTTGTCTGTTCAGTTCCTACAAGACAAAACAGACAGAGACGGTTGGGGAACTTCTCCTGATATTACTGCAAAAGGATTTTAATAAAAATTAACAGCACACACACAAAGGCTCCCAGCAAGATAAAAATTCTCCTTGATCTGCTGATAGGAAGGAATCTACCAGAGTGGCAGATCAAAGGGAGAACAAAGGCCAAACCCTTGAATAACAAAAGCAGCGACTTCTCCTCTTCATCAGTCCTCAAAGTTAAATCTCCTTCCTATGTTCTTTGGGGCAAAAGATTTCTTACAGCAACTAATTTCCAGAAATTCAGTGTTTCAAGCAGCGCAACGACCCGAGGAACTTGGGGAGAATGGGTAGGCTTGTTTTTCATAATGCTTCTTGGAGGCTCCACATCTTTCAATTTCTTATCAGTTTTGAAATACAAGGCACGAAGTCTCTAGCACCGTTGGGACCAAAAGGTTATCAGCATGTAAATACCTGAGCTGGGGAGACATGTTTGAGAAAGAACAGATAACATTTTAAACATACTTACAGCCCGCATCCTTTCCAGCTTTTATCCCAATTTCACCTGAACTTTCACAAGTCGAGGTGCGCTTCTAATAACCCAGCAGATAAAAAAAAGGGTTTATCTCAGCTCAAGAGCAATAGAACCAGGGCTGTGACCACCTCCATTATTTACTTTTTGTTAGAAAGCAACAGTCAGCTCTTTCTTTTAATGAAGGGGGTTTGAATCTGAAGCTGAGAATGTGAAACTACGGGCCAAAGGCAACCCGTGTAACGGGGGTTTTGCCATCTCTCTGACAGACAAGGAAAGGGAGGGAAAAGATGTGGATGTGGCTTTCTCTTTCCTGCACAGGCAAAAGCAGAAAGCAAACCAACTTTTCTGGTTCTCAGAGGTAATCACTAGAAAATGTCAGTTCTTAAGAAGACCATAGTTCTTTCTCCCTGGAAAGGAAACGCATCAGCCCAGAGGCCAAGGCTTCCTGTCAAAATAGGTAAACGACTGCTAAAACCACCAAAGGATGAGGCAGAAGGAGAAACCAGCTCCCAGAGTATTTTCTCCTGATGTGTGGTAAATGTCTGGACATTAAAAATCAGAGGGGAGGGGCTTGGTTTGTAAAGGAACACAAAAGAGACAACTGTACTTCTTTAAACGCTGACTAGGCATTGCAGGATTTTTGAGCACTTCAGGAGACTGGAGGCTTTGCTGTCCAAAGTGGTCTTGGAGCTGGTAGGGTGAAGGAGCCTCCAGGAACTGGTCCATAAAGCCCTTTTGAATTAAAACCCAGTCAGCTTATCAACCCTGGGGCAGCTTCACACTGCTGTCTCCAGCAGCCTCAGCCAGGAAGGGAGTGGAGAGAGGGTTCAAAACTCCCTCAGGTACAGAGGAATGAGACTGAGGTAAATCCAGCTTTTGCCTCTCCCCTTCCATCCATGCAGAAGTGGAGAAACTGGTACCCAGACCAGGCCGATCAAAATCCCAGTACTAAATCATAAGTCAACTGAGCGTGTCATGATTTGTACAAGTCTCTCACAAAGGGGAGATCTGGGAGCTCAAATGCTGCTGATGGCACTGAGACCAGTGCAGAACTGGGCTCTATAATAAATCCCCTACTGGGGTTTGGTTTTTTTTTTTTTTGGCACAGTCAGCTTCATAGTACGTCCCATAAATCTCTGTTTTAAAAAGATCACACGTTAGTGTTTTATCTCTGGTATGTGCTACCCCGTGTTTTCCCCACTCACAGCATATTAGCCTCACACAGGTGGGGAGAAAGCAAAATAAACATTATCAAACAAGGGCATCAAATATTTGGTGTAGAGGTTTCTGAGTGCTTCAGGATGAGTGGGACTGTTTAGATATCAGATGTTCTCCTGCCAGGTCAAATGAACCACTGCTGAGTAATGGCTGAGTTCCCCCAACCACCTTTGGCCATCAGTGCATTATCACCCCTGCCCTTTAACTTTCTGTCCAGGGCAGGAATCACTTTCTTAATCCAGCATCTCAGCCTAAAGCTGTTTCAGCTGAGACAGGGGATTGTTTACAGAAGGTGCCGGCTCCCTCCCCTCCACCTGGTTTCTGTCTGGGCCACACTGTTAGGGCTGAGGGCAATACATCATTTATCTTGGCCTCATTTCACAGGCAGGTCCTGCTGTCATTGTGCTGGTGGTGTCTGGAGGTGCAGCATCCTGATAAGCTCGCTCAGCTCTCCGGTGGGCGAGCAGCCACCCGGCAGTCAGCAGATGATCTGTGCTTTGCCTGATACCCCCTGTGCTGCAGGACACGGGATCCAGCTGCCAGGGGCTAACAGGAGTTTATGCAAAAGGGTCAAGTGGTTCTTGTGTTCAAGGGACCAATAGATACTAAATAGGGGGGATTTTCTTTTTTCTTTTTTCTTTTTTTCCTTTTTTCTTTTTTTCCACACCTATCCTAGGAAAAAGGCTAGAGGGAAATCTGTGCAGGGCTTGAGGGTAATTTAAACCCTGGTGTAACCCAAATCGAAGGTGTCCTTTGCTTTTTCAGGGGCTTAGGTTTTCAAATACAAATGAGTAGGCGTACGGGTCAAATATGTAATTTAAAATGATTGCTGTTAAGTGAGAAACACCATCAATATCTGATAATACAGCAAAGAAGGGAGAGAGAAAGGCAATATTTGGACACTGAGTTTTATAAAGTTTATAAACTCATTGTGCATAAACCAGCCTTGAACTAACGGGTGTCAGGGAGAAAGTTGCCTTGTGGGTAGGTGATTTGATAATTGCATTTGCAGAGGTTTCTTGTTCCTTCCAGTGCATCAGGTGCTGTGTCTGCTGGAGAGAGTCTCAATCCAGAAGAAACAGAGACTGTAACTCCCATCTGCCACTTCAGACAAGATGTTTCCTCTTTTCTATGCTCTGGAGTGAGAAACCCAGTCAGCGGATGGTGGTGGAAAAGCTCAATTGGAGCAGCAGGTTTGTTCTGTGGGGTACTTCCCAGGGTACTGCATGAATTTGCAGCTACACAGAAGGATGCTGGCCTCAGATACATCACTTGAAATCACTGTGGGGTCACTGTTGTCATGGGGAAGGGGCACTGTGTACAAGAGATGAGTATCCCAAGCCAGTACGCGTGCTGGAATGGGGTGAAGAGGGTGTGATATCTTTTTAGCAAAAAAACCCACTCGTGTGCACCTCAGGACTCAGCCTCCTGCTGTCTTTTCCTCTCTGACAGGATTTTTCCCTCTGCAAACCGTTCTTCACCGTGGTGAAAACACAAAGTGTAGGGCACATAGAAAGGACAAGGCAGCAGACAACTAGGCTCAATGACTTTAAAATGGTCTATTCTAAATCACACATGCCTGCTTCTCTCATCATATTGATTTCCCTTTTCTCAACAAGTGCTCCTGGCTGCTGAGAAGGCTTTGAAATCTTCGAGTAACTAATATATTGTGTCAGTTTGTGACATTTCATAGGAAGAAAAATGGCAGATCCGGAAAGCAAGCCCAGACTGTTTGCTTAGATTGAAAAAAAGAAGCTGTGTCAGTAGGATGACAAACATGGTCATCTTTCTAGCTCAGAAATGCAGGCTCATCTCGTTCACAAAGACGAATGTTATGGTTTCAACCAGCTGTTGGGTCACTTCACAAAGCATCGAGCAGTCGGACGTCAGTTGTACGAAGGGGCAGAGCAGGATTTACTAGGGTTAAGAGAGCTGGAAAGAAGAAGGGCTGGAAAAGAGAAGAACTACTGGTGTGAGGAAGGACTGCTGATAGCTGTCAGACTTGGCTTGTAGACACGAGTGGGGACAGCAGGGAGTTCTGCAGGAAAAGGTCATTGCCATTGGCAGGTCTGGGGTTTGAGATGGCTGAAGTGGCCACGGGTGCTGCAGGGTCAGCTGCAGCCACCCTGGCAACTGCAGAGAAAACCTGAGGGCCACTGGAGCCGCTGTCACGACGGAAGAGGCTGCACGGTGTCCTCGCTTGGCTACAGGCAAAGGAGCAAGTATTCTGACAGCTAGAGAGGGGCAGTTTTGGGGAGGTTAGAGCTGCTGCTTATTTTCAGTGTGAGTTCATTTCTCCAAGTCAAACCTAGAATTTAAAAGTTTTAAAAGATCATTTAGCCACGGGACTGCTTGGTCCAGCTGCTATGGTACCTGCTTCCCTCTGTGATTTGCTTCAGCAAACACGAAGTTCCAGCTCCGTGGCTGACATCTCCCACATCCATGAAGACTCAGCTGGAGTATTATCCACATTGCTCCCTATAGGGAGTGACCAGTCTGCCTAAGGCACTATTTTTAAAGTTGTTATAAGGCTTTAAGTATTTTCTGATTTTGCCTGGATGGAGTTTTGGGTGAAAAAAAGATTTTTCTTTTAGAGTCGGGATGATTTCCCTTAGACCACCAAAGCTTTGGAAGGAGGAACAGCATCTCCAAGAAAAGGCCAGCTTCAGAGTCTGGTCTCTGCAGGTCTGCCCCTTTCCACACCAACACTACAGCACGCTGACAACATTGAGAAGTTGTTTTCTGAACACCTGATTTTACAGACAAGATGCAGATAAACAGCAATGGCCCCTCTTAATGAACACAGCAGCATCTCCAGATAAACTGTCACCACTTATGTCATGCCTGGCTTCAGGATCACCAGAGGAGGAAATGCCTCAAAGCTTGTAAAAACATATTCCCTTCTTTTCTTCCGCTTCCCAAAGTTAGAAATCACAGGAGTAGTTCTCTAGGATGTTTTCTGAGTGAAGTTGAGAAGAGGTTACTTCCACCTAATCTACCCATGTGTGATTAGGATGCACGAGGTTCTAAATCCTTCCAGTTCCTGGAGCAAAGGTTTGTTCTAAGGTCAACCAAGCTTCCAGCTCCTGGTTTACCACTCTGTGGGACCCCTGGACATCAGGCTGTTTCCATAAGTGTGTTATGTTGGAATATGTTGGAAGCTTACTCCCATAAAGAGCAAAAAGAGCTGTTATGCCTCAAGTGAGTTAGACATTTTTAAATCAATCCACAAGAATCTGCGAGCACTGTATGTGGACATGGTCTTGAATCACAGCCTCTGCACAAGAAAAGACCAGGTGAGGTTGGAAGCATCATGCATCCCACACCATCTCCTACTTTATGAGTCCTGGAGCTTGAAGCTGCTACTGTCACAGCGGCTGTTTCACCACAGAGCAAAGAAGAAACTCCCAGACCTGGCTTTTGGCTGATGAGGTTTTACTGCCTTCCAAAATAGGAAACATTCTGGGCTTAAACATATTTTTGCTCTTCTGTGCTTGAACATAAGGTCCTGCCTCAGAGAAACAGCTCCTAGGTATTCTCGCAGCACAATTTAGCAACTGGGGTAGTCAGGAAACTGGAGACAGAATCTGTGGCTATCACAAGGGCGTTGGTGAAAGAATTTGACATTTATACCAGACTTACACAGAGAAGTAAATATCAGAGTTTTGGGGCTACAATCAAGCAAGCTAAACTGACTGTCTTTCTAAACCTCCTCTGCCTGGGGAGACCAGCAGCCTGGTTTTCATTCCTGGTAAGGCCCCTGTACATAAATTGCTTTTGCACAAACTTTAGGAGCCCTTTTTTTTTTTTTTTTCTTTTTTGCAAGCCAGAGAACTGTAAAGGCAGTTTCGTGTAAATGAGAATCAGGCCATCACTACGAACATTATCCATGCCTGCAAATGTTTGCCAAGCTTCAGCCCCCCCCCTGTAACATCTGCTGGGGAGAAAAAATTCGTCCGCCTCAGCAGTTGAGGGCTTGGGGGGGTTTTAAAAGCCACATCAAGGTCCTGCTAAGCTTTGTGGTGACTGTTGAGCTTATTGCCAACGAGTGCATTTCTTTGGACGACATCACAAGGAAATGTGAAATGGAGCAGAGATTAAAGCACGGGTGGATTTTGAAAAATGTAGAGGCTGGTTTAATGCAACCAGGTGGAGACTGTCCAGTGCTCGGAGCTTTTCTAGGCCCCTTTGTTAAACATCTCAGTCTTCTCACTTCTGATTTAAAAAGAAACTTCTCCCCATCATTCTCTGTGGTTTACAAGAGGTCAGTGGAGCTGGGCCAATTAACACGAGCTCAGAATCTAGTTCCTTTAAGTGCTGTTTTCTCAGCACTGTTGTGACACGCACCTGAGATTCATGCAGTTTTATAGCCTCTAAAGGTCTGTCTAGAAGCCATATGTACCTTTGTTAGTCCTTCTTCTCTTTCTTCTCCTCTTTCCATGATTTCCTACTCATTCTGCTTCTTCCTTTTGTCTCTGCTGCACTGATGTTAGTCTGTAGCCAGAGCTCCTGGCTGCTCCATTCATGGCTAAGTTTAGATGCCCAGAAAAAGACACTTGAAAGAGGAAGAAGACGCCCCACAGCCATAGGAAGTTTATCACTCATCAAGGAAGAAGGGGCTCACTATTCTGCCATTGGGACTACCTACTATTCTACCATGGGACTAGCCATTCTACCCACTGGGATTATGTACAGGGACCTTACCAGGAATGAAAACCAGGCTGCTGGTCTCCCCAGGCAGAGGAGGTTTAGAAAGACAGTCAGTTTAGCTTTCTTGATTGTAGCCCCAAAACTCTGATATTTACTCCTCTGTATAAGTCTGGTATAAATGCCAATGGATTTACCCACTGAGGTAGAATCCACGTTTCAGTTATATGTGCTCAGATGCCTGTGTAATGCAACATTGGATTGACAATGTTGTCTTTGTTGTAAGATTTAGTTTCAGTCAGTAATTTAGCTCCAAAAGGAAAGGACGAGCCTCTTCAGATAGCACAGACTTCTAATCTGGGATTTTAAAATTCAACCACCACAGACTTTGCCCATACTTTTCTGCAAATCCAAAGGCTTCAGTCACGTTTTGCACCATGGCCAAGCCTCAGACGCGGACAAAATGTGATTCCAGGCTTGGCAAGAATTTGGAGCACAGTCCAGAGCCTTTCTAAGCGCGCATGGTGTTCGAGTTCAAATGCTGTTCACTTCTGCCCGCAGAGACTGCACGGCTGTCAACAACCTCTCGGCAGGAATCTCGACTCACTCTGGAGAACGGGGACACCAGGTCCTTGGCACAAACAATCCCACGAGCTGTGCAGGAATCAAAGCAGCTCAGCTAACGAAAACGAGCACCAGTAAACCTCTGGATGTGTTGAGTGAGACAGGGAAAAGAGGCATTAAAAGAAAGCAGGAAAACGCCTGCCGTGGCAGCCGAGGATGTGGCGGGCAGGCTGGTGGGTTCCTCTGCCAGTTCTCAGTGGAGATGCCTTCTGAGGACTTGAAATTCAGCAATTGCCATGAGGCACTGGGCTAGGATTCTGAACACCTTGAGTCATTCAAGGATGAAGTCATTTCCCCTTCCCCCCTCCCCAAATGCACAGATTCCTCATCACAGTTATTCCTCTGGAAGTTTTTCCTTTGGCTATACCATTTTTTTTCCAAAGTTGGGAGAAAAAAAAAGAAAGCAAAGAAAAAACGCAGGAGACATTTCAGAGGTGAAACTGGCCAGCTGGCAGTTGATTTATGAAGTGCTGAAAAGCATCTTCGGAGCTGTCATTTATCTTAAAGCTCTCAGCCTAAATAAACAAAGATCCCCCCCTTCCTAATTATAGTTACAGTAGAAACAACCCCAAAGCCTAATAGCTGGCGTCAGAAAACAGATCCCGTCAGCCATCCAGCCCACAGATGCTCCCTAGTGGATCCCTGTTTCCAGATCTTCCTGGATCCAGCTAACCTGGCCCTAATCTCCTTCACCTTCTGTACAGGAAATCAGATCAAAAGCAACAGGGAAACAAAATCGAAAGCAACAGAGCCATCTCAGTCCTGCTGAGGAACTGCAGATCCACAGTGTGCTGGCAGGGAAAACTTGTCCCATTACCAGTGTTAGATCCTACCCAAAGAGCACAAATGCTTCCCAGGATTTGGTTTTAGTGTTGGCTGATGGGGCATTTTTCCTGGGTTTTGCTGCATTTACCAGCGTAAGGGATCTTACCCTCCTGGTTGGGATAAGGAAGGGGAATCATAGAATTATAGCATTGCTCTGGTTGGAAAAGACCTTGAAGCTCATGGAGTCCAACTGCTCCCCCAGCACTGCCAGGGCATCACTGCCCCCTGTCCCTCAGCACCACAGCTCCACGGCTTGGAAACCCCTCCAGGGATCACGGGGACTCCACCACTGCCCTGGGCAGCCTGGGACAGCCCTGGACAACCCTGGAGGGGAAGAAATTGTTCCTCAGCTCCAACCTAAACCTCCCCTGGGGCAGCTTGAGGCCGGTTCCTCTTGTCCTGGGGCTTGTTCCTTGGGAGCAGAGCCTGATCCCCCTGGCTCCAACCTCCTGTCAGGAGCTGTCAGAGCCAGAAGGTCTCCCCTCAGCCTCCTTCTCTCCAGGCTCAACAAGCTCAGGTCCCTCAGCTTCTTCTCACAAGACTTGTGCTTTAGACCCTTCCCCAGCTTTATTTCCCTCTCCTTTAAACATGCTTCAGCACCTCAATAATAAGCAATAATAAGTCTTCTGTAATTGCTGGTTGCCCTATAGGACTTGGGGTTTGTTTTAGTTTTCCATCCCACTGAAGTCTGTGCAGATGGAGTAAAAATCCACTCTTGAAGGAGCTCTACCTAATGCCTAGGACTAAATAGGGTATGGAAGCACCAGGGCAGCTGATGACTCAGTGGCAGAACTCTCTGGGCCTCAGAATCAATCTGCACAGACACATAGAGCAGGAACCACTCTTAGGATTCCTTTTTGGCACCTGATTTTCCTCTTACTCTTGTTGTAGCTCAAGTTCATTGTAGGAACTGGATTCTCTTCTCAGCTCTTGCAAATAATCAGGATTCTACTGAAAGGAAAGAAATCGCCCTGGCTTGTACCAGCTGGAGATGGGCCAGGATAGAAATACCTAATTAAAAATTAAAATTGATTAAAAACCTCTAATGTGTCCACACTCTTCATCCCTCTACCTTCTCTGCTGTCATTTCACTTGCTTTCCCTGCCACATCGCTAACATTGGAAAGCCCTTTCTCACGTGACACTGGTCATAAATAATGTTTGCTTAACTCCCTTCGTCAGCAAATGCCACGTTGTACAAAGATAAAATGCAATCAGGAGATAAGCTAGAAACCGGTTCTGGTTTTCACTGGTAGATCACAGCAACGATATCAGCATTTTAATGACTTTATAATTGGGAATATAGGGCCAGGCACAGTGAGCTGCTCATAACTATCCAGCAAGGTGACCTGGGAACAAAACCTGGATGTGTTGAGTCCCAGCCCAGGGCTCTATCCACTAGGCTGCACTGTCAACACAGCCTGCTGCTAAAGAATGAAGGTGGGAAATATTAAAAGCGCTTGAAAATACAAAATCAGATCTTTTTGTAAGAAACCACCTGTCCCTGAACAGCCTGAGCACACCTTTTCAAGCTAAGGTGACACAGAACTCAAATGCCAGTTGAAGGCAGCTGACTGAGCTTAGAGAACCAGCGTGAAAGGAATGAGGCCAGAAACCGTGGGGGATCAGAAAAAAAAATGGCATCAGAACAAGTGCCCAGAAGAGCAATAACAGAGAGGCCTACAAAGCTGCTCGTGAACTCTTCTCATCACGAGCAGTCCAATTCAAGCCAAAGCCAGGCTGGTTCTAATCCCCATCTGTCTGAATCACCTCTGTGCCAAGATCCCCAAACCTTCCCTGTTGGAATGGTCCCCAAAGCACGTCGGCAAAAAAACAACTTTGGAGAGATTCACGTCAGAGAGGCCACGAATAGAAGAGGTGCCAGATATTGTATTTTCTTCCTGGATAAGGAGAAACTATTTCAGAGGCTTAGCCACACCCACGGGGATGCTTAGAGAGAGGTCCTGCACCCAGGAGCAAGTGCTGGAAGAAAGATTTCTTCTGGTCTCTTGTATTAAGGTCACTGTCCACCAGTAGCTCTTGTGGCACTACTGGGACAGAGTCAAGGCTCAGATCTTCTTTCAAGGGAACTAAAATGCACTATTAAATCAGATCTTTCTTAAGGCAGAAATGTTGTTCTCATAGGCGCAGTGCTGCTTTCATAGCATTGACTGGTGGATAAAAAAATCCCAAATCACTTGGCTGTCGTGGTTATAGTGCTACTACAGAGCTGGGATTCCCTCTGCCCTGCCAGGCAATCAGAGTTACCTTCATCACCCTCAAGGGCAGAAAACATTGCCTTAGCAAACCCACAGTCTGAGTGAAAATACTTGACATCATCACTTGAACCTCTTAAAGCAGCTGCACCTTTCTCTGTTCCTGCTCAGTTTGAGCACTTTCTTATCCACATCCCTCAGATCTGCTTTCAGGGAGAGCAGGAGCAGTCTTTTCTCCCCCGTGTCTTTCTTTACACCCAACATCCCACCCTGCAATCTCAGTTTCACCAAACTTCATGAGATTAACCACTTGGGGCTATCAGCATTGCTCGGACCCTCTGTACCTTTGATCAATTTATAGCTCTTCTTTGTACCTTCTCCAGAATTTGTAAATCAGATAACTCCTTATATCTAGCAGATAAGTGAGTGAGTCCAGATGCACCAGACTCACCACGAAAGCCTAGGAGATAATGTCAGGGATTCCACATGCATGAAATCTGGATCCTTGTCTAGGGGAAGATACCAGCGTTTTGGGACTTGTTAATTGTTGTTTTTTAAACACAGCTTCCTAGATCAGATTATTTTTTGACCAGAAGCCACAATTGCATATCTGATGGAAGAATAAAGGGAAGGGGAGAAGAGAAACAGGCATGAGTATGAGGAATGAAAGGTATTTCATGGAGATAGGATAAATTTAAGTTGTCACTCTTCCGAGAGGGATTTATCACACAACTTGCTTCAGAATAAATGGGGCTCTGTAAGTACCGAATTGCACCTGCTTGTTGTAAGGGAAGGAAAGGGAAAAGGAAGGGGAGAGGAAAGGGAAAAGGAAAAGAGAGAACACGAAGGCTAAAAGACAGGCAAAATAGTTATCTTATTCTGCAAAGTCATTCTGGACTTTTTTGACTGTTCCAGTCTATTACTGGTTTTGAACGACTCCAGCCCACCTATTACTGCGTGCGGGAAGAGAAAGAGCTGCATCTCTTCACCCAGAAGAAACAGAAGGAGGGAATTATCCTGGGCTCAATTGAAACTGCAGCCAGCAGAAATTTGTGTCTGTTTTTATCTCCAGCTGCGAGCCATCTGTAGTTATCCCCATTTTTTTGGTTGGTTTTTTTTTTTTTTCTTTTCTATCTGTAGTAAACTGATAGCTCCAAGGAGTGAGCACAATGCAAGGCAGAGAAGCAGGTTTCCAGGTTGCCATCAAGAGGTGGTTCAAATGGCTCAAATGAGAAAGGAGGAAGGCTGGCTACTCCTCACAGCCATCGTCACAAGTCGTACGGCAACGAGGCAGCGACATGTCATCTCCTGGTAGCAATATGAGCTACAGGGAGGGGGACAGGAAACGAAAGAAATTTGAAAGCAGTTTCTGCAAGTCTGGAGCCAACAGACTCCAGTGAGTGTGTGTACATGCAGGGTGTGAAGATGAGGGTGTAGGAGGAACATCTGCCTACTGGAAAGTTTTACATGCTTCTCGAGGCATCGACTTCTGGCTCCTGACACAAATGGAATGAAATTCAGGCCAGCCACCTTGGTATGCCAGTGTGCTCATGCATCCCTGGTGGCCTCTTTCTTGGCTGTGGACACGAACAAGCAGAGCTGGAAGAAACGAAGAGTTTGCACCAGTGCAAACATAAGAATTAATAACCAAGCAATGAGTTTGAAAGTAATTGGGAGAAATGGTATCTCAGCCTTTAGCTAGAGTAGTTTCTGTGTTCCACTGGAACACAGTCGTACTGCCAGTCCAGCACAGTGCTGGGCTTCTCCCAAGGCTGGCTGGAGTGTAAGTCCTCAAGATCCTCCCGGGAGGCTGCCCGAACCTGGGCTCTGAAGCTCATGGCAAGGGGAAAGCCCCACCTTAGATGAAGCCAACTGTCTCCTAGCCTGAGCCAGCAGCAGACAGTCTAAGCTCAGCTCTTTCTGAGCTCTGCAGATCTTTCTGCAGATCTCCGAGTGAAAGCTGGCCTAGCAGATGGCTGCGTGGACCGAAAGCATGCGAGCCACATCTGCTGTCAAGCCCATCCTTTATTTCCCAGTAGAGAGGAAGCCACTTCAGCCTCACCTTATCACCAGATACCTCATAAAGATGGAGACTGCTGATGCTGCAAGTCCTCCTTTGCACGACACCTCCCATGCAGGCTCCTGCTGATCTGGCAGCACCCGACATCCGCATCATACCAGTGTAAACTGGGATGCTAGAAATCAGGTCCTGCAGTTTTGCTTTGGTACCTGGAAGCAACGACACGCAGAGGAACCCAACGCTGCTCTGAGGTATGGCCAGCCTGGAAAATGGATGGGTTTTTTTTGTTTTTTTTTTTTTCAAGGGAATGCCAAGCATTTCTGAACCTGAAACCCCAGCAGCTTCCCTTTAGATCAAATGATTGCTGAGCATTTCCAGGAGGCTGACTCAGTAACTTTGTGAAATCACTAAGGGCAAGCGCTCCTGTGTTGACAGGCAGAGGAATAGCAGTTTATGGTCTTCCTTGTTCACCAAAAGAAACCTTATCTCTGATCCTATAGTCACCCTGAACAAATGCAAGGCCTTTCTGGGGGAGATGTGTGTGTTGTGTTAATTGCATATTTTACCGAGATGAAAGGTCTCAGCATCTCTCAGTAACTTCCTCTGCTTCCTTTTGTTCTCTAGAAGCCTCATTTTTTCCCTCCTAATATTTATTCATGAGGATTTTTGCTTTCAGAAGCTTTCGAGCAGCTGCTCCTGGTCTGATGGAATTCACTCAGCAGCAGAGATGTCTTTTCATCTGTTCAGAGCAGCCAGCTTCACCATCGACAGGCATCTGCTTCTCTGGACAGGACTCCAGCTTTGGCACCATTAATATGCGTTTTATGGAGCGCAGTGGAATCCGTGTGCAATCTGCAGGCTGCAGTGCCAGCCTGGCTTTGCACACATGCACACCTGCCTGCAAAAGGTGTCTTGTCGAGCCAAGACTCTTGGTCTTCCCGAGATGGACGTGGATTTGTGAACTGCAGTGACACGTGAACATGATGTACATGTGGAGATATCAGAACATTCTTATTAATTCTCTTCATTTTTTGGGGGGCTTGTGGTACCAGTGGCCAAGTTTTTCTTCAGTGTGACTCCAAAGTTCAGAGTTTTAAAGCCATTAGTCTTGTTGTGAGTTGAATTTTGATGCCTCTATCCCAGAAAGTGGAAATGGGCTTCGGTTTTATCACGGTACCTGAAATGTCCTAGAAGAAATTTCCCTCCCAGCAAGGGAGAGAGCAGAAGTTCTGTTGTCGGTACAGTGTTAGGAATCCAAGGATAGAAGCAGATTTCACCTTCTGGACTCTCATGCTCGTTTCAGCACACACCGCTGAACCCATCTATACGTTGTGGGCACGCAGCTGATTTTGCACGCAGAAAACATCTGGTCTCATGGGCACATCTGGCAGCTGGAGACCCACCCACTGCTGGGCAAAGTGGCAGCTGCGTGTGGGGGAATGGGGATCTACAACTTGAAGAGGAGCGAGTGCACGTGGAGATTTTCAGCTGTGTCTTTAGCTCAGAGACACAGACACTGCTGTCATTTCCTCACACCTTCGACCTCTTAATTGTAAGCCACTCAAGTTGGGAAATTCAGAGTTAGCAAAGAAAAACCCTCCACCCTCAGCCTGTTATCTTTGCTCACACAGGGCGAGTAACAGCATTTCCCCCAGAAAAGTGAATTGTGCATTTCCAGGCACAAAAGGAGGTGGGGGATGTAGCTGGAATTGCATTAGTACCGGTAGGCATGAGTGCTTGATCCGGTATAATATATGATCTATGTCAAACACATATTTCTTTTAGTATATCTCCAAATATCCTGAGACTTCTTTAACTTTGTTTTAAGAATCTCAGCTCTGAAAATGTAAGAAAGAAAAAGGGAAAAGGGAAAAGAGGGGGAAAAGAGAAAGGGGAAAAGGGAAAAGGGAAAAAGGAAAAGGGAAAAAGGAAAAGGGAAAAGAAGGGAAAAGGGAAAAGAAGGGAAAAGGGAAAAAGGAAAAGGGAAAAAGGAAAAGGGAAAAAGCAAAAGGGAAAAGAAGAGAAAAGGGAAAAGGGAAAAGAAGGGAAGAGGGAAAAGAAGGGAAAAGGGAAAGGAAGGGAAAAGGGAAAGGAAGGGAAAAGGGAAAAGAAAAAGAAGGGCAAGACTGAAACATATGAAGCAGGTTCTGCTCTGGGACAGAGTTAATCTCACAGAGATGAGTGAGGTGTAATTGCTTCATTCTCCTGCCACTTCCCCACGAGCTTTGGCTAATAACTAAATAACTAATAACTAAAGGGATGACTGTATCAGTTGCACCTTTCAGAAACTCACCCTCCTAATGCCTCTGTGACTCAGTTTCCCCTCTGGTACTAAAAGGAAATAAAACTTGTCCCTACCCCACAAACATTTTTTTGGAGCTCCTCAGGTGAGTCCTGCTGTGGAAGTCTCAATCACCTCCATTTAATGGCTTCATTGGGGAATTTCAGCGGGGTCTGGAGACCCAGGATGGGGGTCCCCAGATCCCTGACAGCGTGGAGATGTCCCCTAGGGAATCTCAAGCTCTGCAGCAACTCCTTCCAGAAGGAAATCTGTGGAGCTGCAGGGCTTGCACTGGGGCAATGGCCAGAGCCTCTGCCTCGCCTGCCAGGCCTTCCATCTGGATGTGTCAGAGAGCACTGGGGAGCCACCGAGCCAGAGACAGATGCAGTGAAGAGGGAGCAATGTTTCACTGGTCTGTCAACATGTCATTAGGCTCTCATGAGGGAACATCGAGCAGAGGGGTGTGGAGAGGAGGGGGGGAGATGGAGAGGGGAGAGAGAACGAAAGAGAAAGAGGGGCAGAGAAAATGACAGAGTATGGGAGAGATGGAGAGGTTGGTGCCAATGCCATGTAAATCACTGCCAAGGGGAGAGCTCCATCAAACACAAGGCCAGTACTATAAATCAGCCCATAATTAGGTGCAAAGTGAAAGCTTTAACATCCTCATCAAATTGATTAATACATCTCGTGGCTCAGGACAGATGTAGATGATGTTTATGAACAACTGCAAAGCAGCCAAGGCTGTGTCTGGGGCAGGAGGAAAAGGGGCTGGAAATAGGAGTGATGGATCTGAAAACAGAAGCTTCTCTTCTCTTCATCACCACACTCTCCTGGGCAAGGTCTGAGGGTCTCCCCTGCCTTTCAGCTCATCTGTCTGCAAGCTTTGGGGAGGTGAAGTAGTTAATGTTAGCACAGCACGAGGGCAACAGAAAGCCTTTATTTTAGGGGCTGATCCAAAATTATCAGTGCTAATGAGCATCTTTCCCATTGATTTTGGCGCAATTTGGTTTAGTTCGTTAATAAGCACGATTACAGGTAGTCCTGGGTGAAGATAATAAAGAGCAAGCTGCTGGCTATGAGAAATCAGAGAGACAAAGGAGAAGAAGACGAGAGGTCTAAACCCTGCTCACATTCAACTCAGCAAAACTACCACTGATTTGAATGGGTCAAGGGTTCAGTCCAGATTGGACATCCCAGAGGGGAGGTCAACAACAGACAGTGCAGAAAAGGAGACCCTGATGTCAGTGGTGGCTGTGAGGCAAAGCAAAGCTAGCAATGAATTGCTCCAAGCCACCCTTGTGGCTGCTCATTCAGGACTTGCTACAAATCACCTGTAATTTTTCAGTTTCTAGGAGCAAGGCCCCCACTGAAGGAATCTGGTTTCAGTAATTGCCACGTGGTCAGCTTGAAAGTGCTCAAAAGTCTGGGGCAACGATTGTTACAGGAATTCTGAGCCATTATTCTCCCTGTTGATGAATCTCAGATCCCAGTCTGCAGACTGTTAGGAGCTGTTAATGCTCAGATTCATTCACGATTACAACCAACTGCAGACGGTTTCTACCCCAAAAGTCCTTACAATGAAAGGGTAAGAAAATCAGCAGGTGGGTACAGATGGATGGGAGAACCTAAGAAAAGGATGAGACGTTGCTGGGCGGCAGGGTAAGGCCACAGTGGCAGTGCACTTGCTGCCCAGATGTTGTCAGATGAGCGCGTGGAGTGCGTGGGTGAGGTGGTGGAAAGCGCATGAGGAGCTCAGTTGATCACACAGCTCTGTGACTTTGTTGTTCTTGGTCACTTCTAGGCGCATGACCAGGGCAGGAGAAACAGCTCTGCTGGGGGAAAGTTGCAACAGAACCTCAAATCTGCATCTTTTCTACCTATTTGTCTGCAATAAATCCTGGAATTCCTAGCTGATTTTGGTTACTTTGGTCATAAAAATCTTCATAAAGGAGGTCAGCATCACTCCCACCTTTTTAATGAATGGAGAAACTGAGGCACGGAGAAAGGGAGTGACTGACTTGCCTACTATCATCCATCAGGCTGTGGACAGAAGCTAGAGTGGATCCCAACTCTTTGGACTCTCTGATCAGTGCTCTCCAGCTCCCCTTTCCCCGCAGAATTCACTGCCTGGCATTCAGAGACTATTCTGGGGTGCTGAGAGTGAGCCCTCAGCCCTCAGTCTGGCTGGACAGCAGGGATCCCATTCTCCTGCTGGGGAAGGTTGATAAAAAGTCTGGGATTTGCAAGTGAGGTGTCTATACTGGAGTGACAAGATACTTAACCCCTCAGCCCTTAGGAGTTACAGATGCGATGCCATGTCCGTGTGTCAGCAAATGATTCAGAGGTGAAGGGGTTACAAGAAACACAGCTCCTCCAGATCCCTTCCTTTGAGAGGACACAGGTTGGCTGGATTCTTGCTCCAAAACACTGCTTGCCTTAAGCTCCATGTGGACCTACAGCAACTGTTTTGTGGGATATAGGAAAAAATATAACCAATGTCATCCTTCCATAGAAAGAGCACAAGCCTTATTTACTGCCAAGAAGCAGACAAGAAAGGAACTCTTTACAGACAGGTTTTAAACACCGCTGGTTCCGAGGACCTTTAACCTCTCTGTATTAATCCTGGCAGACAAAGATTTTGCCCATGTGTCACTGTGGCAGAAGAATAAGGCCCCAGTAGACACAACTTACAGGCTCTGAAAGCCACTCCCTGTGCTCACCAACAGCCCACAGGCTCCAGAGATCCCAAGAATATCCCTCCAGTCCCAAGAGACAAGTCACCAAAGGGGCTTTGTCATCCTCTGCCCATCTTGGAGAAGAGTTTGAGAGGGAAATACAGTCTTTGAAAGGATTCCACCTCGTATCACCACCCACAAAATGTTACGAGCAAACCTATGAAGTGCAGAAAACACTTGGCTTTTAAACTTCAGAAGTCTCCAGATTAAGAGGATGCTCCATTTGAAGCTCACTTGCTTGTTCTCTGCTTTTCTACTGGAATTATATATTCTCAAAACACAGGAAGCACTAAAAAAGCAGAATATCCTTTTCAGCTGCAAAATCTCTCCCATTCCCTGCCTGCTCCGAAGGGTAAACATCTAATCCTTAGCTAGAGCAGTCATCCCTGCTGCAGAAAATAAATGCTTCCAAAGAAAAATAAATCAATGGAAATTAGCAAAGCTCAGGATAAAAAATCCATGCCCTGCCAGTGAGATACTTGAGACAACATTTTTTTTGCATGATTTAGTGTCATATAATTACAGATATCAGTTCCTGGGTTTTAATTGATTCTTTCCCCTCCATTTATTAGAGTTTATTAAGGCTGAACCTGCTCTTCTTGTAGTCAGGGGCAAAAGGCTTTTAATTTCACAGGGACAGGATCTGTCCACACTGTAAACTCCATGGACCGGGATGATTTTTCCTCCCAGTGCTGTGTGGGAGTTTTTAGGTGCTGCTGTGATACATTCAATGGCTAAACTTCTTTTTCTATTTTTCTTTTAACATGTATATGTGCACTTAATGAAAACCAGCCTGTGAACATTACAGCCTGCTTCCTCTTATGCTTGGGGAAATATTGAACAACGTTTTACACTCTGTAGAACTGCATTAAGTAAAAGAAGAGAATCAACCCTTAGGGTGTCAGGGACACAGGTGGCTGCCTGGGAGTCTTGCTTGGAATAAGGTCTGAATGTGAATTTTAGGGTTTAACTTCATGCACATTCATACAGGATGATGTAGAATTGACTTCTTGGGCATCAGACCTGGTTTTCTCCTCTTTATCCTGATTTTACCTGAGTTGCTTTTGATTTCCAATTTGTGGAGTTATAAAAGATACAGGATTTAGAGACAGGAACCACCTTCTTGAAGCTTTGCTTTGAAGCTGCTGCTGAACAAACTCTCCCACAGAGCTGACACCACGGTTTCCTTTCTGTCCTGGGCATTATATCGAATTGGACACTGAAGCTTATGATGTTCCCCAGGTTAACTGTCTTTTCCAAGAAGAGTTTTCAAACTTCATAATAATAAACAAAATCATATGTCTCTTCCTCTCTCCTCCAACTCTGACTTCACTACAGAGTTTGCCATCAAATTACTCCTTGTTCAGCATATGATGTCAGGTAGGAGAAAAGATTTGCTTTAAAGAAGAAAGGGAGTGTTTGGATGAGAACTACAGGAAGGAATTTGCCATTTCCCATCTACCCATCCTACAGAGCTCTGGAGGCAACTGGTGGGCAGGATCTCTGGTGAGCACAGTTAGTCCATCACCTGAAGGCTGTACCTGCTCTGAATCCACAGCCTAACCGAGCCTGCCGTGTTCCAGTGGTACAAACCACCCTAACAAAACCCAAAAGCTGGCTAGTGATACCCTGTTCCCCCAAGACACAACCCCTGTGAAACACAGGAGTTTAAACGTTCAAAAAAGGCAGGTGGAAAGATTCCTCTGGTGCCCTGGACAGCAAAGTCCAGTGAGCGAGAGTCCCGCTGCGGGTTGTGCCCCAGCTGGAGTGACAGCACGACAGACAAGCCACTTTGTGTATCTCTCAGCCCTGTCAGGGAGCAGTTATTGATGAGTAAGGGCCATTCTTAAGGTCTCTGCTCCAGCCCCTTCCTCTGGCTCAGGCCCCATTGTGGGTCCAGCCCAGGGAACAGTTCACGAACTCTGATAAGCAGAAGGAGAAAAACCAAAACAAAAAAAAAAGCCTGTTTGTAGTGCAGGGAGAAGCCTTTCCCAGCAGCTCTTACTGGAAGAAGGCAAATGTGCATCATTCACAACATGACCTCCAAGAGCAAAGCACATGTTCGTCGAGGCAAGAGTTCTGGTATCTGTAAATACTTAGGCGAGCAAAAGAGGTTTGATCCTGCAAAGTGCTACTAGTGCTCCTTTTTTTGTCTGACCCCCTGCTCCTGAATTCAACACTATTCCATATTTTTGTGAAGAACACAGGCAATGGAACGGAGCATATGTGCAGATGATTTCAAGATGTGGAAGAGGGACAGAGCTACGAGCCCATCAGAGAGCAGGGTTTGAAGTCAGAAAGAGCAATAACCTGAGAGCAGTAAGATAATAAAGATGAGTGCTGAATTCCAAACTTATGAAGGAATAATCAGCCACACAAATGCGAGCAGGGAAATAAATGCCAAGAAAGCAGTTTTGCAGAAAAGGATCTGGGACAATTATTGAGCCAAAACTGAAGAGGCATGAACAGAATTATGCTGACCTGCATAAAAAGGATGTCAGAGTTAAGATGCGCAAAGAAACCTCCTCACTCTCCTCAGCCCTTACAAGGGCCTCAGCTGTCCCAGTTGGTGAGACCACAAGAGAAGAGTCTAGAAGGAGAGTAACAAAATAATTTCAGATCTAGAAAATGTGACCTGCGTGAAGAGACCAAAAGTAGTGGCTGAGTGTAGGGAGGAGACTGAGGGAGATTTATCAATCTTCAAGCATGTTAAGCGCTGCCACAAAAAGGAAGGTAATAAACCATGCTCCATGTTCACTCTGTGTTTGACAAGGGGTAATGAGCTTAAACTGCACCAAGGGAGGTTTGCAGTAGGCATTAGGGAAAACTTTCTGACAGTGAGGATGGTGCAGCACCAGCATGGGCTGCCTGAGGGGGCTGCGGGATGCCCATCACTGGGTGGTTTTGAATCTAAGAAAAGTTAAAGGTCTGACTGAAGTAACTGTCCCAGCTTTTGAAGGGGAGTTCACCTGCTACAGTTCTGTCTTCCGTGTTTCTACAGTGGTGACTTCCAAATGCCCTTGAAATATGTAAATGAAAACGCACCTAAGCACGAACAAAGCAGCATGAGCTCTACCTACTGAAAAAGCAGGCAATACTGAGGCACCGAATTTGCCACTGAAACTTTCAACAGTCATTTGCTTAATGTTTCTCTCACACCCAGATAATAAAAGTGGAGCAAGTCCTTCAGCAGCTCAGAACCAGGCACCCTCACCCATGTGTTGCTCTCTTCGGTCGTTCTCCTACTACCAAATCTAGTTGACTTAAACAACAATAAATCAAAGGGAACGGCTGCAGCTCATACAACACAGGCAAAATCACCAGCCTCTAACCTTCACCTTCAAGATTTCCCTACAAGAGTTTCAACATCTGGAGCCCATTCAGCTTGAAGTGATGACAATTTCCAATAAGCGTTAATGGGGGATCCTGCCCAGTCTATACTCCACGACTATAATTCAGTCTGTCTGTCCATCTGTCAGGGTTTATGACAGCCAGAGCTCACACACACAGGAACAAACTACAGCTACAGATTTCTTAATGAGCAAATAATGAAGTCAACCTGCTTCATTTTTTTTTTTTCCCAGCTCGGCTGATCATTTCCACCGGGCAGACTTCTCTTTGCTCCACCAGCTCTGGGTGCCAGGAGCGTGTCGGGCTGCGGATGAGCTGATGGGGGCAAGAAGCCATAAATGGGAATTTTGGGAGCACAAGGATATTGCCTTTTTCCACAGACAGCTCCCGAGCTCATGTAAACCATCAGAATGACTTCTGCTGCTTCTGGATCGGTCCGATAAGAAGGGGAACCGTGGTGTGGTCACCACAGCCCTGGCACTGCCTCACAGCCGGTGTCACCTCGCTGCTGGCACCGGTGTCACCTCGCTGCTGGCACCGCTCAGGGCTTTTGTTGCCTCAGAGCCCAAGCAGCTTTGCAGTTTAAGTCACCTCAGAGGCCAAATCACCTCACAGCCTGTGTCAGCTCAGAGCCTGTGTCACCTCACAGCCTCCTTGCTTCCCAGCCTCATCACCTCATGGCCTGTGTCACCTCCCAGACTGCATCTTCCAGCTCCCCTCTGTTCCAGTTTGGTCCCATGGCCCTGCCCCATAGCAGCCCTCCCTGTGCTCCATCTCCAACCACAGAGCCAAGTGCCACAGCCCCAGGGATATGACAGCTCGCTTCTGCTGAGGAATAGCACTTGGAAGTGGCCTCAGAGACAAACAGCCTCCCCACAGGCGATGGTGTTTTCAGTCAGCTAGTAGGAATAACCCTGCCCAGTCCTCCAGCCACCTCCATCATGGACCTGAGAGGCCTCAGAGGGCAAGGTACCTCCCATGGTACCGAGGCCTCGTGGCTGTCACGAGGCTCAGGAAAGCTTGGCAAAGGAGGCAAGTGTCTCCACCATGCTGGGATCTGTCACTCTTCTTCTTTTGGAAAGGTTTCACCCAGGTTTTGCTTGGAGTTTGAATTTGACCCCATTCACTCAACACATTACCCACGCAGGTAAAAGCCTGACCTATGCCTGAGTCAGTGGAAAAGTTCACTCTCATCTTGGTGGTTTAGGATTAAAATAGAAGGCAATGAATCTGGGCTTAAAGGTGCCTTGGTAGATAGAGAAGTTGACAATTTTTTTGCTTCAAGCAAAAAGAAAACCAACATCTGGTTCAACCCAACCTAAGCTCACAAACCCACAGGGCACCTTGCTCTGCAGTGCACCTGCCTGCCACAGATTGTTGTAAATCCATTCTACAAAGCTCCAGATTTGGTTTGTTAAAGGGTCATTTACAATTACATCCTTCCCAAGGAAGGATGGTGTCTCAGTTCTAGTCACATAATGATGAACACCCGTTGGAGATCTTTATTACATGAACACCAAAAGAGCACATTGTGAATTAGACCCCATCTCCTTATGTTTTTCTCTATCTCCCTTTGAAAACAGGATTTCTAAATTGCCACTTGCTCTGGGATCATAATGGATCCATCTGAGGCTTCTCTCATTCCTGATGAATAATCTCTTTTTATTCTTGATGGAGAGAGAAGAGGTCTGGAGCATCCTACTGGAATCCCTCTACCCACCTAAACAGGTATCGAAGGCTGTTCATCAGCCCTAAGCCAGTCTGGCAGATGTAACAGAGCAAGGCTTTCTGCTTCTAAATTTAACTTACAGCACCTGAGCTAAGGAGTTCAACCGGAGTTTCTTTCCTGCCCAGTTAAAATGACAAATTGGTACATGAGTGTTTAATGAAAGATGGTGGAAACGTCCGTGAAGATCAGAAAAATCACCTCTTGGAATTGACAGGCAGGCCATCTGCATTCCTGCGTTCCTATTAATTCCCTAACAATAAACGACAGGAGAGCCTAGAGGGTTAAAAGCTTAATTCAATCTCCTAGATTCCTTCCAGGGGCCTGTCTGCATATCGAATGAGAAAGGCATTTATAAAACTGTTATTTGCACACTAGATTTTTCATATGGCTCCGTGCACCAAGTATCAATCACGCCCCTCTCAGCCAGGGTGTCACCATGCATCACACAGCCCTGCGGAGACTAATGATGCGCCTGCCTGTGACATCTGCCACACAGATTGATGACATCACACCCCCTGCACCCCACGTGACTGTGGCCACAGCCCACACGGCAAAATTTGACCTGATTCAAGGTTTAATAACATTCCTCCCACGCTCTGATACTGAATTCTGGGCTATTTTACTTATTCAATTATAGGCGAACTAACGCTCGTGTTTTGGGGCGGTTCAGAGCCAGGTTAGGCTTTTGTTTCACCACTGTCTTCACTCTGATCATTGTTTCAGGGTAATTTCCAGCAGTAAAATGGCAGTCCTCTCAGTCACATGTTCTATAATCTCTGTATGGATCAGGCCTTGATGGGAGCTTAATTAAAACAACAGTCAAGTTCATTCTGTTACACACGAAGCTTTGAGGAAGCCTCAGACACAGATTTTCTTCACGCTTCAGTGAAGGATGACAGCATCTCTCTTCTCTTTGCTGCCTGTTTATCTGTTTCTACTGAAATTGTAAATTCACAGGAAGCCAAAATGCCAAAAATGCCTTGTTTTAGTCTCCGTACAGCTCTCTTTTGCCTCGCTGTGTTACACACAGACACATGCACATATCCCTCTACCTGTAGGAACGTTTAGACCTTGTACTATTCACAGTCTAACGTTCACAACACGAATTGAGCTCTAATTATAATAAAATAAATGACTTTTTCCACTTTCTTCTATCTGTGCTTATCAATTTTACTTTCCTACATCTCGGACCAACGACCACTAAAGTCAGTGCAATCCTGAAGACTCCAGTGGGCACTGGAATGTGGTCAGAAAATATCCACAAGCTTTTAAAGTGTAGGCAATTGTTCCCCTAATGACACAATGATGGTATAAAGGCAGTTTTTGTCTATATGTGGAACTTACCCCGCAATAAAATAAGGTGCAAATGTAAAGCAGAACACCTCCCTGGGATAACTCATGCATAGACAAGCCCTTACACTGTGGCATTAATTTCTTTGAAGGAGTGTTACGAGCATTGATCCTGCAGGCACTTCTTGGAGAGGGGAGAGAAGATTCATATTAAAGCATCTTGCCTCCCAGGGCTGGCCTTTAAAAAAAGCACTTTTCTGGTAGCATTAGGGATAAATACTGAAACCACGGTAAAACCTTTTATCCATCGCTGTATTAGTCAAAATGTCCCTCATGAGCAGGGAGCTTCGGCAGAAACCTGAGGACTTGGTTACTTGAGGAAAGATGGATGGAAGGAGTCTGCATATTTTAAATATTCAGCCAGCTGCAACGTGGCAGAGCTGCTGTGGGAAGCTGTGGAGTCCGGTGCTGCTGGGTTGCCTCGTTGCCAGTGAGCTCTGGAACATCTTTTATATCAACCCTTCCACCTTAGCCCTGTATAATGGACAGCTTTACATGTATTGTCAGATCCTGAAACAAGGGGAAACCTTTTGCTGAAGTCAAAGTGCTGTGTAATAGGTTTTTACCCACATCTCAGATTCCGAGTGCTGGTGGAAAGATTCTCTCTCTGATGGAACGAACAAATCTCTGACTCCTGTTGAAAGGAGATAAGACAAGAAGAAACAGCCATAAGTTGCACTAGGGCAGGTTTAGGTTGGAGCTGAGGAACAATTTCTTCCCCTCCAGGGTTGTCCAGGGCTGTTCCAGGCTGCCCAGGGCAGCGGTGGAGTCCCCGTGATACCTGGAGGGGTTTCCAAGCTGTGGAGCTGTGGTGCTGAGGGCCAGGGGGCAGTGGTGCCCTGGCAGTGCTGGGGGATGGTTGGGCTGCATGAGCTTAAAGGTCTCTTCCAACCTAAATGGTTCTATGATCCTAAGATACGATTCTAAGGAAGGATTTCTCACAGAAGTTTTCCCTCTCTCATAACACAAGACTTGCATGACTCGATATCCCTGTCAGGTGGCCACCATCAGCAGTTGTCTCCAAGCCAACTCCCACAGACCACAGTGGACCAACTTCTGCAGCCAACATACCCTCCGAGAGACCATCACATCTCCTTTCCTAATCAGCAAACTTCAACTCCCTGGCCCAAAGGAGAATCTACAACGTGCCAGAGCTTTGGGTCTCCCGTGAAGCTCAGACTCACTGCAGAGGGTTTTGCTCAGCCTCTTTGCCCCGGCAGTTTGTTCACTGGAGGTTGAGCTCTTTCTCCAGCTAGTAGAGGTAACGTGCAGCTGTACCTTTTACAGAAAGCCTGGGAGGGAGTCGTTAGCCTGAGGGCTGCCTTCCCACATTCACAGTCCTTTCTCCTAAAGTGCAAACTCAGACAGTTTCTAAGCTGTGATTGGCATATGGGAATATAGAAATCAGCTTCATAAAGGCTCGTGCTAGCGAACACTTCCCACCGGTGAGGAAGATGGATGATATCCTGGAGTGTTAACATGTGGAAAGTGCTAATATTTCATCTGATTGTTCAGTCTGGAGGAAGGTGAGACACAGGCCCAGAGCTTCCACTCGTGGACATCTTGAATAAAGCTCTTCTTAAATTATTTCCATTGGAACTAATTCTCCTGCCCCTTTTGTCAGTGGCCCATCCATCTCAAACCAAAACGTCTGGGTCACAGAATACAAAGTATTCAGAGGAAAAATAGTGCTTCTAGGTTGGAATCAGGCTGAGAACAGCTTAGGAAGTCTCTGATGAAACGCTGTTACTGCTGTTTGTGCAAGTAGGAACACGGCAGTGGAGGATGCTTAACAAAAGAGATTTTTCTTCAGAAACCAACAGAATTACAGCAGACATTAATTTAATCGGAGTCTATTGTACCTGACCACCAGCTGGGTTACTTAGTGTGGAGCAATCCTGGTTTACACGAGCAAAAGGCTCACACAATCGAACAGTACGTGTGTCCACCTGCCCTGAAAACACAAAGGAGGAGGGTAATTCCAAAACCTTGCCCTGAAAGGGTTGATTCCTCCATCCTGAACCAAGCTTCAGCTGCATACTAACAATTATAGACCGTAAAACTTTGCCCTGAGCTAATATAAGACATGAAACGAATTGATAGCAGCAAAAATACAGGCACAAAATTGATGAGGACCAACTTTTGAGGAAACAGGAAAAAAACAGACTTCCAGTGGGAGGCTGAAGATACAGGTAACGTTGTCTCTGTAGCTCAAAAGAATGTTGGCTTGGAAGAAGATGCATAATTATAGGGGGAGAAAGGAGAGAAGGCTGAAAGGAGAGGAGGGATATCAAAAAATAAGGATAATGTGAAAGCAAAGGAAAGGCAGGTTTATGTAAATCTTCAGTGAGATGAAAGGCCAAGCAACTAGGACTGATTCCTGAGGGAAGGAAGAGACAGAAAACTCAATGCCAGGGACAGCAAACTGGTATCAGCAGGACTGGAATGGTCATCGCAGGCTGGCAAGAGGCTGGGAACACTGTTTGGCTAGAGCAGGTGGGACACACACACCTCTCTCTGGGAAGGCAGCCTTGGCTCCGGCACCTCTGGCATTTTATCACTGTTGGTCTCACCCAGCTCCGCGGGGGATCTGTTTCTGACCCTGAACATCCGCTGCCTTTCCATTGCCTTCTCCCACAGCCATCCCGATTCATCTCAATCCTGATTTCCAGCCCAGCTATCAGTGCAGGGCTTGAGTTCCCCCTGCCTCTTCAGAGGCTGCTGAGCACACTGAATTGTGCCGAACTGTGTAGCAGGTTTATTTTTTATGATGTGGACAAATGTCTGCTAGAGATCGGCGACCAGAACAGCTGCCTTTTGGAGCCAGCACCATTAAAGGAGAGTGGTGCTGTTAAACCTCCTCTGGATCTTACTTGATGCTTTGTCAGATTTATTCACTGACCTTTCCAGGTACTAAACCCAGGAGGTGGCAGTAGGAGGGGAAGGAAAGGGGAAATCAGCTCTGAAGCGGTTAATTTTACTGGCTCCAAAAATTGATAAGCAGTGGTACGTCAGCCTGAAATGAACTTGCCTTGTTCAGTGGGGTTCTGAGACAGCGGAACTCAATCAGCAACGGGCCACATGGTTCAAAGCTGCAATTCATCCCACCGCGCCTCTGAAAAATGGGAGGTGACAGTTCATTTTGCCAGTGACAGTCTGTCGGTCTCGCTCACTGCCTCTCCCGTCGATTGCACTGCTGAGGTGAAGTGTGAGCTCCGAGACACCCTTGCTTTGTATTCCACTCAGCTGAACAGGACGATCCGAGGATCAAAGGTGGAAAAAACCTCCCCTAGCCCAACCCTATCCACTTCTATTTCTCCCTCCATGCTTTCCAAAGGCTTTTGCAAGCCAGATACCAATAGCCTGGGAAAGCCTTATTCCTCCCCTTGGTTTCACCTCACTCTTTTAGGTTAACACTTGTCCCAAGCATGTGTCTCTTACCATCAGGCCCTCGGTGTGCACAGAGCAATCCACCTGACAGACTGGCAACTCAGGCTCTCTGCTCTGCAGTGCTAAATCTGCTGCACAAAACTAGACAGGGTAATATTTCAGGTGACAGGGTTCTCTGAGATGGGCAAGATCCTGGCAGAGTTTCCCTTCTCCGTCCGTGTGCAGTGTGGTGGCAGACGGAGCAAAAAAGATAATAGAGATGACAGGCAGAGGGATTTCTGCTCCTGAGCTTTGCCTTTAGCAATCGATTAGTTCCTCTCAAAGAGCACTTGCATGAATGTGCTCAGCAAACACCCTCCCGAGCCCAGCGAGAGCACTTTGAAAGCACTGCAGGGTGTAGGGAGAGTAAAGGACTGAAGAATCAGCTGGTACCTGCTGCCAGGGAAGCAGTGGTTAGGACACTGGCTCACGTGCTGGAAATCTTGAGTCAAAGGCATAGTTTCAAGGAATGTCTGCACACCACATTAACCGCCCGGTCATATACGGGTTCGACTGCTTGGGAAAGCTAATCTGAAATGAGAGGCTATAAAGCTACAGCAGAATGGCATTTTTGGATGAGCTCTGAATGAACAAGTCCTTTAACTCTCCCAGTATCCGTCAAACTTGCTGCTGTTGTGCTGCTCTGTGGAGCTGATCGTGTTCAGGGAATGCCCCCGAATGCACGTGGCTTACTAGAGAGAAGCTTTTAACCTCTTTTCACTGCAAATGCACAAATACACAGGAGAGAGAGCAGTAATTGCTATTTGACTTCCAAAGTCATCTGTGCAAACTGTTGACTCAGAAAATGAAGATCTCGAATGCTATTACAGGCCAGGCTTAAAATATTCTTGGCTTAACTTAATAAGAAGGGAGAAGCCAGTAATTAAAACTTATTAAACACAGTGCATCAGTAAAACAGTTTGGCACATGCAGCTGCTTTGATATTTGAAGATGTGCATTCTTCAGTTCTTATGCATCTTAGAAGCACATAACCCGGGGCTTGCAATGCAAGACAGAACCATAGCCAGAAAAAAGGATAAGGAAAAGCATAAAGCTGAGAACTACTGGAAATACTCAACATTCAGCACAGTCAGCCTGAAATGAACTTGCCTTGTTCAGTGGGGTTCTAAGACAGCGGAACTCAAGACTTGTGCTTCCTGAGGGAGAAGGAATGAGAGACCTGATGGATGTGGAGTGGAGGGGACTAAGCTACACCTCCAACCTTCCAGCTGCACGGGCAGCCCGTGTGGGATAGGCAGCAGAAGAAAGAAAGGGTGATGGGCAGCTGGAATGATGTGGATGCTGGAAAGCTGCTAGCAGAGGGATGTTCTTAGGTTCTCACAATATTTGGTGAGAATCCTGCCTTTCTCAAACAAGTTATGAAAAACAGTAGGATGGTTTTTGTAAGCTGGACCAACACCTGGTGTTTTGTTAAGTTCTGTTTGTGGTCCATTGGAAAAATATTTTGCAATGGGTGCTGTAGGACTTTAGCCAATCCCCCTAGGAGATGGGTGACTACTGACCCATCGCCCTGTGGGGATAGAAAACGGGGTTGTAAATTAATAAAGTTGCTTCTTTGCCTTCTCTTGCTGAATTTGTGTGTTGCTGCATCTCTCCACTCCTGGTATAAACAGCGACAAAACGATACGAACGGACTTTTGCAAAGCCCAGAGCAGTAGAAGGTTGGGCCGTGCTGGATCCCAGGTGGAATTGCTCCGTCTGTGCTTAAAAATGAAGGTGAGATGACAGGTGCTCGAGAGGCCTGGCAATAGGCAGAGCCGTCCTGAAGATAACAGGTTGTCTGTCAATATGAGGAGCTTATGTACATGTTGGACCACAGAGCTCCCACTAACGGAGAAATTAAACCTGTCTCCACACACCAGTCCCAGTGCTCTGATTACATTTACAGAGGTTGTGACCTGCATCCTGTCACCATGGAAACCTCTCCTGCTGCCGATGTACAGTCAGGTTGTTTCTGTGGGTGGCTGATATTTAAAGGTAGAGGCTACGGCGCTGTTATATCGAAAACCAGGGCACCAAGTTTACGAGCAGCCGAGTGGCAAAATTCATTTCACTCCCTCTGACACCTTGTAATTTTGACTGGCAATTCCAGGAGCCGCTGAGAAGGTGGTAGAGAAAGAAAAGCAGAAAAGAAGAAGAGAAGAAGAAGAAAAGAAGAAAGAGATGGGGGGGGGGGGGGGGGGGGGAGAGAATTCACACAGCTTTTTCAAGCAGTGCTCCTGAATCAAGAAGGGAATTTGGGTATTAAACTCATTATGAAACACGGCACTTTTCTGGATCCATCAAAACAGGCTTCCCCTTCCTCTCCCCCTTCCAAATCAGGATTTGCATCCAGCCCATGCCTCCCCTTTGCCAAACATGTTCTTGCTCCTAGTCTGCCTTGATGTGAAATGATCTTTTAATTTTCTCCTACATCTCTTTCTTTTCTGTATTTGGGATTGAACGTACCCTCGGTGTAATTCTGTGACATTCCCTGAAATCAAGGCTGTTGCTCTGGAGATAAGTGGGGTCCTTAGTCCCTTGCTCTTTGAGAAACTAGACCTGCTCTGGCACTGGGCTCTGTGTCTCAGCAGTTTCATTCCCTTGTTAGTTAATTTGCCACGTGTCCAGCGCCCGTGGATGGAGGTGGAGGCTGCAGGATGCTGCTGTGCAAGGGGAGTCCCCAGTGGCACTGTTACAAATACCAGTACGGTGAAAAAGCATGAGCAGGAGGTCTCTGAGGCTGGGACTCAGCATGGAGATGTCTGACAGTGTAGCTGACTACGATGTCAGCTTCTCACACAGGCGACAGACACTACCTGACAGGCAACTACTTAGCTTCCAATTTTCTCTGGTATAAAACTATTCTGTTAAGCAATGGAAGGCAGTGCAGTGAAGGTAAATAAAACTGACACAGGACCCCAGCGCTGCTCTCTCGCTGCTCTTCTCGCAGATGTGATTCTCTGATCGTTTGGTGGAAGACAGAGGAGAGCTGGGAGCAGGGGACTAGCGGTTGGAGGCAGGATGAAAGGAGATAAACTACAGCAGAAAGACACTTGCGGTGATAAGGGCAGGTGACTGGGAACCAGAGCAGTGCCCCACAGAATGGTGGCTAAAGCATTTCTTGGGATCTGTGATGAGCGTGGTTCAGTTCCAGACTCTTCCATGATTCAGTGTGGGATCTCAGGTGGATCAGTTCAAATGGGCTTCCTCTCCCTGAACATTAGTTTCTGCAAGTTCAGTTTGCAGGTAGTTACCCAGGTTCCCTCCGCAGACAGAGGGGACCGAGAACTGGAGATGTACATTTTCACATATATGGTACAAAAGAAAAGAACCACCGTGTTTACGATTGGACCAGCACGAGAGAGTGTCACAGATTTACCCAACCAGAAGAACACGACAAAATGTGAGCTGTGGCAGGGAGATTTGAAACGAGAGGAATGGACTCAAGAGCTGGAAGCAAGAAACAGAGTGATACAAAGCGTACTTTGTGATGTGTGGAGTCGAGGATGTTTCCAGGGAGCTGGACAGCCTAGGGACCAGTGCAACCAGCTGAATTTTCCTCTAGACTCTCATCCCTGCACCCCTTAAGGTCCTACCTCTTTGTTTCTCTCTCTTGTCTCCTGCCTTAGGCATCGACTGTAAGCTCTCTGGGGCATCTCTTAGCCCCACTTGCCTATCCCAGCAGAAATCTGCGTGATGAAAGGACTCAACAAAGCTATCATGGTACAAAGAATAAGAGTTTGCATACCAGCTCAGGAGCCCCTGGAGCCCAGCTCAGTGTAAGATATCCATTGTTTAGGCACCACAAGAGTGATTACTGTGAGTGCTGCAGACAGAGGATGCAGAGCCATGACTAAGAGATCAGTTGGTTCAAGAGGAGGTGAGAAAGAAAAGGCATCAGCTGGAATCCCAGATCAGCTTGCTCTGGGTTGGGTATCTGACCTTTGTAATGCTTTGATTTGAAACTGTAAACCCTTGTAATCCTGGTGGATTACATCTCCATAGCCTTTAATATGTGCATCCCCCAAAGCCATGCAAATGCAGAGTGAGGGAGAATGGGGCAGCCCGGTAGCCCCACAGACATCCTCACCATGAAGAGTACTTCTCCACTGCCCTCTCTTTCACCTTGAATAATCTCCATTTGCTCTGGGGTAGAAGCAGAGAGTGGAGGTTAAAAGTAGGGGGGGTTGCAGAAGTTTAGAGAAGTGCAATACAAAGCAGCAGATAATTACACCAGAGGAGGTAAAGGTAGAGAAGGGAAAGGGATTTTCAGACTTAGTGGGATAATCAGGCTCTTCTCTGGTTAAAGATCCATGGTGTGAACAACCACTCCAAAAGGCACACCCCATTGTTTATACTGATCAGTGAACTCAAAAGTAAGTCCAAACCTTTCACACAAGATACCACCATCCCTTTCCAAGCTGAAGCAGAGGCACTGTGCCTGCCTGGATCTGTTGGGAAGTGACAAGGGGTTGGAAGAGAGGAAACCCTGCTGTACGAGCGAAGCCCTGAAGCTGCATTTAAGAGACCCAGGTTTGACTCCAAACTCTTCTACAGATTTTGACCAAATCCCTGGAGTAAGCTGGATCCAGACACGGAGTGGTAATGTTCATCTAGGTTATCCTGCTGCAGTAGAGGCTGATGCTTCTCTGGCCTGGTTGCTGTACTCTGCCATGAAGAACTTGGTTATCTTTACCAAGATCTGCTGTATAATTTCACCCCTGAACATTCAGCAGGGAGTGGGGCAGGTCTGCAGGACTTCACTGCTAGAACCATAGCTCTGCACCGGTGTTTAGCAGAGCAGGGAATGGTAAGAGCCATGGGTAACAATGTCAGAAACATCCTCCTTACCCAGGAACATAGGAGACCACCCACATTTGAGATGGCAGCAAGCTCTGAGCACAGGTTGCTGCTGATCCAGCTGTAGATTCGCATCATTGTCTGAGAAGCTCAGTTCAGCACCAACACTCAGAGTGCTTGTGCTGTGACTGTGGAGCATCCAGTGCTCGCTGCTTCCCTTAAGCATGGACAGCCTCTACAGCCAGCAGAAGAAAGAAGCATCTCTGGAGGATGGTTCAGATTAGAGGTGGAGTGAGGCTATGGAAGTGTCACCTTCTGTCTCTGCAGTGCCGGTGGGCAGAGCCTGGTGTGACACAGTTCCTAGCACCGGTGCTTTTGTCGTCTGCCTTTTCCTGAGGTAGGAAGCACTAATCAGGGAAACAGTGCTCTTTTCTTTTTAAAGTGCCATTTCCGCTGTTTGCAATTAGAAAATGTTATAAGCTTGGAGTTAATCACGTGCTTAAGTGCTTCACTGGAAGAAGGTCAGAGTGCCCAGCACTTTTCAGCACTGTACCCTTGGAGGAAACCCATTGCAGTGGGAGTCACTAGAAGATGACTCCAGTTTAAACTTTGGAATTGAGCTCTGGGTGGAAAAGCAGAGGACATGGGCTCTGCTCTTCATTTTTTTCAGTGCTGAAGGTGTTTAGGCACGACACTTCCTTTCCTTTAGCCTTGTTTTCCTCTTTCATGAAGCTTGGATAGTTCTTTTGCACTGGAAACATTCTGAAATCTGCTCCTGAAGAGCACAAGAGCTCAGAGTTAGTGCCGTTAGTTCAAACCTCTCTAGGGTTTCACCTTGAGAGCAGCTCTGTGATGTTTGAATTCATCCCTCATGAAAGAGTGTTTAAAGCATCTGGCAGAAGGGGGCAACATAATAACAGCTGCACAAATGTTTGGGGTATTTTTTCAAGCCAAATTCTTTTGCATCTGCAAGTTTTATGCTTTAATTTCGTCATGAATGAACCGTAGTAACACTTTGCATTTATAAACTGTGGCATCACTCATTGGAAGATCTCAAAGCAGTTTACAAACATTCATTGATTGCTTGACAAGCATGAAACGGAAGGGTAACTCTTTTACAAAATGACAGGAACGAAACAATAAGCTCTTGAATTTAGGGACTACTTCTGCCTTCCAGTTCTTTTAGCAGATAAGATCGCCGACTAACGGTAGTCATTTCTGTGTTTAATTAATAATGTAATGCATCCAATATCCAAGCTCGCAGATAATGGGCTTGTAATACAGCCTAACATGCCTCCCATATCATTAAGTTTAACTGTCACACTAAATACCAGATTGTCACGCAGCCTTGTCAGTTTTTCTTTCTTTCTTTCTTGTGAGCATGGAACACAAGCAGCTGTGGGCAAGGAAAAGCTGAAGAGCTGAGATGATGCAGCGTGGCAGGGAAAAAACCCTTGAGAGACAAAACTCCTGGCTTATTCCCCACCACAGCTTGGAAGGAACAGCGAGGCAGGGAAGGAACATCCGCAGCCAGCCCCTGGTGTTGTGTCCATCACATTGCAGGGCTGCTTCTGAGACTGGCTGGATTTCTTTTTTCTATTTTTTAAATGCAAAAATAAATGAGTTGGGTTTTTTTTTTTTCCCCAAGAAAAATGTTTGCTCTCTACAGTTTTTTTTTTTTTTTTCTCTTCTTCTTCAGTAATGAAATACCCCCAGTTACCTGGAATGGAATGTGTTTCAGCTTGTAAATATTATTACATTGGACATAATCCCAGTACTCCATGTAATCGTTTACATGGGTCCTGTGCTCTCCTTTCCTCCTCTTTGCTGTCGCTCCAGGATGTGCCGTGGCCCCCCCAGGACACACTCGCTTTGCCAAGACAGGTCAAGCACCACAGCCTGCCAGAGGATCCTGTTTGTACAGCCTGAAACCCCCAACCTCAGCACAACAGCCGTAGTCCCCTGGCAAAATACTCCGGATGAATGATTTGCTCTTCAGTCAAACGAGTTTGATTTTTAGATTTCTACCAAAAGAATCAGTTTCTTCAGGAAATTATTTTTGACCAGATCTATTGCTGTGCTGCTCACAGGGCTGAGCTCCCATTCCCCAGGCCTCTGGCTCTCATTTTTCTTCATGAAGATTTATAGTAATTTCTCCCATATCACTGATTTCTTCATAAGAGAAAAGATCACTTCAGGGACCTACCTTTGTCTCCAGCTACCCTGTTTAACACCTCCAAATATTCCTATTTATGAACTAACATCTGGGTCAGTCTACACAGCGTAGTTTGAAAGCCATTAAGACAGATGCCTGCATTTCATTAAGCAAGATTTGATAAGGTGGGTAGGGTTACAGGGCAAGATTACTATGGGAATTCAGTGAGTTTAAACCTTCACTCCAGTTAATAAAATCAAACAATACATCATAAAACTGTCTGGAAATTGGCTCAATAATTGAAATAGAACTGTGTGATGGATGGAGATTTATGGATGTTAATGCTGAAGCAGGGCTACATTAGAACATCAGATCTGAGTCTTGTCTGAATCCAGACCCTCCAGTCCAAATCTGTCTTTTGTGCTGCTTTTCTTTTCCAGAATAAAGAAAAACTCACGGAATGGCTGGTCCAGTTTGAACCTGGAATGTCACTGAACTTCCCCGTGGAATCTCAGGACCATCAAGGACAGTGATGTGGTCGGTGTTTACACAGACAGCTCCGAGCTGGCTTTAAGCTGAGCTCTGGCAGCCTGGCTCTCGGTGCAGCTACTCTGGCACTACCTCAGTGTCTGTGTTCCTGTCCACGGGTGTTGGACACATGCTGCCATCACCTCTTTCTACAGCAGTGCAGACGTACAGTGTCATAATACTGCCTCATAAAATCAAGGCTAAATTTAGCCGTTAGCTGCTCGACATTTTCCCACCTCTCATCTTCATCCTGAAATGAAATATTCAAGGAGCTCTCGTGTCATGTCCTTTGTGTCCACCAAGAGTCTTCCCCGGGACTGATCTCTCCTTCCTCGATCCACTGCTTCTCACATCATGTGCACTTGTGCCCTAAATCTTTGTTCTCTCTCGGGAGCAGACAGGGAGCTCTCCCTTGTCTGGAGAACTATGGATCCTCCCTCAACTCCATCCTTCTCCCTCAGCCTTGATGGCAGCCCTTGGTCCTAGCTGTTTATAGGAAGTGTCCCCTCTGCAGCCTTAATGAAGTGTGTGGCAGTCCTCCTCATTAAGACTCAGCATTGTCAATAAAAGAGTCATTAAAGTAGTTTGATGAGGATTGGGAGAAAGAGAAGAGGTGCTACAACACATCTACAGGGCAGAGGGCAGCTCCATCACACATTGTAACCAAACAGCAAGGGATCAATATCACCTTTGCATTAGCTGAAGCCCATCCGTCAGCCTGAGGAACAGCAGCCTCCACAGGAGCTCAGCTCACTGCTCCTTTCTGGCTTCCTGGCTTTCTAATCCTTCCCTTCTCAGAGCATCCTTCCCTTCTCAGAGCATCCTTCCCTTCCTGATGCTGGCCAGCTTTTGCCAGAGGCTGTAGAAATGCCATCTCAGAGCTGGGTCCTGCTTAGGATTCCAGTGGTGTCAACCATTCCCCACATCCATCTTCAGGGTCACAAGTGTTCTGAGAACATGCTGTTCGGAGATGCCTCCTCCATGATGTCACCTCAGAGACCACCTCTGCCCCACTTATCACTGTGGGTACTTCCAAGACAGATCTCCTTGCCACATGCCACCTCTGCAAGGGAGATGTAGGAGTGGAAGGACTAGTGGAGTCCATTCAGTCTGAAGGTGGGAGGATGTTTGTGCCCAGTCTCTGACTTTGCCATTCCATTTCTGGGGTGAAATGCACCAAGTGCTACTGTTGGCAGTGGCCTGGATAATCCAAACACTTGCCCAGCCATCATCATTCTTGCTTATTTTCCCAGGGTCTTCTCTTGAGATGTTGTGTTTCTCTCCTATACTTCATCTTGTCCAGGCAGACTATAAACCCTTGCAGGGGTTGATGTGTGCTGGTGGAACACTTCAGTGGGGTTTTACTGCACATAACCTGTTGGTGAGATGCCAAACAGTTACTATACATTCAGAGATCCTCTAGTAAATACATCTCAACACACCTGTTTGCTTCTGAGAAGCCTTCTCAGCAGAGAACATGCAGCGTGACTGGAAGGGAAACGAATCCAGAGTCTGGCAGTCTAAGCCGGGAGCAAGGTCCAGTCATTTAGTTTTGCTCTGGGACCAGGTCTGTTTACCATCACTCAGAGCTGCTGACATATTTTTGTTTCTCTTTGGCTCCAGAAACTGATGAGTGGCAACCTGCAAGCCCTGGCGTAGCAGAGGTGCAGAATCAAATCACGAAGAGAACCGAAGGCCATTTTGCTTTAAAAAAAAAAAGAAAGAGGTTTTTATGAGGATCTCAACCACCCTTCAACCGAACGACTTCGTCACACAAAAAGATACACGAGCTGTTGGACAATGAAAACGACATAGGCTTGTAAACTCTGGGATTACAACGGAGCATTAGCATGGCAGAGCTGATTAGGAAAGCAGGAGCCATTATTCAAGCAGTCAGGTGCATTACCAGATTGGAAAGTTGCCTTTTTTTTTTTTTTCCTGAGTTGTTGGTCACTGTGAGAGGCAGCAAACGATACCCAGTGGCCCAACAATTTGCCCTGGAATGGCAGGAGCTGTGATACAGAAATGGATGGACTGGCATCTGCTCTGAAAAAGCAAGAATTAGAGCCTGCTCTGAATTGGCAGGAGCTACGGTACCGGGAAGAGAGGACAAAAGGGCAAGGTAGTGCACCAGTCCCGGAGAGCCAGCAAGATGGATAAAGGGGCTGGAAATGTGCTTTCAGTGCTGTGGCACT
This sequence comes from Todiramphus chloris collaris, assembly GCA_025345505.1. NCBI lineage: Eukaryota > Metazoa > Chordata > Aves > Coraciiformes > Alcedinidae > Todiramphus > Todiramphus chloris. The sequence goes on along the minus strand of JANVCC010000065.1, from coordinate 3,433,463 downwards.
GGGCTAGGTGAACAAATAACCTGATCCAGTTTAATGAAGCCTGTGATCCTCCACCTCCTCCGTGGAATGGGTGTCCCAGGGTCAGTGTGTGCCCGCACGAGCATGCACACATCCTTATCTTATCTAATTACGAGAAGTTTCAGATTAATTTCAGTGCAGCTGCTTGAAAGGGCTGTTATCAGCCAGGGCTTTGTGGTTTAACCTTGTTACCCTTTTGTTGTTAACCTTTCCGAATGGCAGCGAGGGGAAGGCTGAGATCCTGACGTGCAGGAGGAACAGGGATTGGGGGGGGGAGGGCAGATGGGAACTGGCGACCCTGTACCACCTCCCCCCTCCCCAGCTCACCCCAGTTTTGTGCATTCAGCTCCATTTCAGGCTGTGTGACAGGAGAGCTGGCTGCTTACCTCCACTGACAGCCGCTGGTACCCAGCCACACAGAACAGCCCCTAACAGGGACACGTCTCCTGCCAACCTCTCCAGATCCTTTGATATTTCCGACAGCGCAGTAAAGGACTCTGACTCTCACATTTTACCTTGCATTGCTCAGCTCCTCTCAGGCTGCCCTGCTTTGTTTCCATAGCTACACCCAATCGCATCTGGCTTCCTGTGAAATTGGATTTCAAAGCAAGACAAGCCTTCAAAGGAATTTGTCCATTTAACAGAATATCATTAGGAGAGAGCCTGTCTGCTGAACTTGGGATGTAAAATGATTAAGGTGGGGCTTTTATCACGTAGGGAGGCAGCTTTACATCTAGAGCCCGTAGAGCTTTATGCTACAGAACAACGATGCAGTGGATCTGGCCAGTCGCTGCCAGACTCTCCCATCTCCTTCCCAGCTGACCACTAAACTACATTTGTAATCACACATTCAAAAATGAAAGTGGAAAGGAAAAAGGCAAGGAAAAAAAAAAGGTCATTTGCCTGGGAATCAGTCTGGAATCAGTCTGGCTTGGCTTGGTGCTAAGGCTTTGGGTAACGGCACCTATGTCTCCATGGCAGCTGAGCCTCTGTGCCTCAGTATTCCTCAGTAAAATGTATTTAATGGTAACAACAGCTGCTGCACGGGCAACCTGGTCTTAAAATCTTCCTGTACAGAAGACATTCTAGGTGCTGGGTCCTGTCTCTGGCTGCCAGGATCATGGGATGGGTATGTGGTGTACCAGCAGTGCCAGTCTCCACATGATGCTGTTTTCAGTGCTCTGGGATAACCTTAAAATGTGTTGCAAGCGACCAAAAATCACAACTGCAATGCATGTCAGAAGTTGAGCAGAAAAGATGTAGAGAGTTATTGATGCTGTGAATGCTGGAAGAGCAGGAGATCTGTTGGGTGGAATCCCCATATGCTCTTAAGCACCGATCACATCCAAGGCAGCAAAGGATGGCAACCCCCCCAGGAACACCTGCAAAACCAGCCACCGTTAGTTTAACACAAGGAAACAATTCTTCACGACCCTAAATATGGTAATTCTGTTTCATTCTTGTGCAAGACTCACAGACCAGGTATTTTCTAGTTCACTTTTTACAATCCTGCGCTTTCAGATGAGTGTGTGAGCTACAGAAATGCTGAGAACACGTGAGATGACCCTGTCTTTGCAGCTGCATGAACATTCCTTCCTCTGAGATTTGCATCGATCAGGTTTTATTGATCTTTCTGGCATATCTGCACGCAGTTTCTTCCATCTAGGGGACCTAGTTCATTCCTTTATAAACTCATTTTTAAAGTTAGTCAGTCTCAGCAAGCAGCTGCTTTTTATTTGTCGTCTGTGATGAACTGACCAGGATTTCTACCCCGACACGTTTAAACATTTATCCCTAAACACCTTTAGGTGAGAACACTTCTACAGATCCATCTACCACATCCCGCCCCCTCCGTTTCTTGCACAGAGTCGGGACCACTCGAACGTGTCGGGAGCCTCAGGCAGCTAACGCAGCTTCGCCTTTTGCTCCCGTAGGAGAGTCTTTAATTTTCTAAATCCTGACTCATGAAACCCTACCAGACTGGGAGATGATGGTGAGGTGTGTGCTTTCTAGCAAGGCAATCTCCAGTGTGGGGCCCTCTGAACTGCAGTGATGCTTCCCGTGCTTTAAGACCGCATCTCTTGTACACGTTGTCCTAAAACCAAGACTACGCTGCCGCGGTGTTGGTGGTTTAAAGGGGCTGAGTTTACAGGGGGAAGGACAGAAACGGAGGGAATTTACTGTAGGAAACCTACGAGGCCTGGATTGGTGATGTCGGATGTGAAGTCTGTCTCTGGGTTGCTCTGATGTGGCACGTGTGTGCAGAGTACAGCCAAAGGACAAATAGGAAGAGGTGGTGTGTTTCTTTTCCCAGATCCCAGAGAGCAGCAAAGCCTCGCTAAGCAGGAGAGAAAATATACTGCTTTTCTTTGTGACCAAGCCCCAGATGGCTGCTGCCACTTCAGCATTACCACATGGAGAGGCTCCACCCAGAAAACAAGTAAATCAGCTGCACAATGCATGGGCATCGTATCTCCAGTTCTCCTTTAAAGCCCTCCCTTCTTGACAAGTGTTATTTGAATTATTGAGGTGATGTCCCCACGTGCGAAAGTGCCTATTTCAACCAAAAAGTCCCCAAAGAACTTTGCAGTTGCTTTGGGGAATTTCCCCGCTGGAGGAAGCGCACGAGAATTGCAGGCACAGACCTGAAACCAAAGCACAAAGCACTCGGCCTCATATTATGCCTGCTGTTCTCTGATTTCTAGTGACACCTAAAGCACAACAGAGTCTCTTCCCTTGTTTCACCCGCTTGCCTGAGAAAGTGGGTCACAAAGCATGTTAGAAGCTGACAGCCCATGGCGGAGCATCTCATACATTTACACCTCTTCCATATCTGAGCCTTTGCCAGTACAGCTCCTATATCACATGTGTGAGATGAGCTTGAAATGCACAGATTGCCTTGACTGGACCAAGCAAGAAGCTCGGGGCAAATCTGGAATCTGTTCTCGGTTTCCTTCAGCCAAGACCAACAACTAAACCTTTATTCCATCCAAGTGATGCATCCAGAGCGCTATAAGAGTCCAATTCTGCAATTACTTGGAAATATTCACAGCCTCGTGACTCGGCACCATCCAGACTAGTGCAGAGTTTGTGCAGCTCACCCTTTGCAAGCTGAGAACCCAACACAGACTTCTTTTATTCCTTTTCCCCTCCAGATATTGCATTGCCAGCTTGCAACCACTACTGTGGTGGGCTGGCTTGCCCAGAGCAGGAGAGAAAAGCAACAGGAGAGGCAGTTTTAGGGGGGACCTGCTTTAAGGGTTCAGAGCCTTGTCACACTAGGACACACTTTAGTACTTGAGCCTGGCTCTGAGCTGCCAGGAGCTGCGTTGTGCCCCCACTGAAAGCAGCAAGCGTGAGCTTTTGTGAAGCTCTGTGATGATGGGCTGGAGAAAATGGATTAAAACTGAGATAGGTCGATTCAGGTTAGAAATTAGGAAGAATTTCTTCCCCATGAGGGTGGTGAGACACTGGAACAGGTTGCCCTGTGGTGGAAGCCCCATCCTTGGAAGTGTTTAAGCCCAGGCTGGCTGGGGCTCTGAGCACCCTGCTCTAGTGGGAGGTGTCCCTGCCCATGGCAGGGGGGTTGGAACTGGATGAGCTTTAAGGTCCCTTCCAACCCTGACAATTCTATGATGCATTTATGGCCAACACAGCCTCATTGGATCCTTTTATACCATCTCTAAGCGTGGGGAAAAGATAATCAAAAAGCACATGCCAGGCATAAAATATCAGAGAAGTCAAATGGGTGAGCACGTTCAGAATATGTGCTACAATAATTGGTATTTTCTTGATGCCAGGATATTGCAAAGTAAGGACTGGATCCTGTGCACTTCATCTGTGGGAAATCTTAAACCAGCCTTTGGAATCATTGATGGGTATGGGCTTCAGATACAGAAGGCTGTCTTTGGATTCCTCAATGCCGAGCCTAAAATTTGGCAATGCAAGAATGAAAAATAATAGCAGTATCCTCATAGTCAGCTTGTGCTAATTCATTTATACGGGCGAGGAGCAGATGCCGGGCTGTGGGTTAATCTAATGCAATGTCATTTTTGTTTTGTAGAGTGCAGTTTGCATTTATTGCCTGTCATAAAGCAAGTTAAAGTGCGCAACCCTGTTATTTCTCTGGGCAAGACGTAGAAATATGAACGGCTATTACCATCTAACTCCCTTCCTCTGCAGGAAGAGGGGAAGTTTTATTGCAGGGCAGCCCAGAACCATTCCCTTCCCTTGCACATTAGAGGACGGATCCTGCTTTTACCTGGAAGGAAGCCAACCCCCAGCTCCTGCTGCCTTAGCACCAGGCACAAACGGTTAAACCTAGGTGTTCTGGGTTGGGTGCCAATGAGGGAGGAACGCCCAAGTGCCACCTGATTGAAATGATGATGCCTGGGCCCAGCTGTGCTGTTGCTGGGCCCACGCAGTTTGGGGCGGGAGCTCGAGCAGTTTGGTGACTGCAGCTCAGGTAGTTTGAGAGCTGGAGCTTGGGCAGTCTGGTGACCACAGCTCAGGTACTTTGGGGGGCCAGAGCTCGAGCAGTTTGGGGGGCTGGAGCTTGAGCAGTTTGATGACCACACCTCAGGTAGTTTAGGGGCTGGAGCTCAGGCAGTTTGGTGTCTGGAGCTTGGGCAGTTTGGGGGACCAGAGCTCAAGTAATTTGGGGGGCTGGAGCTCAGGCGGTTTGGTGACCACAGCTCAGGTACTTTGGGGGGCTGGAGCTTGGGCAGTCTGGTGACCACAGCTCAGGTACTTTGCGGGGCTGGAGCTTGGGCAGTCTGGTGACCACAGCTCAGGTACTTTGGGGGGATGGAGCTTGAGCAGTTTGGTGACCACAGCTCAGGTATTTTAGGGGCCAGAGCTTGGGTGGTTTTGGTGTCTGGAGCTCAGGCAGTTTGGTGTCTGGAGCTCGGGTGGTTTGGTGACCACAGCTCAGGTAGTTTGAGTACAGGAGCTCGGGCTCTCAGGGGCATGGGCAGGCTCAGCATTTGGGGGAATGGGGCATCTGATGTGGAGGTTTAGCTGGCCGGGCAGCAAGAAAAGAAGGAGGAGGCATCTGAGCAAGCCTAGTGCTTCCTCCTTCCTTTTTTGGGGTGTCCCCGCCCTCCCTGCTTCCTCTGTCCCTGCCCCCGAGGGACAGGCAGTGGCAGCAGATTTGACTCCAGTGCAAAGGGCGGTGGTAGGTGTCATGATCCCAGAGGAGATTCAGAAACTCCTGGAAGGTAACCACAGGTTCCTCCTCACTCCTCCTTTGCTTTGTGGGCTTCAGGAGAAGAAGCAGGGAAAGCTTTTTGTCCCTTGGTGTGCTGAACTGGTGAGGGGTGTGGAAGGGCTATGGGAGGTTACTTCTCTAAGACCGGTGGTTTTGAGGTCCTCGTGTTATGTATGGCTTCCTTGTCACTACCCTTGCTGAGAGCACAGGGGATGTGGCTGTGTCTTGGTGTTCTGGGGGCTGTCCTGTTGCTCAGGAGCTGGCAGGTTGGCCCGTGCCTTTGTTAGGGGGGTGGAGAAATGCTCTGGTGGTCCCAGACATTGGGTAAGGGGAGGAGAGTGTGTGCAAGATTGAGGGGTGTCTTCTGGCATGGTCAGAAGATGTCCTCACTGAGTGCTTTCAGTTGAGGTACTGGGGCCTGCCTGGTGAGCGTTGTTAGGGTGAGACAAGGGAGCAGGTAGAGAGGGTTGGGAAAGGTTGTGCACTGCAACAAGTGCTCTCAGCAGGCTTTTGTTGCGGCTTTGGTAGCGGCGTCTCCTGGTTCCGGCTGTTGGGCGAGTATCGTGCTGGGGATGTGGTGAGCAAGCTCATTGTGTGGGGGTGTGTTTGCAGGAAAGCTTCGACCCCGTTGAGAATGGGGGCACCTCTGGGAGCAGCGCTGGTGTGAGCCCCATGCCCGCTTCATAATTTGAATGTGACCTCTCGAGGTCTCAGCTTCGGAGTGGATGAGCTGGGCTGAGACCTGACAGCGTTTACTTTGTGTGTGTAAGAAGGCAGGTGGGAGCCTTCTCAAGCTGGTTTTGACCTGGATTTCCTCACAAACTTGACCTGGTGCACCTCTACTCATCCAAGCAGAGGAGCAGCCAAGTGGGAACCGCACAAGGCTCTTCTCTCAAAGCACACTTCACAGACATAAGTTCTGGATGGGCTTTTGCAGCCACTGCTGGCCCCATGGAGTGGTCAGCAGAGGCTCGGTGAGAGGACTGCTGCTCAGAGCTGACCACGTTATAACCTGCCTGTAAATAGAAGCTGAGCAGCAGCTTTGCAGGCTGCAGTAGAAGCGTTAGCCCATCACTGAACAACCCCAGCACGTGTTACCAGCACATCCTGTGAGCTCAGATGTGGGTGGTGGAGAAGGAGTCGCTCAGAGTGGTTGTGTTTGGGGTTCAGGGCTGGCTCGGTTACCTCAAGGCTTCATGACCTTTAGTTTCCTGTTGCGATGATTCCTGGAAACACAGAGCCCCTTCCCCTCCGAGATGTGGGCCAGCAGCCCTGGGAGCTGTCAGTGAGTGAGTGAGCAGCCTCCGAGCCCGTCAAAGCTCTCTTCCAAATGCTTTGTGTCTTCCCCCAGATGTAGGTGTAAATTTTCTCCTCTGTTTTTTAATCAGGGGGGCTGCAGTGAAGTTCACCCTTTCACGGGTTTGATGTGCAGCGCTTTATTGTTCAGTGCTGACACTTTTGTAAACAACTCATTTCTGCACCTGCCACCTTCCTTTAACTCAGATTATTTTCTTGTTAGCTGACTGGTTTTAATTGAAGGCTTCAGATCTCCTTCTAAAGCACAGCCTTTATTTGCTGACAGGTAGAGCAGGCTATGAATGGAGATTAATTGCATGTCACATACCTCTGGATCAAACTTGCTGTGTCTTAACAATCTCTACGGTCTCGAGGCCTGAGTGGCTGAGGAGGTTTCTAGCTAGGCAGGCTGGAAATGAAGGAGCTCGAGCTATTGCAGCACTGGTGAACTGTGCTACCCTAAGAATCCTTGTATTAAAAATCAGAAATAGAGGAGGAAATGTACTGAGGTACAGGCAGTGTCATCTGCTTCCTTCTATTACGGCTGCAGGGCTGTTTACGCGGGGCACAAAAGCAGGTAGCCGATGGTTTCCTAGTAACAGTTGTGGTGTTATCACCTAAAACATCTCTGAGGTTGCAGTGGTTGAAAGCCAACATAATATGGCTCGGCTCTCTACCTTGCAATCCTGCAGCACTTAAAACTGCTTATTGTTTTCTGTGTAGGAGTAGATATGGGTGCAACACTTGAAGTTCCACCTTGCAACTGAGAGATCCAAGTTTCCTCAATGCCACGTTGTCAGTTATGTGCGGAGTTTCGCTTTTGGCTCTGCCAGGTCCCTTTTTAAAACCGCTTTTGCTTCAGGGTATTTCATGCTTGTTGAGCACAGATTCCTTCCCAAGGCTGAAGCAGCCATTCTGAGAAGCGTGATGCATCTCTGACAAGCTCAGGGCTTCTGGTTTTGTCCGCGGAAGAGAAGGTAGCCTGGTGGGATGATCACCTCCCCATCGCCTGCCTTGCCTCCACTGCTTTTCAGGTGGTGGGTCTGGGAAAGCTGTTTTCTTGCTGGAGTTTGGGCAGCGGGAAGGATGGAGCAGGTGCTGCTCGGGGAGGCTGTGACTGCACCTGCACAGCCCGGCAAAGCTGGGAGCTGCTAATTGAAGGCAAACTGCCTCGGCGCGGGATAAAAATAACCAACAAAGTGCTCTCTTTGTGAGAGCTAAGAAGCTGCAGTCAGCAGTGGTGTAGCTCTGGGAGTAGCTCCGGAATTTAAATATCTGGGAATTTGGGGTTGAGACTTGGAAGGTGAAAATTTGGGAAGTGGTTCTCGCTTCCACTGCTGCCCGTTGCCTAGGGGAGAACGTCCCCCGTTCGGGCCGTTGAGGGAGGATGGATGGAGATTGCTTCAGTTCTCAAGGTTTTCTCTAACTCGGCCCCACAAACAACAGGAAGGCTCATTTGAAAAATGGCATTTCACAACTCGACTCTTTTTCCTTGAGCTTGCAGAAAAATTGAGACACGGTGCACGATAGCTCACAGCTTTTATTTTGCCACACGGGGCAGGGGATGATACAGCTGGCTTTCCAAATCCCTGGCTGTCCTGGGATGCATCCTGGAGATATTAATGCGGTTTAAGGGAAGCTCAAGGTATCTGCACTCTCTGCTTTTATAGGTGTCCTTCACATTTTTTATTTTTTATTTTTTTTTAAATGAATTTTTCCCAGGTGAGAGAATGCTCTGTTTACTTTTGTCTTGCTAGCAAGCACAGAGTGAAGGATCTCGGGGATAACCTTGCAGGAGAACCCTCGTTGTGATGATACAATTGTGTATCAAATAAGTATCAAATCATAAGTATCAAAAATAACGAAATATCAAACAAGATCTGGAGCAGGCAGTTGGCTCAGTGTTACCTTGCACAGCTAAAATGTAACTCTCTGGGACTGGTTCCTCTGTGCGTTGAGTGTAGGATTTCTGCTGGCAGAGGAGTACAAAAGAGGGAGGGGGGAAAAAAGAAACCCCGAGCAAATGTGTGTGCATGGAGAGAATACATATGGCATCTTAATATCTTTCAGCTCTGCTCATTGAGTGCTGATTAACTCCTGGAATTTAGTGCTGCCATTAAAAGGTTATTTACTACCTGGACTTCAGTGGCTGTGACATAATTCTCATGGCGCTGAGCATCTCCTGCAGGATTAGAGAGGATAACTGCAATTGCCTCCAGGAACTCCCCTGAAACACTTGATGAAATCTTGACTTTTTTTTTTCTCCTCTCCCTTCTTACCTTTTCACTGCAGGAAATGAAAAGGAGAGTCCTGTAAACTTTCAGAGTGGATCGTAGAGAGCAATCTATAAACATCAAGAATATAATGTTACCGACAAGCAGTAAAACTAACATTAGAGTGATTTACTCTAGAGCTGCTTACATATTGCTCTTCCTGATCCACTTTGAGAGTTTATGGTTAGGCTTTCTTTTTCATTTCCTGCTGCTATAAACATCGTGGCTGGCTCGGGAAAGGGGCTCTGCCTGGTTTGCAGAAGTGACCTGAATTCTACCATAACTTATCCAGCAGCTAATCTCTGCTGACATCCCAGTAAGTAAATACTGTATTAGAGCTAATCGCCTGCTCACGGAGATAATCTGCGCTTAAAAATGACAGAGGGATGCAGCTGATGTTTGTACAAGTTCTGGGAGTAGTTTGGGTTTTTTTTTCCTTGCTTGTTCTTTCACTGTAGAAATACAGCCTGTACTTAGTTTCTCTTGCCCACCCGGTTTTACTGTGCTGGTTTTTATATAATAAATTGTCCCCTTAGCCTCATCTGTTCTTAAGCAGTAAGCTCCTCGGAGCAAGATATATCCTTTGTGCTTAGATCTATGTTTTGGGGTATTTCTGTGCAATTTGTAAGTGAGGTAGCTTCAGTATTGTCAGGCCTGTCACAAGCTGGTACTTTACAGTTAAAACTGCTTTAGAGAGGTCCTGAAAATGAAATTTAGCCTAAGGATTACGGGATTGGCCTGGGATTTAAAAAGCTTCGTTCAGCTGCTGGGGCAAAGCCTTTGTCTTTTCCCAGGCAGGCCACCTAGGGCTAAATTACTAGCAGTGAACTGATACAGAAAGGCATTTCTGGCCTTACATCTCTGTGCTTCTGGAGCTCCCCAAACCGCTGCTGGCTGCAGGTGCGGGGTTGAGAGCGATGCTGCGAGGGAGGCTCGGTGCCCATCTGCTGAGCTGTGGGAACTGTGCCCCCCCATCCCCCCCCCCCCCCCCCCCCCCCCATGACAGGGGGGTTGTGCTGAGGATGCCTCGGTGTCTTTGTTCTGAAGCGGTGGCTGCAGGTATGAGGTGAGAGGATGAGCAGGGAGATAGGAAGGAGATGGTGAGGATCTGGAGCGGTCTGCACTTGGCCGAAAGGTGCTTATTAACAAGTGCTCCCATGGAAACTGGTGCTTTCTGCTGGATAAATCCAGAAAGGAGAACAGGAGTGTTAGGGAGACAAGTGTTACGGTCTGGATTCGCTCCTCCTTCCCAGGCTGCTGTGGGGAGAGTTGAGTCTCCCTGGTCCTGCCCATCTGTCACTCTGAAGAGGAAGCAGGAAGAGGGTTCCTGGGGGATGCCCAAGCATCTGCCTTGTTCCCCTCCACGTCCTTCCTTATCCTCTTCACTTGAAAGCGATCCTTTGTTTCTTTTTCTTTCCTTTTTTTTTTAGCTCAACCCATTCTTGAGCGTGTCATAGAGCAGAGAACATTAAAACCAAAAAAAAAGAGCTCATGATTTTAATGGGAAAAAGGTGTTAATTTCTCCTGTGGCATTTTGATCTTGAGATGTGCTTGAGCCGTTTCTCAGGCAGATTCCTGGGGCGTGCCAAACGGTGCTGGCCGTTGGACCGGCAGCTGAAGCAGAAGGAGCTGAAAGTCTTGCAAGCAGGATATTAAACTGACATTAGTGTCACAGTATGGGGCAGGAGTGAAAGGTTGGCGAGGCCTGTGGGTGTACAACGGGCACAGCTTCCAAGCCAGTCATTTCCTTGCTAGGGGAAAGCAGCAGCGATGCCACTGAAGTACAAGGAGGATGTTTTCCCGTGCGGGTGTGACTGGAAGCGTTTTGTTCTCCGAGGTGTTTGCTTTTGAGGTTTTTGTAAAGAACATAAATATTTATGCAAATAGAAGGCACTTAATCCTTTTATCTTCCAGTTCAGGTTGAATTTCTGCATAGAGATGTGGTTTCCAGGTGAGAGAAGGCTGTGTTTACTTTTGTCTTGCTAGCAAGCACGGAGTGAAGGATCTCAGGGATAACCTTGCAGGAGAACCCTCGTTGTGATGATACAAGTGCAACCAACCTGCTTTCCAGAGCTTGTCCTTTACAAGGATCATCCTTGTGAAAACCACAGGTTAAGGTTTCCTGGAAGGTTCAGTGGAAATTTTGCAGTGGATATTCAGGTGTTGTAGAAATGCTTTGGATCCCCCTCTGAACGGAGCAGCCGCTTCTGTGTCCTTAATGCCAAAGCCTTGCACAGCAGCCGAATTTTAGGGCTTGGGGCAGCAAAGAAGCGGGTGAAATTGCACTTGGTCCAGCAGACCACGCTTCACTTCACCTTTCTTTTCTCTTCTTCTGCCTGGTAGTTTCTTTGCAGTTGCTGATTTGCCTTGTACCACAGCAGCTAGAGGGGAGCTGTGATCATGTGCAGTGGTTAGATCCTCTTCCACCCACAATCACCCAATGTCTTAACTTCTCCAAATCAAGTCTTCAGACTGATCTGTGTCTCTAGCTCAGACTGCTTGGTAGGGTGCCCCGAGGGCTTCCCAGTGCACAGCCAGGGCCAGGTTTTTTTAGCCAAGAATGGACATCTCTGCCTGTGAGTTTTAACCTGTAATTCTCTTTCCCAGATACTGAAGGCTACCTGACGGATGGCCTGCAGAATGAAAGCTTGAGTGCTAAAGCCAGGGAGAGGAGGGAC